>OZ010606.1:15723674-15931174 GCA_963932145.1 Acanthosepion lycidas
AGAGGTTGGGGAAAAATGTCACTCTTAGTCTTTCAACAAAGACAAAAGTTGAAATGATGCCTGTCTTTGAAACTAAACTTTAACTCATGCTCAAGGGAATGTCAATAGATCCTCTGCACTCACTTCTCCATAAATGAAAACTCTAGCAGAAATCAGTAATGGAAAAACCATCACTACATCATACCTTTGGAAAATGACCTTCCTGACCACAACCACCTACAAAAATGTTTATAGCTCATTCCAGATTCAATTTAACAAGCACAGAGACAAAGGATCCTATTTTGTACATGCACCCAAGAGGAAAAATTAAGTCAAAATGATTTCCTGAAAAATCCTCAACATAAATAAGTAGCAAAACATAAAATTTCAGTATTTTGGCAGTGATTAGAAATAGCTTGTGGGTATGGCAGATACAGAGGTATTTTAGAAGTTGCCAATCAAGCATTTAACACGACCTTTTTTTTTTCACCTATCACCAAAGAAAGTAGCAACAAAAGGATGCTGTATATCTTCACCTCTTTCTCTCTATATAAGACAACAAACCATTTTAGCACCAAAGCCCAGATGGTCAAATCAAAATGGACACAATACTTTCACTTAGTGTTCTTTCTGGTTTACACACCATGGGGAGAAATGAATAACAAAAACCCTGTTTCCAATATATATTCAATTGTTCATTTCAGGGATTCACTTGCACATCTGGGTAGGGGTAGATAGGTGATACATGGGACAACTTCTGCCATGTTAGTCTAACATATCAGCTTTTCCCTTCAAACAGTGAGAACTCAGAGTCTCTTGTGCTACTACCTCTCTGCTCATCTCTACATCATAAAATGTAACTCCGGAACCCATACTCAATGGACAGCATACACCTGGTAATGGGCAGCCCAGAACTAACTTTGATCCTAATTGTAACTGTTTATACAAGCCTGTGAATAGAATTCTTCAATGTCCAGCTAAGTATCACTTGACAGTAGAAGTTTTCATTAACTGTTTTATTCCTTTTTGGTCAAGTGGGTGGGTGGCTGCTTGCAAGATCCTACCATGCAGTCATAAAAAAATAAAAAAAAAACACACACACACAAAAACTTGAGACTGAGATAAAGTCATTTACCATCACCTGGGATCAGGACACCAACATAGATCTTCTATCTTGGTGCCCTCATCCCAGATGTAGCGTCACGTTACACTTTAGCTTAATCAAAACCAGGAGGGCAATAGGCTGATTGTTAAAAACCTGGATATCAACACATTTTTAAATTATTAACAGGTCTGACTGAGTAGGTAAGTTTTGAAATTAATATTTGGGAGAAAAGTGATGAGAACTTGCACTACAAATGAAAATGCAAGTTCAGTGTAACTTTCAAGTTACTGCAATAATGTTAATTAGGAGAGTAAACAGCTTGTTTGCATGTCTAAGTTTCCACTCTGTAATGTATTTTGGATAAGAGGTTTGTACCAATAAAATAGAGCAACCTCATTGTGAAATGTGCAGTTTCTGGGGCCAGCTTGTATTAATGATTCACAGGGAATTAATGGGGTAGCCATTGTTAAGAATAGCCAGTGAAGGACATTGAAAATTAAAATCAGTCTCCATTTGCAGACAATTTTAATAATAAATGCAACAGAGCAGAAGCAGTACAAATGATATTAAAAGACGGGCTAGATGCGCCTGCTAAGAATGAGTATATGAGAGACAAAATTGTGACTACAACAAATAAGTTTCCTTATTTATGACAGATCAGAGCCTGGAAATTCAAAGCTCAGTTTAAAAAATGTTTTTCATAATTCTACATAGAACTAAGAAATATAGACACTCAATAAATTGCAAGTGTCACATCAGTGAATGGATAATTAAAAAGAAAATGTGCAAAGAGTTTTGAGATTACATCAAGAAATTGTCACTCGGAAACTCAGTTTATAAGTACCTATTTGTCAAAACTTCCACGGGTGATAGTTGCTTAGTAAAAGTCTATACAAGATCAGGTGTAGGAAATAGAAAGCATCAGGATAGCGAAATATCTCAAAATTAATTATCTTACATTATAATAGTTTCACTAATCATCAGTTATCAATATTTTGCATCATGTTGGAATCATTCCAACACAGAATAAGGACAGATACAATCTTTACCAAAAGACAATCACTGTTCCTTTCTCAACCCTTAAAACTTATTGAAGAGTTCATGATCCACATATTCACTGGACATTTTTTTTTTTTTACACTGAATATGCAGCAGAACCAAGTGAACCAGAGAAAGTACTGTTTCTGTGCATGTTTGCTATTATAATGATAGCAATTTTAGATAACATCTTTCTTCTGATCAGATTCTTTCTTTAAGAGCAAAAAATAAAAATCAGATTTGAAAGAATGCTTTCAATAGAATTTGACAAAATGTGAATGGTGATAGCATATGAAGGAGCTATCTTGGAATGGTATGTTAAAATTAATTGCAGATAAGAATTTTACAAATTAGAAAATAACTTTCACCTTAGCCCAAAGAAAGTGGAATAGTAAGTTTACTATCTACAGAAAAGTTTTATTAAATGTAGTGAAGAAGTGAATGGCCATTTACCCACATTTATTGGAGGAGAGGACTTCCATTTTAATAGATCTAGTAGATAAAAAATAAAAAATCTCCATCAATATGACAGGCAGAGTTTTCAAAAACTTTTGAGTCAACCTGAATAAGATTCCTCTCAATCCCTACCCCCATCCATCATATTCAATGCTGTGTCATTCATTTTTTCAACTACATTAGCTTGAATTGAATGAAGTCTTTACAAACAGTTTATACATGATTTTCATGAGATGTTTTATTTTATGTTCATATTTCACTAGTCATGAAATATAGCATGCATTATGTGACACACAAAGTGAAAATTTGTACCTTTCCAAATCAAAATACTCTTTCTTGATATTTTTTCTTCTTTCTGTTTTTAAAATAAATAAGGAAATAAATGAACATGTCTTATGAATTGCATAAATTCATAAGACACATTCATTTATTTCTTACAAATGAATATCAAGTGGAACATTGATACAACCATTTTTCTTGGATTTTTTGTCATAGAATGGAGTAATCCAAATTAATACAAAGAAGAAAAACATTACAATAGATTGCTGCTAGGGTGGAGCTGCTTTTATCAGACATAACTTTTCTCAGCTGCTAAACAAACATTCCAAAAGTAAATGGTGGTACTTCAACAACAAATCACAACTGATGTAAGACCTTAAGCAAAATGGGCACTCATAGATCCATTTTGTGCCAGTGGCAAGATTCCATTTCAGAAGTGTGAATGGATTCATGATCATCAGTCTTGATTCAATCCCTGATGAATAGGTTAATGATTTATTTTTTGAGAAACCAAATCCACTGCCATTTAGAAAATGACCAGCAACCTGGTGGCTCAGCATACCCTAACATCAACCAACAAACAAATATAGTTCATAGTCCAAGAATGTTTTAAGTTTTGTCTCCAAGATGAATTGGAAACCAGAAACAATACAAGAATTTGCTTACAGAATCAGACAAGATGCAGTTACATATAAGTACAAGTTTGGTTCACACTCTTTCCCAGTCTTTTGAGCAGGAGTATATGTTTTCCTTCATTGTCTGTTCAGAATTGGATTCCAATTATTTCTAAAGTTTTCTGATTCTCTTTCATTCACAGTGGTAGTAGGGTCCCATCTTAAAGAAAAAAAAATTGTTGGGTTTCAGGTTGTCTTTCAGAAATATTTGTAAGTTGAAAACTTTAATGGATAAAATGGAGAAATTCAAAAAAAAGTTTCTGCATACACATGTGAATCAAAAAGATTTATTTCATGTGGTCACATTGATATATGTATTTCTAAGTGAATGTACCTTGCCAGCTTGTTTCATCAAGGGATATTTACATCTTTTTCTTATATTTTACATTTCAAAGTACCTGCTCATTGTATTTTGTCAAAACAGTCGTGCTTGAATTACTGCATTTTCTTAAAAACAAAAAATTAACTGGACACATTTTTAGTTCTTTAAATTTAAAAATTTTAAGAGTATCCAGTTTTCCTTTTAACAGTCACTCCTTTAATTTACATTTGTGGCTGGCAATATTATAACATTTTTTTCTGTTTCTTGAGATTTGGGGATTAAATTGAAAATGTTTTTACATCTTTAAAAAAAAAAAAAAAAAAAAAAAAAAATGAAAAAGGAAAGTATATAAATTTAATTAAAAATAAAATTACATACATATATATATATATATATATATATATTATAGGTTTTAAGTTTGGTGCATAGGTCCATAAAAAACTGAAAAGGAATTTTTAAATTGTATTTAGTTTCATGTCCTATTTTGGAGGTTAGGCATGAAATTCATAACAAAATTTTTTTTTAAAAATACAAAAAAAAAAAATTATACATAGTTATCCAATTTTCACAAGCACTTTATTTTATTATTTATTTATTATCATTATTTTTCTTTTTTGAAATGTTTTTAAAGCTGTTATGGAAGATAACATACATAATCATTTTTTTGCTTTATGTATTCATGCTTTCCATGCCAGATATTTCTGCCATGGGTTTTTAGTAAACTGTTTAGTGGATAATGAACTTCAATTCCTGAGAGGTAATTTTCTTCTAAGTGAGAGAAGCAGATCAATGAAGAGCCCAAATTCTTTGCAATGTATGAAAAGTTTGGTGATACAGATGAGATTACATTTATAATGATTTTTAACAAGTATGAAGCCTGCATCTTCAGTTATACACTATTGAAATTAATTGGCTTTGAGACAGAAAGTTTTTAAAATTCTGATAAACTTTGAATGGTCATAACTTGTTTGCTAATTGAGCTACCAAGATAAACATTGTCTGTATTAAAGGTTTTTAGATATATTGAAAATAAAAGTTTTGTTATAGCTAATACTAGATTTACCAGTTCTGTAGATAATGAAGCAGCACTAAAAACCTCATTCAAATTCATGGTCAATGAGTTCATATTCAAAAGTGAGAGCTTGTTAATTGGCTGGTGATGGGAGGGG
This sequence comes from Acanthosepion lycidas, assembly GCA_963932145.1. Classification (NCBI taxonomy): domain Eukaryota; kingdom Metazoa; phylum Mollusca; class Cephalopoda; order Sepiida; family Sepiidae; genus Acanthosepion; species Acanthosepion lycidas. The sequence continues at coordinate 15,728,697 of OZ010606.1, forward strand.
TCATTATATTAAAAAAAAAAACTAAGCATATAAACAAATTCCTAAGTTTTCGTGCAATGAAAGTGAAAGACAACCTTTAGAATAAAATAAAAGCACATTTTTTCAAGAAACTGCTATTTATAGGAAGGATCTTACTAGCAAAACCTTTCCAAATATCAACTACTTGCTATTTCTGTCAGAAGACTGAATATCTCTAAACAGGAATGTCTAAGCAGAAATATTCCCTACAAAGCCAGAAATCCATTTTCCTAATCTACTGCTGCCAATATTAATGGACATAAGATAAACTTTGAAATTTAAATTAAAGATAGTGCAGCAAAGAAACAGTGATCATGTAGTAGAAATTAGAACCAAAGTCTCAAGAAGCAATTCAATACAGACCAAAAGATAAAACACATTGCTGGGTTTGATGGTAAATCAAAAAGTACAAAGAGTATCTAATAACTAGAAATTTGTTACCATCTTACTTATTCAAAAGTTGAGAGTTGAATATTTGTTTCATGAAAAACTGATTTGGCTGATTCCTACAATAAAAAACTGGTACCTGAAAGCCTGCACTCAAACATTTTTTTGCTTATTTTTGCTTTTACATCCATGTTTATGAAATATCAAGAAAAGCAATAAAGAAACAATCCATTAATATAATACAGCTATTCTTAGACCTTCACCAAGGAACTTATTGCTGCAGAAGTGAATGAAATGAATCCAATATGTAAAGGAATGAATCAATCACATTTTTTAAAATGGTTCTTTTTAAACCCAAAATGCTTTATTTTCTTTTTATAAATTTTGCATAAAATGTGGACAGACCCCTAATTTAGAACATTTTTTCAACTCATCTTTTTTAAATATAAAAAAGATTATACACACATTAGATTCAGCTTTTGTATACTGAAAATTTATTCTTCTGTATAATTCAAGGAACTTCAATTATATTCTACTTACATAAAAGAAACCCAACACACTTTAATTCCTTTGAGTGCAATTAAAAAAAAAAAAAAAAAAAGGCATTTTTGGTTTAGATTTGAAATTTTCTCTATCTCAAAAGTGTATATATGAAAACAATTATTAACCAAGCCTAAAGAGAATAAAATAATCCAATGTATATTGTTCAACCTTAAGACTTAACTTTCTATTTTATGTCTTTCTGTCTGTCAGTGAGACATCAGATGTTTATACAAGGGAGGAGGGGAGTGCTGAAGAGTGGAAAGTTCTCAGCTCAAAAAAAAAATTGTTAGGTTTTGGAAAGTGAGTTTGATTGAGAACTTTTCAGCATCCCCTTCTAAAAATATTTCTATAAAGCAGCAATATTAGTTATCATAATTAAACAAATTCCATAAAAATAAGGAGTACAATCAAAGATCAATGCAGAGACATAAGAAAATTCAGGTCTAAAATTAAAGCAGAGATGCTGATAGGTACTCATCCTGCATTCCTGATGCATAAAAATCTTAAAGGACACAGCAACTTTCCCATCTGTGCATTCCAAGGACACAAGTAAAGTTTCCATGAAAAACAATAGATTGTACTAAACCGACTGCTAACAGTTATGACATAATAAAAGGAATTTGTTGTTGCTCAATACTAAGTAAACAGCAACAACATCAAAATTTAAAATGTAACTAGTATATTCTTTCTGTAACTGAATGGGAATCATTTGTCAAAAGGAACTAGATATTAATGGTAATTAGAACGTAGATATTTTATCTTTTAGTATATTAACAAAAATACAAAATGTTTAAAACATTTTGTATTTTTGTTGTTAATATACTTTTTAAAAATGAGTACAAAACATTTTAACTTATAAATGGGACATTTGTATTTAACATTCAGTTCACTGTTCAAATAACATTTAAAAGGGATCAAAAATGTTTTCAGACAAAAGAAATCTTCCTGTATGGGTTGGTACAGACTAGAGATTTTTTATAATTTTAAATAATAAATTGCATTAATTATTTGATGTTATTCTTTCAAATGATTTTTACAAGTTCTTCCTTTCTTCCATTTACTCTTTCCTTCTTTCATTGGGTGGGAAAGAATGTATGGATGGCATAAAATAGATATCAATGTCACCTTAACATACTTTCTTGTTTTTTGAGGGTCTTTTTTTATTTATGTATTTAATTAAAAAAAAAAAAACAAAAAAAAAAAACAAACAAACAAACAAAAACCGGTTCTCAAAAAATACAGTTTCTTAATTGTGATTAAATGTAAAAATATTACTTTTGTATTGAATTTATTAATTAAAAAAAAGTTTATTTATGATTAAAATTTTTTTTTTGGGTGATGGTAAAAAAAAAAAAAAAAAAGTCTGTAGCCTTGCACTTTAACACAACAATTTAAGAATTTTTAGGAAAGTCAATAAAATTAAAGAAGCATGAAATTGTCCGACAAATTTGGTGACTGTACTTATTTTTCATCATCATTTATTCTTAAAAAGTAAATTTAACAAATAGAAATTTTACCTTACTTAATCTAACATCAGAAATGACAAAGCATAACTATTGCAAAGTCACAAAGATATCAACTAATAAAGTGAATTTTCTAGTCACTTGTGAAAAAATAACATACTTCAATTAAGATCTTGCAATCAGAGAAATCTCCCTTTTTAAAATTGCACATGCAATAGAAGAAAAAATACTAATTTTTAGAAACACAAATAGTAATAACTTACACAGGTTATCAAGTTTCAAATAAAATTTTCCAAGAAAATAATTCCTGTACTCCAAAGAAAGTATTATTATTCATTCAGAAATAAAAATTTAAAACTTGAAACATTTTGCTTTTAAGTGATTAGAATATGTCATTTAAATCCCATAAAATGTCATCAAAAATGAAAAAACATTTCCAATTTACAAATGCTCTTCAGATATCAAGTTTGAAACACTGTTTTTTAATGCATTCGTTTGAGCTTTTATATTTATGAATATTCACAAGACAATTGTATATTTGTACATTTTTAATATAACACATGAATCTGGTATTTTAGTGTAAATTTTAACTGACTTTCTACATGAATTATGTATATATTATAAAAAAAAATCAAAAAATCAATTATGTATTCATGTGTGAATGAACATACATATTTTACATTACAAAATGAACAAAAATACCATTATTTTATTCAGAATGCACATTTAATAAATAATATACACATTGATAATTACTCATTTAACTGCATCTCATAAAAATAGTATAAGAATTCAGATTTCAAGCTAGGTATGAAATAACATCAAAATACTACTTTCATCTATAATTAAAGATGTAAACCACTGCATTGTAAAGGTCAACCTAGGTCATAACAAATATTACTTTATATGATCAGATGAGAAATAGAAAAAAAAGATATCTCCATTGTAAAGTAGCAGATAAGTATAGAGTGTCCAACAAATCAATGCCAACAATGGTAGTTTGGTATCTTTATCACAATGTCAAGAAAGTGACTTCACAAACCAGTTAACATTCAACAAAAAAAGTAGTAGGCAATTCATCAGTGACTAGTATATCTTGGATTTTTGACACACACACAACTTTTCAGACAAATCTTTATTTGATCAATTATTGAACAGAAAACCTATAGATCTAAATATAGCCTAAGCAAGAATTTCTTTTGAAATACAAATAAACAAAGAGAATTTTCAGTTAAGGGAACAGTTTAGAGCTGAAAAATCACTCAAAGCTTGTAGAGAGAATGAAGAATGTGAATTCAGAGAAATATGCATTCTGCAAGACTTCTTACAATATTCTTTAAGTACAGCTGACTTCACATAGTTGGAGCTCCATGACATGTAAAAACAAAAACAGTAGAAAACTTAATTAACCATTTTGAATTTATCCAAATCTATGTCTGAATAAATATATATATATATATATACACACACTCTAGTCACCTGAAGATCACAAGAGCATGAAACAAGTAGTGACTCAAGCTGTGCGTCGTTGAGGGTTGACACTGTGATGCATTTTTTTGCTCTGTCTGGATAGCCTAGGCAGTGAGCACTGTTATTTACTGCTTAGGAAGGTGTGTGCCTTTTAGCCATTTCTTCATTCTTAGTTTGTTTTGCTTTTTTTTTTTTTTACTGGCATAATGGGTTTTGCTTTCTTTTGTTATTAGTATTTCCCCACAGACACAATTTTTTTTTTTTTTTTTAGGTATATTAGTAGTTAGTCTGTTTATCACAGCAACACCTTGAATTTGTGTGTGTGTGTGTGCATGCGCGCGCACACACACACACACACACAATAAAGTATTTACTTTTGCCATGTGCAATTTATGATGAAAAAGATGATGCCAACTCTGGAAAACATCTCTAATAGTACTGATATTTAATCCTATCATCTTCAGAAGATACAGGATATTTCCTGAAGGGATAAGGATAATTATCTTGCTTAGTTCCAGATCACTCCAAACACCAGTCAACTAACTACCTCTGGCATCTTAAAGGAGTCACAATAAACATTTCTTTTTTCATCTGCAGTAAAGACTGGTAATGTACTTAAAAATCTTATTTGTCACTGTGACAACCATTATAAAATCATTTATCTTAATGTGTGTGTGTAGCTGTTGAACTCTAAAATAGTTGATTTCAATATTGCTAAACCTGTTTTTAATATTTTCTCTTCTTTTTATCAGGTTGAGTCACATTTATTATATGTGTACATACAGGTGAGAAAGAGAAGCCAGTTTTATAATCATCAGAAGTCTTGAATTAATTTATATACACACATATCTAAGTTATTCGAAACCTATGTTTACTTGTTATACCAGTTTTCATCAGTACAGACAAAATTAAACCAAATAGAGGTTGTATTTCATAAATTTTGTCTTCCTACATTACAAGAGAAAACAACCAAATCTAATTACTAATATATGGTACAGATTACTAATAGCTACATTTCAACCACCACCACCTAAACTGTATGTCTAAACCTGAGATCATTGAATTATTTCAGCATTAAGTATATTCATGTACAAACAAAACATTTTAAATTTATTATAAAAGGTAAGATTTGATCTAATGATCAATGTGCTTCAGTTAAAAAGACATTAAAATAATTAATAATCTGCTGTAGAGAAATCAATACAGAGTTAGACTTAAATATTTTGTTAAATGCCATTTATTTACATTGAAATAATCCAGTCTTTTGAATGTTTCATTATGACCACAGACCAAAAGATTTAAAAAAAAAAAAAAAAAAGAAAGAAGGTTCAGGTAGAATGTACTAAATGCAATAATAAGCTTCTAGGAGAAAGATGATTTTATTCTGAATATGTGTAAATGAGAGACTGATATAAAATATAGACAGAGGTCAGAAGAAATATTTAGTCATTCAAAAAATAAATAAGGTTAGTGTAATTTTATATACTGATTTTTTTCCTTCTAATCAAATGACACTTGAGTAATTCATATTTTGATACAGCAGTGAATGTACTTCAATATTCACATAAAGTCATAAAATAAGTTAGTACTAATCAGTGAATCAGTTTAGTTGATAGTGAGAGAGTCACTACATTTTATTCTATCAGTAACAGTAAATCAATCAATATAGCCTCATTTACAACTAAACTTAATTGTACATTGTACAAAATAAATATTACTGATAGGAATTATTAAACATTACAATATTGAAATTCAATCAAAAAAGCCTTTTTTTAATTAATACCTGATGATAGAAATGACCTGACTTTTATTAGCCAACCAAATGATCCTTTCATTACACCAAATAAATTTGAATTGACAAAACAGTTCATTACTGATTAGTTAATCACTAGTGACCAAATACAATAAATAACTTCATACCAGGTGCTCCTTGGTATTATTATTAAATAACGTGAAGTTATGAAATAACCTTATTCGATTTCTAAATTTTATCTGTTTAGTTTATAAAAAAAAGTAATAGTTTCAAACAAAGTATAATAAAAATAATGAAACTATTACTAAAAATGTATCTATTTAGTGATTTATTACTAGCTAACAATGAAAACTTAATGTGTAAAAAACACTTTTTCGGAAATATTCAACCAAATTTTAATTGCTACTCAAGTTCTTAAATAACTTCACAAAAACTTGCAAATTTTCAGTACTATAAAACTAAAACTAAAAGAGCAAATTTATTTAGGCATCAGTTTTTATCTTAAAAGCAAAAAGGTATTAATTACAAATTATACACAGTACTAGATTGTCCGTTTGTTCCAAGCTTGAATTGCCTGTTTTGTATTAAAACTAACACCTGAAAAGAAACTTCGTAATTACTTCCTTATCACAAAAAAACCGACAAGTATCGGCCATATTTTTCAGTTTTACTTTTAACAAGATACAAATCCGGTTCTAAATCCTGGTGTTTAGTTTCATGATTATTTTCAAAGATTTAAGTAGGATTTAAAGTTAACCAATTGTTATCGAAACCTAAATTAATACAAAATATAAAGCAACCTATCACTGGCTATGTATGAAGTATGTAGGTGGGGGAAGGAGTAAAGTTAATCTCAGTCTTAAATGAAGGCTACACATGAACTTTGTTAGCAGCAGCAGCCCATAACAATTTTCTCCAACTTATTGTTATGAATAAAGAGAGATTGAAAAAAAAAAAAAAAAAAAAAAAAAAGTACCATTTTTTTTATAAAACCAAAAATAGATTGGCTTGTTTTTGCTTTTTCAAAAGAACCAGAATAATAAAATAAAATCCCATTACTTAGTCAGCTTTCATCACAGCTTCATTATCGCTCGATGGCCAATTAAAAACTTAAAATTTATATCTATTAATTAATATTGATTGATATTTTTATTGAAAACCAAAATAAGTTAACCTAAAGAATATTTAATAAAGATTATTTATTCAAACATTAAATTATGGTTTTGCAGTTTTCTTGATTCAGAATGATAACACCTATTCAAATTCATTTTATAAATGCTGATTTAAAGTAATTTAAAATTATTTTGCAACTGACAACTATGCTCAGATTATAAATGCTAATAATAATGTAGCAGCTACATTGTAGCTATTTGTAAAGTTAATATCTTTATTTAAGGGAAAACATCTTAGAAATTCAACAGGAAGATTAAATATAAATCACAACATTTAAGTTAGTAGTTTGCAAATCCCTTATATTCAACGTCAATAGCATGACTTGGAGTCTCAAGCAGTTGCTGCAATCTTCAGGAGCAAATCAGGGAAATATTTTAACAATAGACAGTATTTTAACATAATATGTATAAAATATAATAGACTACATGTTATTACATTGTGGTAAAACTTTTAATTTTACTGGATATTCTAAGTTTCACATTAACTAGGATATTGAAACTTGAATGTCACATTGCTATAAGTATAGAATGTGCACAAAGCTTACAAAGAAATATTTTGAAACTGAAAAGAATGTTGTTATAAATGCCTTAATATGAAATGCATGCTCTTCCATGCCCTAAAACTAGTTTTAGAAGTCAATCATGCACTGCTTTTGCAAGCTGTTGTATTTCTTCATATGTAACTGCACTGCACAGATTCAAGAACATTTTAAAATTAATATTTGCTGGTAAATTGCTGTCCACCAATATATACCTTCCTCTTCAGTATGCTTTTTTTTTCTTTTTAAAGCAAGGTTCACTCTTTAGAAGGCCCGGAGACCACTCAAGGTAGAAGAGTAGAGGGTTACATTTGGAGGCCATTTGTGTATATAGGAGTGGAAGACTATGATCTACCCTAGCCTTAAACAGGTTAAGATTATAGTGATCAGGGAAACATCTTGTTGGGAGTCAGTTCCACAAGGTAATGGTTTGTGGTAAGAGCTGTTTGAGTGGCACTTACCTCTCACTGGTGGAATATGAAGGGAATGTGGGTGGTTTGCTATTATGTAAGTGGCATGGCATATTCTTGCTTTGAAGGTTTGCCTTAGTGGAACCAGAGAATATAGTTCATCCAAGTACTTTCCATGAAAGTAGCAGTAGATCAGTGAGAGGCTTGCCATATTCCACCTGTTGGGGAGAGGTTGGGGAATAGTTCATTATCCACAAAGGCTTGAAAATGCTTTTGAACTATCAAAGCTGGAGAGTGTGGTCAGGGCAGTTCCCACCCAGATGACGACAACACTCCATTTTTGGCCTGAGCTAGCTCTTGTAAAGGTAGAGGATAGCAGGAGGGGTCAAGTACTTACAGAGCCAACTATTTTACCTGCATCCTTTGCAATGGATTGTATGTATTAGGTCATCCCATAAGTTCTGTCCGAATTTTAACTTTTTGTTAAAATGAAACAAAATTTAAAGAGTATTTAATAATGTCTAATGGAGCTGAACATTATTTTTATGTTTAGATGCATTTAAACTGATCAAATTTTATTTCAGAGAACAATAAAATTAAATTTTGTTAAAAACCGGATTAAAACCCTGCTAACATGGAAGTATCCAAGAATCATTTGAGGCACATAATGATTTATGAGTTCAAGAAAGGAAACTCAGCAGCCGAAGCAGCTAGAAACATTCACTCAGTTTATGGAGAGGAATGTGTGAATGAAAGAACTTGCAGAAGATGGTTTGCAAAATTCAGAGGTAGAGATTTCACCCTTGAAGATGAAGATCAAACCGGACGTCCAGTTGAGTTTGATGAAAAACTTCTTGAAGCAGCCCTTGAAGAAAATCCTGCTTTATCAGTTGAGGAATTGGCAGTGGTTCTCAATTCAAACCATACAACTGTTCATCGTCATCTTCAACAACTTGGAAAAGTTCCTAAACTTGGAAAATGGGTGCCTCATGAATTGTCTGAAAACAACCTCAAATCCCGAGTTGACATCTGCTCTTCTCTCCATTCTCGCCAACTTGTTTCATCTTTTTTGTATAGACTTGTGTCTGGCGATGAAAAATAGATCTTTTATCAAAATGTTAAGCGTCGTAGACAGTGACTTGGTAAAGTGGAAGGACCCCAGCCACAGCCGAGAAGGGAACTTCATGGGCAAAAGGTTCTTCTTTCAATCTGGTGGGATCACCAAGGAATAATCCACTTTGAATTCTTACCACCTAATGCAACAATTAATGCTCAAATATACTGTCAGCAATTAGAGCGTTTGAACCAAGCTTTGAGGAAAAAAAAGACCTGCTCTAGTGAATCGAAAAGAGATGATGTTTCATCAGGACAATGTGCGACCCCACACAGCAAGAATCACGTCACAAAAGATCAAAGAACTTGGTTGGGAGAAAATTCCTCATCCACCTTATTCTCCCGATCTTGCTCCTTCAGACTACCATTTGTTTCGTAGCTTACAGAATCATTTGGAAGAAACAGCTTTTGTAACACAGGAAGAGGTTAAAACTGACATTTGTGAGTTCTTCGAATCAAAGCCAAAAGAATTTTACAGTAATGGAATTAGTAAGCTTGTTAATAGATGGAAGGAAGTCATAGATAATCAGGGAAAATACATTGTTGATTGAATCTGTAATTAAATGTAACATTTGGTCACTTGTTTCTTTATTCAAAAATTGAACAGAATTTATGGGCTGACCCGATACAAGTTCCACTTGAGGTCAACATGAGTGTGAGGCTTAGTAGTCTTTTGAGGTATGGTGCTTCTCCAAAAGGACCTCCATTCATAAAGATTGCTGGTAGTTCGGGGTCAGATCAGCAATAATGGAATGTAACTAGCTTGGTCTTCAAGGGAGTGAATGTAGCCAGCCAGTTTTTACTCCACTGGGGAGTTTGTGCAAGTTCAGAAGAGAGTACACTTTCTCAAAGGAGTTTTAGAGGTGCACTTGTATATAGTCATATTATTGGCATATGATCTACAAGCATTTAAACAAATCAGTTATTTCATCAAACAAGTGCCTCTGAAATCCATTTTATTCAGATGTTTATTAGTTTTCTTCACCCAATGAGATTCATTATTATTTTCTTTTAATTTACAGCATGCATGTGCAAACCAGTTGAAAATCCAATTATTTGAAATGTTGTCAAATTTTAATAAATATTATTTATTCAAGAATCAATGCAATTTAAATTATACTGCAGCAAATTAATCAGGAGTTTGAGCCTAAATTCATACCGACACAAATATCAATTTACTGGGGGAGGAGATTAGAATTTACTAATTACTTAATTTTTGTTTTTTTATATAATCACAAAAAATATTCCTAGAAAACAAAGCCAGAATATACAAGTATTTGACAAACTGAATACATTTCAACCAATTTTAACAATCTCAGAATATTTTTAAAAGATATCTTATGCAGATTTATCTTTTTAAATTTAAAAAATAGAGTTGAATTTCCTGGAAGAAAGTTATATAAATAATGACTCTCCATTATGTCAAATGCCATTACTGCAAAATAAACATCCATTGCATAAACTTATTCAATATTAGATGGTCAAACCTTGACGCCAAACATGGTGCATTGCATTAGATATGGTGTATTACATCCCAATGATTTTGTTTCAGTCACTTTACAAGTGATACTCATATACAATGAATTTGTTTTTTATGCATTGTGAATATTTGCACTTCTGTGCTTTTGTAGTTTTCCTTTTTTAATATTTAGTTATCCATTACAAATTAAAGAATGTAGTAAACATGAATTCATTGAATAAGAGAAAAATAGTAAAACTATTTACTTGCGGTTATAGATCCATATTCATTTATTAAACAAAAATAAGCATTAAAATGCTCACTAACATATATTTCTTGCTATACTCAGTAACTGAGTCCAAACATACAAGTTACAATTACTTAGAAAGCATTTTTTTCTTTTTTCAAATGTTTACAGGCAGCATTTTGTTACTATGATGTAATGAATTGTAAAAAATTAAAATAAACCAGGTTAATATGAGGGTGGGCTGAAAAGTTCATAGGCTGACTATGAAAGAGTGATGCTAGATCTGTGAAATCTTGCATGAATTAATCTCACCTCTTATTAATAACTGTATTGTTTATTTACATGTAAACTGATATTTAGCTGTTCAAAAAGATCTTAAAAATAACTAGTAGTAACTTCTCTTAAAAACAGAGAAAATTTGGCAAGTACCTTCAGAAAAAGGGTTTAACTCCCAAGAACATCCATAGTTGTTACATCATGACACTCCAGCTTTATCAGCAGTGCAAAAGTGGGCAGCTGAATTTAGGAGGGGAAAGGAGAGTCTTGAATATGACCCACGGTCTGGACATCCTGCCACTGTCACCAACAAGGAAAACATTGATAATGTTCCCCACATGGTGAGAAATGACAGGTGAATGACTATAAATCAAATAGCCAATACTAATAGCATATCCCATGAGGGAGTTGAGAATATTCTGCACAATGAACTTGGCATGACAAAAGGTTTCCACTCGGTGGGTGCCACATCTTTAGATATCTGATCAAAAGCTGATCACATCACAGGAAGATCTAGCTGATTTCCTAGAACGTTTCCTAACACAGGACGAGTGTTGGGTTCATGTTGAGAGCCAGAATCAATTCATGTAATGGAAAAATGCCTCCTCACCTGATCTAAAGTAGGCCATGGTCATTTCATCTACAAGGAAGGTGATGGCCTCAGTTTTTTGGGATGCAAAAGACATTGTGTTTATTGATTATCTCCAAAAGGTCCACCTCATCAATGGAGAGTACTACAACTTGCCAAGGCAGTTACAAAAAGCTATCAAAACCAAATGCCCAGGAAACTGTTTTGTTTCATCAGGACAATGCTCCAGCACAAAAGTCCTTGGTTTCAATGGTTATTGTGCATGACTGTGGCCTTGAAATGGTTGATCACCCTCCCTATTCTCCAAAATTGGCCCATTTGATTATCATCTATCTCTCAACACTTGGCTGGGAACCAGTATCACAGTGATGATGACTTCATATTTGCGGTTGTGGCAAAGAATATAAAGATGAAAGAAGCTACCTCCTAAAAGTAAGGCTGGTGGAACATTTAAAAAAATGTAATGAGGTGAGAAACAATGAAATCAAGCACGGTTGATAATGTATAGAGGGAAAAGTGTGGTCATCAGCTTGTGGAATGAAGTGAATACTCAACAAGAAAGAACAATAGAGTGTTTAAACATCTGAAGGAATCAGCACATATGAGGATCTCCTTAGTAGACCCAGCATAGAAATAAATAATGTAAGAGCTACTGATAAAGAAAAACAAATGACAATAGGACTTCAATGTCAGCAGCAGCAGCTGTAACAAAAGAGAAGTTTCAGTGAGTGCAGTCAAACATGACAAGCAGCAGCACTCATCAGCAGGCTCAAAGTTCTTCACTCAGAATTGTCCCATTGTACAATAGCCAACTGGAATAAAGTATTGGTTTGGGAATTTGGTGACAAAGTAGTTGCAAGTTCAATTCCTGGACTGAGCAGAGTGTACTTGAACTCCGTGGTTTTCTACAGGATGAGTAATAACTGAGAAGTACTAAAATAAGAACTTCACACAATATCCCTAAACATGGGCAGTGCCTCTGTTGATTAAATAAATGGTTTTCTAAGTGTATTTGCACAGAAGTGCATGTAACAAACTTGGCTTGCTAATTTCTCATTCCAAGCCACTACCATTACACCACCTGCACATCCTAATACCAAACATATAAAAAATGGGATTTTATCAACATTTGCACTTCCAATTTTTTATAATTCATCTAAGAATTGATAAAAATTTATTAATTTAAAAATTGCAATACACATTAATGAAAAATGAATATTAAAATGAAAATTACTTCCTTGTATTGATTAGATATAGCAATTTACTAAAAATGACATGTCAGATTTCAGATAAATTTGGTATATCACCCATTAATAGGATACACATTAGAGATTAATATTTCAGTTCAAATCAATGGTCAATCATTATCTATACTCCTTATATTCATAATCTACACTTCCTGCCACTTCATTTTAATCATATCATACCTCATTCATCATAATCATTTTAACAGCACCCCTCTACCTTGAGTGGCTCTTCAGTCTTGTATTGGGTAAACTTTAGTAAGAAATAAATTGTAATTCAGTTTTCAACAGTGTGCCTATTTCATATGGTAACTTTGTGAGAAAAAAAAAACAGTATGAACATGCTGAGAAAGCAACTTTTGAGAATAAAGTCCCAACTATGATTATTTGAAATATCAAAGAAATTAATTGTATTTTACTTGCATTTTAAATCATCTCCTTCACTACCAGTTCTATATATTAAAGGTATTCAGATAACTAGCTGACCTGAATTCAGCATTTTATGATCTCAGCTACACAAATGAAAATATTGATTTTATTAAAAAACATATGGATACTCAGCAAAATATTTCAGAGAATTTACAAATAATGATGCTTAAAAAGTAACTAACTGTTGACTATAAGAATTTAGTTCCAAAATTTGGGCTGCTGTAACATACACCCTTCTTCAGGTCAATGTTATATTTAGTAACTTTTTTCTCTCTCCATACATGATCAGCCATACCTAATTTCATACAGTTATATCAGATTAGATTTTAAGCTTTAATTTTAGAGGGTGGCTGATATTCCTTGCTACTACCATATAGAATGTTATAAATACAGTTTCAATATTGTATGGTCCACAGATCCCCTGAATTTTCTTTTTCAATTTTTTTTTTCTCTGAGAACACCAGTTGAAATCAATATATATATATATATATATATATATATCTCACATTAAAAAATTGACACTAACTCATGAAATTTAAGTACACTGCATAATAAAGTTCTGATAGGACAAAGCTCTGGCCATCACAAACTCAATGATTAAATTTTACTGGCAGTATGCAAAAATAAAATTATGGTCAAATCCAGATTACAACTAAAGTTATTTACATTGCTAAAGGGGAAAATATTAATTAAAAATAAAAACATCTTAACAGACACAAACATCTTTGATTGGACAAAGAAACACAAAGGAAAAAAACACTAGTTTGCAGAAAGCTTGATTTAAATGTCATCTTGTTACCATGATTATGCAAAAATTACGTCATTCATGTTAACTGTAACAATCTTTTCATTGTAGTAATAGTCAAAGGATTTTCTTTTTTATTCACATATTTTGCAATTATGAATAAGATTACTTCCACATCTAACATTTATAGAAAGAAAGATCATCCAAGTTCAAAAAGTTCATCCAAACACATTCCAAGTTTTTAATATTTCAATGGAAAGCATTACTTGTGACTGTTATGAAATTCAAGATTTTAGAATTTTAAATCAAATATGAAATAATTTTTGTATTTCAATCACAAATCTCCAGAAGAATTAAGTGACAAAATATTACTGAACACACACAATACATGGAAACAAGTAAAAAATGGAACCCCAAATCATACTAAAAACAATTATAAATCAAATTTTATATACTTCATCTACTCTTAATTTATTAAAAAAAAACAAAAAAAAAACAAACACTTAAATTCAACAAAAACGTTTACACTTTAAAAATTGGTTCAACATTTTTCATTATCAATTTTCAGCTTCAAAGTTAAAAAAATTAATGATAATGATAATGCTGAAAATATACTACTAGCTGCTTTGATTTTAATTGATACATAAATAATTTCACCTCTCCAAAATTAATAGTGCATCTTGTATTGCAATTTTATCTTAACTTGCATTGAAAGGAATTTTTCAGAAAATCAGGAATCTCATAAAAAGAAATAAAGAAATACCTTAAAGTTCATGGTCAGAATTAATTCTGGACAGCCTTAAAATTGTTAAAATTTGTGTTATTTTTTCTCACTTTTTAAATGCTAATTTCTGTGGATTTATTTACTTTACTTTTTTACATCATGAACAAAAATATGTTACAATTACAGACTTATACCATAAGATCTAACACTATCTGTTAAGGAATATCCATATGTGAACTGAATCATATTCTAAGTTTGAAAATACTGATTTTTCTACAATATTTTATCTTAATTATGATTTGCAAATACAATTAGATTTTTTCTTTGTATATGTACAAGCTGAAAGCCTAAAAATTTAAAATACAGTAAAGTAGAGTATCACACCCATTAAGGAATTTTTTAAATTTACTCTAGTTACATAGCCAGATATTTGTATTTAAAATGATAAAATTTAATAAAGAATAGATTTTTAGTACAGCATGGAACATTTTTTTTGTTAAATATATGTCCATACTTAGTATATAGGGTTATTAAAAGGATTATTTGTTACTATTTAAAATTGGTAGGTAACGTAACAATGAGAAAGTTCAAATATATGCAGCTGTAAGAAGTGGAATGAATAAGAAATAGTTGACAATGAAAGGAATGAGAGAGAAGAAGTAAAAGATATTTTATACTTGAAAATCAGTATCAGTTATTTAGCAAGATGGAGCAGTAAGTAGATAATCAATTTTTTATATCTAAATATGGGAGACCTTCACCTTTCTTCAGTAATATGCTAATATACACTCAATACAAATCAACAGACTTCTCATTTCAACTGAACAAGAAAAAAAGGAAACTGAATTTCAGATCTAAGAGAAAATTGTAAATAGATGATTTATGATGTGTATGATGGATGAAACAACCAGAACACAAAAAGTGTTGTGATCAAGCTGATAGGCCAATTAACAATTCTTTAAAAATTAAAAATCTACATGTGAAAATTTAAAAAACATAAAAATGCAAGATGACTTTTTATTATGCATGTCAATTTTTCACAACAAAATTGGTTTTAATCAACTAATATTGCTAAAAGTTTCAAGATATATTTATATGATATAAACCATTTAAATTTCAGCTCATCATCTTTTTATTAGAAATATCTGCAATAACTTATTTAGTGGATGATATTTTATTAATATTGTAAATAAATGTATTGGCAAATGAATGACAAAGTGGAAAAACTGTGCAATATGTCAAACAACCTCATTGGACTAAACAAAGCAATGTTTTTATTGATGGAATTATATATGTGTAGGGGAAGAGTGGAAATGTAAAAACTCAAGCATAGGCTATAATTATGTACCAAGGAGAAATGCTGAAATTAATTTTTTTTTTAATAGTTATTTCTGGACATCTTCCAACCAATCACATTCAGTTTTCCGATGCTATTGTTTTTATCACTTTTATTATAAATTATCCCACATTGCAATAATAGATCTAACAAGAAAGGTGAAATGTAAGAATCTGGACACAAATTTACTATAAATGATTTAGTAATCAAAGGAATTTCTATATATTTTCAACCCTAGTAAATTGATTTCTTTTAATTAAAGTTACATTTTTTTAAAATTGAAATTATGGTCAGACTCATTATGGTGAGCAACTAATATGTGTGGTTTTGTAAAAGATCTCTTTTGTGTTCATATGATCTTTTATTTAAATTCCTTGCAGTTTCTCCTATGAATTCCTTGTGGCAATCACTCCAAGTGATTGGGTAAATTTCTGTTTCAAATTTTAGATTATTATTTTGTTTTGTATTAATTCTCTTATTGTTTTAGAAGTAGTTGTAACAAATTTTATGTCAAGCTTAGATAAATTCTTTTCAATTGCAGTTTTAATAGAGTTCATAGAGTAATGTACCTAGTTTTGTTAGATTTGCTTGAATGGTTCATTCTTTTCTTATTTTGAATGATTTCACATGCCTTCTGTTTCGCATTGAATATTAAATAATTACAATATTGGAGGAACTTAAAAATATTTTCAATGTATTTCTCCACATCACATAAATACTGAGAGCAAAAAATTCTGATTTTTTTTATGGTGAAAATAGAAATTTACAATATCATTTTTATTAGTAGATTTACAATAGACACTTAGTTCTAAGACATTATTAGTACGGTTTAATCTGATATTGAGGAAGGATAATGTATTGTTTCTATTCCATAAGTAAATTCTATTATATGTTCAACTTTGTTTAGTTTATCTACAGGGTCAGGTAATGTTTCATGGGGATATATCAACAAATCATTGTTAATCAGTAATATGTTGATTGCTTACGTAAAATACTTTGGCAAGAATCAAATTTAAGAAACTAAAAACAGACAAGCTAAAACTCAACTAAGAAGCAATTCCATTGGTAATCCAAATTTTTGTTTATAAAAATCATTGTTAAAATTGAAGTAATATTGGTTTGCACCGAGTTGACAAATTTTTATTATTTTAGCTATTGACAGGGAGAGGTTTATTTTTGTTTGTATCAGATTTTTTTTTTTTTTTTTTTTTAAAATAAACATTTGTTAACAGGGACATTGATATAAAAGGAGTTGACATCTAAACTAGCTCTGAGATTATCTGCCATTCACAGTTTTGCAACCAGTCTGCCTAAATTTTTAATGTAACAGGCTGATTTTTCTGTTACCTGTTTGTGTGCAGCATCAGAATGCTTGCTTTGTGGGTTAAGATAGACCATAAAGTTCAGGTATTTTAGGGTGGTATATAATTTATACCAAAACTTGACTTCATTAATAACTTTATAATTGCTTCATTAAATTTATCTGTCTCTGTAATTATTTTGTGTGTGGTAGTATAAGCTAAAGAGCAGTCTGATTTTGTCATTGTATATGCTCCTATTCATAACAACTGCAATTTGTGTGAAAAAGTGATGGAAATTTCTTTATTTTTGGCTAGGTTTCTTAATGCATTTTCTGTAGTAGAATTCTTACATTGTTCCTAGAGTGACAGTAGTCAACCCTTGAATGAAGTCATTGGTAAATTCTATATTGTGTCTATCATTTCTAATTATTTTGTCAACTAAGACTTCTTTATGAATCCCAAATAAATGTGTGTTTATGTGTGTGTATGTATATATTATTGATATTTATTTTTTCAATTTCATATTTATAAAGACTGTCAGGGATTGTAAAAAAAGATAACCTCAAATGAGAAACAAAATATTATAAAGTTATTCCATGATGGGAACACAACATTGAAAGAGATTTGAGAAAAATTAAAACGGTAGTAAACACATAGATTGATTAGCAAGAAATATTGGAAGAAGTTTGTGTTGCAAATGTAAACAGAAAAAATGAATATTAAGAACAGTGAACATAAAACAAACAACCACCTTTAAGGAAATAACACACAAGAGAGAATAGTAATTTACACAAAGAAGTACATGAAAACTAATTTCTGATCAGTCATTTTTAGTGATGAATGCAGAGCTACATTGGATGAACTTGATTGAAAATTTGACCATTGATAAGAGAGAAAAATATGAAAATAATATCCAAGTAAAGAAAATAATTTATCATGTCTATAGAAGTTAATAAAATATGTTATGGCTAAGATTGTTCAGATTTATAAATAAAAATTGATGCTGCACTTTTAAAATCTGACATATCTAAAATAATTTGACAATATTTTCAATAATGTTTTATAAACTGAAACTCATAAAAATAAATCTTGAAGATTTATTAAGTTTGTGAAAACTTTGACAGACAGCATACTTGTATGGCAATAGATTTGTAACAATGTTGGTCATAAAGATAACTCTTTTGATCTTCCCCTCATAAATTGCTTAATTATAGTCACTGTAGTTTTCTCATTACAAATATCTGCTTGCCTTTAAACACATTCTAGTCATTTTTCATATTTTGTTAAGCATTGTCAGTTTGTCTTATTGCATACAGATTTGTGTAGAAATAAAGTCATAAATTTAGATGACCATTTTTTTTTTTTTGTAAAAGGGTTCATTTTTATGCATTAAGTCTGTTTGAATGAGCACAGGAGCACATACAGTCATGCTTTAATTATGAACATAAATACTATCTATATACATAAGTAAAATACTTTTTATTTAATGCATGGATTCTCGTGTCATGAGCCATTACTGGAGTTCCTTTCATGACAGTAGAAGATTCATATATGGTGTTATAGAATAACCTGCACCTGAAATTTATTTAAGTGAGAAAAGTTTGTGCATTCCCAGTCACACTCTCTTGTCCAATGCCTGCCATCTGCTTTCTGGTGCAAAGGCTGCCACAAGACAAGTGACATGCAAGGATGCAGGTTATATTTCGGAGGGACCTCCCCATAGATAGGTTGCTTTGCAAGGCTTCAGAGCCCTTATTTGCCCATCAAGTTTTGCTTCCAGGCCAGTTTTGAATTCAGAGTTTTTCCTTCTCCTAGACCAGTTTCCACCCAAGGCTACAGAACAGTCTGTCCTGCTATTTACCCATAGCTGGGGGGGAAGAAGAAGTGGATTCATACCTTTCCCAAGGGTATTAAGGTATGAATCCACTTAAGTAAATGTAATAACTCCAACTGGAATTCAAACCCAGGTCTCGGATTCCTCAATCCAAGCCACTATCCATTACTCTGCCATGCCTCCTTTATTTAATACACCCATATATATTGCTCATTTTAGAGAAAAAAAATCTGTACAGCATAGTGTTGAAAGTTCTGTATCTAATCTACTTCCAAAAATGACGAAATGACAAAATAACCAAACAAGAATTTTGGAATACCTTCCTGGTCAGGCCAAGAATTTTTCAGTACCTCCTCACATTTATTGTGTACACAAATACATCATCTGTATGCAAATGCACTTTCTTTATTCTTGCATGTAAACAGTGACAAAGCTCATAGTTAAAAAAAAAAAAATACGTCAACATTAGAGAGACAAGCAAAATTAATTACCTGAGGCAATGTTTTGCTGAAAAAAAATTAATTTAATAAGAGCAGCAGAAATCTAATTACATTCCAAATATAAATCAAGTCTAGTAAATTTTTGCCTAAAGGTAAAATTACAAAAATATGTACTGCCTTTAAATTATTGCAGTTTCTTTAAAACAAAATATTTAAATGCAAAGTCCTTCAGCTGTTTCCCCAATTTGGAGATACCTTATAGAATTTGCTGCAAGCACAAAATAAATCATAAAAACTCACCCAAAAATTTTCAATGTCATGCTAAACATAGATAAAATGAAAAACTAACTTTGATCTTTTAAGCTATTTTAATACACCAAATCTGATGATGTACATCTTTGAAGATATTAGGAATAGTTAGCAAAGCAAGCATCCTTAGCTTTTAACAGTTGAAAGATCATTCTAAATCTTAAAAGAACATCAGAAAATTCATTCCACTTTGAAAATATATACATTGATGAGCCTCCAACTACATGACAATATGTTCGTCCACTGCAAAACGAGTCAAGCATTGACAGATTATACAAGGCATTTAAAAGTTTCTTCCAATATCTGGTGCCAAAATATTAATAGCAAGCCTTTAGCTGCTATAAATTAAATTTTGCAGAACAAACTTGCTGCTCCAACATCTCCCATGAGTTTTCAAGCAGATGGAGATTGGAGGTGGAGGCAAGTGCAACACAAAGAATTTTCATGCTCTTGAAGTTATTCTTGTACAACTCATTCATGCAATGTACATGGCCATATTGAATGATGTCACATCTATCATAGTGGATACTTTCCATGAAGGGATGTTCCTGGTCTTCTATGTCTAGTGCCAATTGATTGATCAATGTAGTGTGTTGTGACACATTCCTTCCTTCTTTCACCTTGATAAAAGCCCCTTGGAATTTGTACAACAGTAGCCCTTCTGTTGGCTTGTGCTTAGTAAAAAAGCCTCCATTCACTTGGCCTCCCCAATGCCTTGCTAATAGGTGATTTTTCCCTCTCTACATCAAACGACCACCAATAGGTACTTTTTAGGTGCAGTTTCAGAAATACTTTGACCTAGTCTTCAGGTTACAGCAGATATCACCTTTACCAATACAGAATCTAAATAGCATGTCTATAAAATAACCAATCTGATGAAACTTCAGAAAAGTTAGAATTTGTTTCCAAGATTTAAAAATCATTTGTTCTCAATTTTTTTAAATTTTCATTTTGAAGTTTGTACAACGTGAAACAAAAGAAATAAGAGGCATATAGTATTTTGTCAAATGTTAGAGAATAAAAGTTTAAGAAAAAAATTCTAGGTTTATTGTGGTAAAAATTAAATGTAAACACTCTTAAAAAGTTGTTCTATACTTTGGTAAACTTGCAGAAACTGCAGCAGCAATAGCATAAAAATCATGCTGAACAATGTGACAAATTAGTGAAGTCTTGCAGTTGTAGATGTGCAGTAGTAATCGAAAGCCATGACCCATACAGATCTTTATTAATATTCTCTTTCTATATTGAGTCAATAATATTCACTTAATTTACATATGTATTTACAATTTTGTTTCCTAATTTTTAACATTTTCTCATATTTTTTATTTAATGATTATATCACTTTTTTCCTTGGTTCTTTTTATGAAAATTTACCAAAGTGTAGAACAATTTCTTAAGAACATGGACTGCAATTTTTATCATGAACAAATGTGTAGAATTGGAAATTTTTAAACTTTATTCTGTAATATTGGATACTACATGACTTCCCTAGTCTTTCATCACAAATAAGTCTTAAGTTTTAGAAATCTAAACCTGGTAGCTCAAGAGATTCAAACCATTATAGAAATACACATCAAGTTTTCCAGAGTAAAGATATTAATTACTATTCACGCAAACAAAATTATCTCACCTTGCATGCAGTAAAAAAAATAAAAATTTTGCATCAATAAGCAATAAATCCTTTTCCTATGCCTTAAGTCAAAGCGTTTTGTACATATTTTCATGGTAGTAACAAATATTGCTTGTTCAGTATATAATGTTAAATGTAAAAAAGAAAATTAGTTATGAATCCAAATGAAAACAATCATAATCAAATGTGTGATGATCTGAGAATAACAGCTCTATTAGAGCATCAGTGATTTGCTTATAAAAGAGAATCCTACACAATATACATCATCTACCTTTTTAAACAATCCTCAAAACTCAAAAACAGAACAATCAGCCTAAGAAAGTATTTCTAGTATTCCTATAATTAAGTTTAACTTTTCTTTTCACTTAAAATTAAACAACTATAAAGAATAAATAACAAAATTCCTAAAGCATATGAAAGAACTCTTTGCACTTAAAATAAGATCTGTAAAGAAAAGGTATATGAAAAGTTTTGGATAAATAAATTGATGGGAGCTCTTCTTGCAGTAGGTAAACTTGTCTTTATAAACTTTACAGTTTTCCTATACTACGAATGGCAATATAAGATGTAATATGTCAGTGAATATCAATGTATTACAAGTTATGATGCAGAGCCTGTAGTTGAATAAAAGAGCAGAACAAATTTCATGCCAACAAGAATCAATACCAATAAGAGAAGAGAAAAAAAAAAAAAATTAGCAAGTCCTATCAGCAGCAGGTGGTAGAGTATATGATGGAGTAAACAGACAGCTACAATTAATTACAAAATACAAGGAATAGAATTCAAATAAAAGGTAGATCTGGATTACTGTAAACTCACAATAGGCACCTAGTTATTGATTAGTTTTAAAAATAGATAAGAGAATATATAAGCAATATAAACAGGAGTTGTTTTAAAGAAAAAAAATAATTTTTACTGTGATATACATAAATTTATTCTTAATTTCTAACAGCATTGTCTTATTTAAAATTCATATAAAATTTTTAATAAGAGCTAAAAAATAAAAATATTTTTTTGCTTCATTTAAGAATGTTTCATGACAAGGTGGCAATTTTATTAGAGACTAATAGTGTCCACTCTATAGTAATACATGCAACAAAATGATTTTTATATTTTAATAGAATTTAGCATATGTTATATATCTTGTGAAAGAACCTACCAAAATTTCAATGCTTAGACATATTTAGTGTACTGTGTAGCACATCTCATTTTGGCATTTTGCAAATCAGTATGCAACTATATTAAATTTTCTAAATTAATCAGAAATAGACTAATTTTTGATGTTTTCTGAGTAATTTACAATATACAGAACTAAATAATTTAAATCAAATCTATCTTCCTTCTACATGCAACATCAGACAGTATTTTGATATAAAGTATTCACATACTTAGAAATTGTATTTTCTACATTATACTTCAAATAAACATGTTCAATAGCTGTTGGTGAATTCTTTTGAATGAGTTCAACAAAATTGAAATGATATTCAAGAGTTTCATTAAAATCGAAATGAAAAATGGATCTCATTCAAAGAAATGGTGCCAAGTCTCAATATGGCTTCAGACATTTTACTCAATTAGTACCATTGCTATCAATGTTTAAAAACTAAGAGATTAATATTTCCAGTTGTACAATGTGTGGCAGAAATACCTCCCACATATTGGTAAGACATTAGTGGCAATGGCGTATTCAACTAGATAATGTTTTACCATTATGTGAGAAGTATATATGAATGGTATTTCTGCTGCCCTATGTATATGTTGAAATTACATGGAACCTGAAACTACAATGTTATTTAGAAGCAAGGAAACCTTCAAGATTAAATAATTGCTTAAAGATTCTTAATACAATGAAAAAAGTAAGTTTGAGTTTTTGTTATATTTCAAAATTCAAATTTTACAATAGCACAAAGTGGTTTTTGTCTGGTTGCATTTTAGAGTTAGTCTTTTTTTTTTTTTTTTTGCATTTGTAGCACACAGTAAGTACATTTCTATCAAATTTACCAAACATTTCAGAAATATCAGCAGTCAAAAAAAGTTATTCTTTATAAATTATTTTCATTTGTATTAAAATGTAAATGCAAAAAATTCATTTTTATAGCAGAAATCAAATAATACAAATAACCTCATTTTAATGAAATTAATCACAATAATTTCAATTTCTTAAAACACAACATGCATTCATATCTAAGAAAATTATCATTGATACAAGATTGTATTATTCATTTTGGAATATAAACCTCTAAAAAATTTTAAAATAACCAAGATTGATATGATATAGAATTAAATTTAATAATCTTATATAATAATCAGAAATAAAATATATGTCATATGCTTATTTGATATTTAATAGTAATATTTGTAAAAGAAAAAATATTATAAAAGAATTTCAGACAATATGAATAAAACTTGAAATAGAGCTTTGTTGATTAATTTCAAATATATGATCAAAAAGTATTTGTTAAAGTTGCACAACTGCTGACAACTGAGAATTATAAAATTCTTTATAGGAGAATCAAATTTATAAAATCAAAATGATCCATAACATCAAAATGATCAGCAGTTTACTGAACAAAATATCAAAGTTTACTTAAATGCGTTAAAAAATTTGATAAAATTGGACAAAACTGAAGGCATTGATCACTTAAATTAAAATCATTATTAATCACATAAAAATCATAAATTATCTATGCCGAGTTAACAGGTTAACAGACTGAATAGCATTTTGTAATTTGACTTTCAGTTAAATGTTTTGATAAGACCTGTATAGCTGAAATGGTTACAGATCAGATAAATTAAGTAGGCTAGCTCATTAGATTTTGTTATGATTTCAAATTATACTCCCCATTTGACCAACACTCACAATAATTTTCATATATGAACATCACCAAACCAAAGCAGAGATCCAAATGTCATTGTGTTTTGATGAGCAGAGTCTGCAATCTTCCTTATGGGACAAGTCAGTTAAGTGCCATACATGATACACTCTTGGGCGATCATGTATCTCTCGATACATGACTGACGAGGCAGTACACCCCCCTTACCCCACAGTAGGTTGCCAACTAAGGCCAAAGAATCTAGTGTGTCTTGCTATTCAAATCATAGTTGGTGGGGAGAAGAGATGATTCATACCTTTCCATACATCACAAAAGATGATGTACAGGGAAAAACAAAATGACAACTTCCTAAATTTATAAACCAATGTTAAGATTGAGCATTTGGTATAGATGAGAAGATAGGCAAGTGTTAAGAAAATCTAATTTGACTTGGCAAAACATTATAGAAAGCTGCTTCTCTCAGAACTCTCAAAAAAAAAAAAAATAAAAATAAAAATATGATTATAAAATTCTACTTACATTTAATATATTTTTCTTAATATTAGTTATTTAGTAACAAATCTAATTTTAACAAAACATTTTAGAATTTTCTGTAGACAGATATAAGCAATTCTTAGTGTACAATTCAAATAAAGTTTTAATGTAAAAAAAAAAAAAAAAATTGTTCCGTAAAATAAATTTAAAAAAATGAATCATGGAAACTTGGCAATTTCATGACTTGCATATACTAACAATTTAATTTTCAATTCTTGCATTAACCTCACTAGGAGTTTTGGACAGACCCATATCAAAACCAGTAACTTTTATGCCCTACTCAAATGTGTATATTAATTTTTCAAAAAGTTAAAAGCATCTAATAAAATTATTGAATAAATCAAAATTTATTTTAACCCATTTGCTAAGAGGTCAACAGGCAACAATTTGTAAAAAAATGAAAAGTACAAAAAGTTGGTAAGCAATGAATGCAAATATTAAAGAAAGAAAATATAACTTTCAGTGTTAGATTGTTTTTTATTTATTTTAAATTTAAAATGTAGCACAAGTAAACAATTTTATAAATATCTTTAGATTAGATTTATGGATCAACAAAGCCTTAAAAAAAAGCCTTATTGGATCATCAAAGCCTGAAAACTCTTTCCCCACCCACTAAATATAGCAAATTTTATTGCTCTATTCAAGGGGGGGGGGTCATTTTGATCTGAAGATTGCACTGAAACATGAAAATGACAGGAATCACTCAGCACTGTATGTTGATTGCTGACGTTGTATGCGTGTAATTGTTAATCTCAAATAATTAGTTCAATTTCTGAACATTTAAATAAATTTAATTCAGTTTTTTGCTGTAATAAGAAATCCATTATCAATTGTATGGGTTGTTCCAAAATTTATTGGAAAAAAAAAAAAAAAAAAAATTTGTATACACACAAAAATACATCAACCAGCTAAAAATAGTTTTACCAGTTCTTAATCTTCAAATAGTAGACATTATTTTCTAAAAATTATTAGTTTAAAATTTAAACTTAAAATCATGTAAATCATAGATTTCTTGTGTGATGGGATCTGATCATAAATAAGACTTTCATGATATTTCTGCTTTCAATATTGTTTAAGTAGTAAAAGTACACATTTCAAAAGCTTAAAAATAATTTACAATAAGACTAAAAAAGAGTAAGAAGACTGATGATCGTTTTTACTTTTTTAGGATGTTTCAAAATTAAAATCAAACTATTGCACTGAATTTAAATTATCAAATATATAACCAAAGAATTGCAAAAGCAAAAATGCAATTATCATGAAAGAACAGAATACAATTTGAACAAAGTTGCGTAAAAAATGTATCCAAATATAACGTCTTAAAAACCCTCCTAAGTTTGCTAATTATTATTTATTTTACAAACATTTTAGCCCCTCCTTTTGGTTCACTAAAACTTAAAGGCAACACCTTTTTTAGTAGGATGTCCCAATTTTATATGGAAAAAAAGTAAAGGTTCCCTATGACGCCGAGGAACAGACCTTTTTTTTTAAAGACAATTTTCCTCCTAAATGATTTAGTAATCTTGCGACAGAAATGATTCTATGCAGTAAGTAAATGTACACAGCACACACTACATCTATAAGGCTTTAAGGAAGCCATGCCCAGTGCTTTAGTAATTCATTGAGTTTTTCTTCTTTTATTTTTTTTTTTTACAATACAACAATACATGCGCGCACACACAAACACAGATTTCTTTAAATAAGAGAACAGCAAAGATGGTTTTATTTTTTTTTAAGTGTTGCTAACTGATTTTAGAAGTACAAAAACTAAAAGTGACCACTTAAAGAGCATTTTTTTTTAAATATGTGACATTCCCACACTTGAAGAAAAAAGCTTTTTCTGAATCTATAATGGCGAATTTATAAGAAATTCAAAACGAAGAAAGACGAATGATTATGGAATGAAGAAAACAATACAAACGACTACTTCGCACAAATTATTGACCGATTTGGAAAGTGCGTTTTTGTAGTAACATTATGAAGCACAAAATAGAAAGACGAGAAAAGTGCTAGGATGACTAAGAATGTGAGGACGATGAAAAATAAACGTTGTGACACTAAAAAGAAAGAACAAACAGAAAAAATGAATGAATAAAAACACGACAAATAAAAAAACATTCCTATCATCATTACGTTCAGTTTCAGGGGGAAATGTGTCCCTTTTTAATCCAAACAAATGAAATGCGTAAAAAATCATTTGTGGCTGCATTATAAATTTAATAAACTGTTTGTTGAGTGTTACTGTATTTATTTTATCCATAGGTTTCTTCATATTATTTTAAAAAGAATTGTTCAATTTTACTTTCAATCTCGAATGAACATAACTTTAAAACTCTGTCACTACTAAAATAAAAAAAAACAAACAATGCTACTGATCCTTCGATGATTTCTTGCTGCAGCACTTTCTCATAAGTGAAACTGAATAAAGACATAAAAATCCATCCCAGTCTTAACTACCTTTTATCCCAAGCATTCATAGTCAATGGGCAAAGGGCCAAACTATATAAACTTTCTTCCCTCTTTTTCTTCATTAACAAAGTTTCTGAAGAACTCAAAGGAAAAAAAATATAAAAATGAAGCGCCAAGAAGTGAAATAAACTAAAAACAAAGATTCGTTGTACCAACTGCTAACATTTTTTGTTTGACAATACACAAAAAAATTCACACATTTGATGTCATGAAAAAACAATGCAGCACCGTTAGTTTAAGAAGGACGCACAGTTCATCATTGCTATATAACAAAATTCCACGTGTTGTGAATTGACACTGTACGTAGTAATAATTAATAAGTTGTAAGTTGTAACAATGTAACACCTTTTTTAACACACAAAAATTAATTCACAGTGAGTAGAAGTCAAATGTACACACACAAATTATCACCCGATTTTAACATTGTCAACTATACCACTATAGATTTTAGTACACATTACTAAAAACGAAATCAAAATCATAAAAAAAAAAAAAAGTACGGTAAAAAACATTTTTGAAAAAAAAAAAAAAAAAAAAAAAAAAGCAATATTTATAATTTAAAAATGGTGTCATTTAAAACACAAACATCTAAGCAGCACTACTACATTTTTTTTATTTTTTTGTAAAACAAGTCATTTTTACACTTTAGACTACCTAAAATCTGAGAATTTGCCAAAAGGAGCTTAACAGGAAAATAAATTTAAAGTGCAATAGATAAGAGAAATTTAAAAAACAAAAGGCTGTTCAAACTCCGTTTAAGAAGAAATATAGAAAGAAGAATGCTGCAGACATTATCCCAATTGATTCAATATCTGTTTGTGTTAACCTAGATATGGAAAACAACAGTGAAAGGCTAGTGAAGATAACATTGATCTTCGTCTCTATGGGTAGGAAACTCGATAAATTCAGTTACAAAAACGAGAAGTGTCATTTTCACAGCTATCAGTACACAAATGAAATATTTTTAAAAACTGATCCACTGAAAAACATTACAAATTTATTTTACAATAAATCAAAATCTAAAAAACTAAAAGATTACGACAGACAAGGGAAAATGAATTCGTTTCTTTATCTTTTATTTTTATATGGGAGATGAGTCAACTTTTCCTTTAGAAAATAAATAATTGAAAAATACATCCACACCGACTGAATTTTAAGTTTTTAAACGCTTAATCAATTCAGAATTATTTATCGTGCATTCCTTCTTTCTCAATTCGATTCAGTGACTCAAATCACGTTTCAGGCTTTTTTAATGTTTTTAATTTATCAAAAATAATTTACATTAGGTAAAAAAAAAATCAAACAATTTTTTAAAACTTATTTATAAGTTAAATTTTGTTATGCCAACAATATAGTCTGCACCGATACAATGTACAACTTACAAGGTCCTGTACCGGCAGAATAGAGGAGTTTTGAAAGCTACAAAGTAACAAAAACACAAACTTAAAATATCAACAAAACCATCAACACAGTATTAAATAATGCAATAAAGTTACAAAGTATCATCATTTTTTTCACCAAGTCATCAACAACAATACGTATGGTCTTGATCGCTTTTGTAGTTTGCTTTTGTAACTTTCTTTTTTGACGGAAGTAAAATGAAACTTTCTGCACGTGTTAGTTAAGTGAAAAGGATATTATTTAAAAAGTAAAATGCAATAAAAAAAATCTGAAGAAAATGTGATTTTAAGAACATTCTTGCTTGGGATTTAAGTGTACAAAAAGTCTTCGCGTATTAAGTTGATTTTTTTTAATCTAACAAAAAAAGATAAAGGCAAATGCTGATAGAGGTCCGGCTACGACAAATGTCAACAAAAGAAAAAGAAAAATGAAAACCGGAAAAACTAAAGAGCTGCTATCGTTAAGGGCGGGAGACAAAATATGAAGAGAGTAGCAAAACCTGGCCAATACTAGATTTAGTCAATATGGTAAGGGAAGATAACATTAGTCATAAAAATGAGAAGTGAAAAAAATTAAAACTACGAATAATAGTTGGATTTGTGTAAGGGGAAAGAGGACGTATATATGACTACGAAAACACTTAGAAACTGTCTATTTACCATCGAACAATATTAAGTACTGTAACGTAACGATAAAAGAATTGCGAGTACCATTTAAATGGTACTCGCAATTCTTTTATAAAGCATACAATATTTTTAAGCCATTGACATTTTTGAGTTTTCATTTTAAAAGAGACTTCACTTGTTGTTTTGTTAGTATGGGCCAAAATCGCATAAAATGTTTCAAATTTGTTTTTATTTAATCGTTCGAGTATCTGCATGATTTTTCTGAATTAAATCTTAAAGTTACAAATTGAAGACGGGAAAACTCAATTTCCTACAAGAGAAGATTAAATTCCTCACTCCCCAAGCAATCATTTTAAAAAAAGAAGAAATTTCTTTCAACGAAATTACCTTAAGCCTATGTTCAATATATGGTTAGTTTTTAATGGACATTTTTAAACGATTATTGATGGGATTTGGTTAAGATAATAAAACAGATTCGCACAATAATAAAACACAAACAAAGAAAAGAGTTAAAAGTGATTTTTCTGCATGTCTTGTGGTTTTCAGTTTTTTTTTTTTTATCAATGGAAATATGTATAAATAAAAATAAAATAAAACCTGCTTGAACAGCCAAAAAGGAACTGAAGTGAACGAATTGCTTTTTTACTATCTTAAGAAAGTGTTCAAATCAAATATTAAGGAAGCGAGAAACAAACAAGATGTGGTGGTGTGGCCCTGTGATGTAAGAAGTGGTTTCGATGAAATAGGTTCAAGTTTAAGGATATTTTTTTCTTTTTGGGCCACTTACCTTGGGCGTGCCCTGCGCGGACAAGACGTCGACCGGCCGGGAAGTAGAAGCAGAAAAAAACTTGCTTCTTGCCAAAGTAGGAATAAATATGTCGGAGATGATATAGAACAGTTGAGAACAGAGCTAACAGCAGCAGCAGGAGGAGAAAAAGAAACAGATGAAGACCAAGAAGAAAAAGAAAGGAAGAAAATAGAATAATAATGGTCAATATTATTAGCAGCACCAGCTTGGATGGTGACACTAGCCTGCTTACTATCATGGCAGCGAAACACAATCACACACGCATTGACTGACTACAGTTTGTTTTTTGTTTTTTTGTTTTTTATATACATTTAGTACTTTTTTGTCTGGTTGGCGGACAAGAGAAAAAAAAGGGAAAGGGAGGAAATCAAATGAAAGCAGAGAAAAATTATAGTCTAAAATATACCTGGTGTATTTATAGAAGAAGAAAAAACAAAAAGCGAGTTGACAAGTGCGTTAAGAAAAAAAAAATGTCCAATCTGCTAAACATTTTTAAGAGGACGGCTATGTTGTGTTGTTTAAACAAAAAATAAATAAACAAATAAAATAAAAAATCTCTCCATCCCCGTCACCAAAAGTAGATAAAAAAAATAAGATCAAACTAAGAAAAAAGTTTACATCTATTTTTTTTTTTATATATAATATATATATATATATATATATATATATATATTGAAGCTTAGCTTTAAAAAAAAAAAAAGACATCGGTAAAAGGAAATTTCTTTAACATGTAAGTGCTACATTACAATATTAGTGTTAAAAATAAAATGAATAAATAAATAAATAAAAGTAAAACAATATTAGTAACAAAGAAGTTGTCCAGAAAAATAAACTGAACAATTGATTTTTTTGTATTTTCTTTTCTGATATACAACTACTTGCTCTTAAAAACACATTTTTAAGTTGCAAAAACTATCATTTGATGATCAAATAACAAAAAAAAAATAGTTGAGTTAAACCGAAACAAGTGACACTGTGACAATGAATGATTATTTTACGAGTTTAGGTAAACTTAAAAAAAACAAAAGAGAGATCAAGAAAGTAAAAATAAACAATAGAACCACAGAGACTCACACGTCCCGGGTCACTTATGATGAGTTTTAAAACAAGATCTTCCCCCTTAAAGACTCACATTTTTTAAAACGGGGATGTTATCTCCGTCGAGTGTCGTCAGACGACATTAAAATCCCAGGAGGAGGGTCCATAGTCCATAAGTAAGTAAAGTTAAGTACACGTGCGTTAAAAGTAAAAGGAAGTACGTCTCTGGATCTAGATAATCAAAATAATAACAATGTTGTTGTTGTTGTTGTTACTGATGTTCAGGGGCGCAATCCCGAGTGTCCACTGTCCACCCAGTCCTGTAGCGAGGATTTTGTAGATATTTTGTTATGTTAGAGAAAGTGGATACAACGAGGGAAAAAAATGGCTGGTTGTTGCTGTTGTAACAGTAGTAAGACTAAGAAGAGGGAAGGGTGCGCTGAACAAGCAACGGAGGAGAAATTCTTAATAATGTTTTAGTGCTGTGGATATATCGAAAAAGATTTTTGAGTTGAGCGCATGTGGCCACCGCCACTGCTGCTGCTACTTGTGACGTCATCATTTAACAAGAACACTCCTCCCCCACCTCCCATTTCTCCAGTTTCCAACCTCCCCTCACTCACTCACTCTCTCTCTCTCTCTCTCTCTCAAGGAGGCTAAAAGAAGAGAAGAAAAGGGGTGACGATAAAAAGAGGAGGGGCAAAACTAGAAATGCGCGCATTCGATAAAGAAAGAAATAATCTTTTAAAGCGACGCCAAAAGTGGTGAAGCGAAAAGTAAAAAAAAAAAAAAGGAAACGGTAAAAGAAAAAAAAATTGTGGCTCGCATTTGCGGGATATATGCATTCTTGGACATAATGTTCAAACGGAAAGATAATAGAAAGAAGGGATGAGAATTTACTTTTTTAAAAAAAGAGTCTTTGGTTTGTTGTTGGTGAAGAAATGTTTCTTTACTGTTTTAGTGTTTTTACTTTATTTCTAATTTTAATTATTGTTTAAAATAGAAAGAGAACAATGAGCTTTTCCATTCGAAGTTGAGAATCCATGATAGAATGGGAACAGCAGAGTAACTGAGTAACTTAAGGGAACTACAGACAAAAGAAAATAAGTAAAATAAATAAAAAAAGTGAAAAAAAAAGAGTACAGAGACAAAGTACGTCGTACTTTGTACGAGTAAAAGGGGGAAAACAAAAGCAAGGTTTTTTAATGAAATTGGAGAAAATACCTTTGTGTGCGCGTAAATTTGTTCAATACAGATGTCGGGAAGGAACTTGAAACATTTGATAATTAAGTAGGAATAAGAAAATAATTGACAGCTTGTTAGCTAAGAAATGTATATTTTTCTTCTTTTTTGGAATTAATTCAATTTCATTCATTAATTTGTTTTGTTTTTAATTACCTGCTGCTTGATTCTACATTATTTTTTAATTTACAAAAATTTATCAAATACAACTCTTCTTAGGACGAGTCCAAAGAGAAGAGAAAAATGAATTTGATGGCTAGAAACCGGTTTTCTTTATTGCTTGTTATTGTTATTTTCACAAGATAGGAATTTTCTCAATTCATCGATTTTAATATCCAGAATTGGGTGCTTTTTTTTTTCTTTTTTCTTTTTTTTTTTTTTTTTTTTGAATGATTGTTTTTTTTTACCAAATAATTTATTTGTAACATTGTACTAAAAAATTAAAATATTTTTATGATTTGTGTTTGTTTTGTTTGTTTTTTTTCTATGGGTCCATTTATAAAATTTAGGACCGTTCTCATTCACTATTAGAGACTATTGATTCACTTTGAAGAGAAAAGAAAATGAATATTTTTTTTTCTGTTCCCTGACTTGACGTGTTCTAGCACCGAGTATTATTGTTGTAAAGATGTACAAGTCGGCTTGAAATATAATTTTTTTAGAGGGCTGTTAAACTAGAAGGGGGGGGAGGATTCACTTAAAAAAGAAAGGAAAACGTAAGCGAAACCACCAATATCACTAAGCAATACAAAATGTTTTTTTTTTTTGTTTTTTTTACAAAATTTGTTAATGTTAGTTATTTGGTAACAAAAAAAAAAAAGAAAAATTAAATTATATAACACTAACAGCACATTATTTCTTCAGTTTTCTTTTCTTTTTTTACTTTATTTTTTAGCAGTAATTAAAAGTTTTTTAACTCCTTGTTTTGTTTTGTTTTGTTTATTTTTGTAATAAAAAAAAAGGCCAAGAAAAAGATTTTATGGTTCTTGGTTAATTCGTGAAAACATTTTAAGTGAGTTAATGTTGTTAATTTCTAATACCGCAAACTTTTCAACTTTTTTTTTAGTTTTTCTTTGTCACACAAGAAGACGTACATAAGTTGGAAATATTTCCAATGTTTTCTCTGTTTTTTCTAGCACTGAGTATTATTGTTATATAAGAATAAGATGTACAAAAAATGTTTTAAAAATGTTTTGTTTTTCCAACATTTGTATAGAAGAGATTAACTAAATTAAAACTAACTAGTAAGAACACATGACCGAGATCAATATTGTAAGTCAGTTTGATAAGGGAAGGGGTCAATTATGTTTCTAGATCCAATTCACTTAATGTTTTTTTTTGTTTTATTTTTTATTTTTATTTTTGTTTTTGACGTTTTCAGAAAAATGTTCTTATGAGCAAACAAACATTCATTTTATTTATTTTAATTTTTTCGATATTTAATTAATAGAGA
The DNA here is from genome assembly GCA_963932145.1 of Acanthosepion lycidas. Taxonomy (NCBI): domain Eukaryota; kingdom Metazoa; phylum Mollusca; class Cephalopoda; order Sepiida; family Sepiidae; genus Acanthosepion; species Acanthosepion lycidas. The sequence goes on from OZ010606.1 coordinate 15,762,533, forward strand.
TACTACTTCCGAAGTAAATTAAGAAAGATCAAAATCAAACATCACCAATTATTTTTTACACGTAACATACTGTCTCTCTTTTTAGAGTTTTAAATGTTATTATTGTCAAAAAAGTTTCCGTAAAAATTAAAATCTATGATGTCATGACAAGGTTTATTTTTTTGTTTTTGATTTTTAAAACCTTTATTATTGGCTTTATTTTTCAGGCTTAGTTTAACTTTAATTTAAAAATTATTTCTCGGCAACATTTTTAAACCAACATATTGACTTTACAATTGAATAAAAAATGAATAGATGATCATACTATCCGATCGTGACAACACGCATAACCCTGCACACAATTCGTAAGCTAAAGACTAAAGTTCAAACATTTAAGACTAAAAAGTGTCGTCGGCAATTAATAAATAAACTTCCAATAATTGTTAAAATTAAAAACTGCAGTTTATTTACTTTTTTTTTACAAAGTTTTATATGCGTGTCCGTAAGTTGAATTTTTGTGGACATAACTTTTCATAGCAAATATTCTATGTTCGTAGAAACGGACTATTTTTTGATTGAAGTAGAAAAAAAACTAAAAGTTAATATTTATTTTAATACATAAATATTTTTACTCAGAATTTACAAGATAAATGAAAGTATAAGCGTATTTACTTAACTTAGTTGTCAGTAAATCTTTTGATCTCTGATCGCTTCTCTTTCTTTGATGAAACGGAGTTGCTTGCCGTAAATTTGTGTAGACGAATTGGCATTGCTACGTTGACTGACTCGACCTGTTGCAAAATTTTGTATTTATTTTCAAAAGAAAAAGTTGAACGGTTTATTTCCCCAAAACAACAGTAATTAATTGAAAAATCTCATTTTACATTTCTGGATCTGTATTTACATTATTTACACCTGGACTACTGTCCTCATTGATGTTGCTATTTCAACTGTTCCACTATGGTCATCATTAGGAGTTTGTCAATCAGTGTAAAATTCAGGAATTTTCGAACTGAATCCTTTATTTAATCTAGAGTGATATATTCTTGTTCTGCTAACTTGACACTACCCAGTCCAGAAATTGAACTCATAATTATTATGTCACCAAATTGTCCGGTGGGAAAATTCTGAGGATAACTTGGAGCCTTAAACATAGAGTCTAACTGCTGATGAGTGCTGTTCAAGCTTGATTGTACTCACAGTGGCTTCTCTTTTTTGTGATGTCAACGAACATTCGTTGTCACTTTTGTGATGTCAACGAATACTCGTCACTTTCGTAATGCTCGTTGTAGTAGAGACTTTGTAATCGCAGATATAACTATAGTACGCCGTTGAACAATGCTGGTGTCAGACGCCTTCGAACAATACTCGCACTAATAGTACTTACTCGATAATACTCGCTCGAATAGTAATCCGTATAGTGACTCGAATAGAGAAATAGTATAGCGAATAGAGTAGAGAATAGCGGTCCGTATAGTAATAGAGGACAGACTAGAAATAGAGATCAATTAGACACACGCTACCTCCCTTAAATACGTTTCCTCTATGGTCACGTGGTCTACTTAATTCAATAATGGGATCGCCTGTGTTTACTCACTGGCGATCTGTGTTCAAACTCAAGTGTCGGCAGCGAAACTTTATTTCTGTATAACACTTCTTTTTTAACTGGGGCTTTGTAGTCATTTCTCTTTCTTTTTTTTTTCTTTCTTAACGGCTACCATATTGTACTTATTTTTATGATAGGCCTACTGAGGATCTTCTTATAGCATATTCACTGATTCAGTCACACATCCAATTCGCCAGTGTTCTTCTGTCTAGTACTTTTACTTCATTCTGTTGGGGATGTGCAGAATTAATTAATTGTAATTGAGTGAATCAGAAGGAATTTGTGTTGGTTGCGTGACTTTCTGCATCCACAAACAAATAAATAAACGAATTTTAAATACAATCAAAAACAAGACATATTCAATTTAGAAACCAACAAAACATTTATATACAATTAAAAGTAATATATATACAGGATATTTTGGTATATGTTACTATGGCAAAGTGTGTGTGATATTTGAGGTTTCGGTATGTTTCTTTTTGTATTTGTATGTTCAAGTCTTTCTAGAATTGTGTTAATTAATATTAAAAATGTCGATGTTAAGTATTTTTAGGAATGAGTTCTTATAGAGTGGTCTACCTTTGACTGTAAAATTTCTGAATCGTTCGAATGTTGATTTTTACTTAATAATGTAGTGAATATAGTTCACTTTGGATAAGCAAAGTTGTTTTAGGTTTGCGATCTGATGTCCACAGAGTTGGTCGAGTTTAAATTGCAAGTGAGTCAGCGTTGATGTACTTTTGCGCGGTAAAGTCGTGATTTCGAGTGACGTGGAGTATGTTGGCAATTTCTCTGTGGATGTTCGTCTCTGACTGCTTTGGTCAGTCGGTGTTTTCTTTTATATGTTTTGAAAGTCCAAAATCGGCCCCAAAAAGTTTTGGCGCAATTTTATTTTGCACGTGAAACTTTCAGATTATTGTGTCGTTAACCAATGAGATTTGTTGATTCGCCTCGTACGGTTTTTTATTGGTCGAAGTTTTCCGTACGTAGGCTTAAGGTATAGACTGTTCTGTTACTAGGGGTGATAGGTAGAAAAGGACGAGTCTACAATTCCACATGGTACCACATGAGTACCACTTTCCCTCCATTCATGATCAGTCACTCCTTATTCCATTGCATCAGCCCTAATAATGGTATTTCGATGTTCCTGCAGTTTTACTTTTTTGAGGTGGTGGCTATTTTCACCTTCCTATTCTTTGCCACAACTGCAAGGAAGAAGTACACACAATTCTTGGTCACGTTCTCTGTTATAAACTTGACTTAGTGGAGATTTTCTGAATAATCCACAGATCCTCTTCAATCTTTTCCAATAAGCTCTTGACGTATGGAAGACAGACTATGTCAGATTTCTGATCCTCTTCCTTGACTCTTCCGTTTCTGTCTGCAAAAGCTGATGTAATCATTGCAGGGTAGTCGTTATTCTGAAGGCTGCGTTCGATGCTGATCATTTCTGGGTCGCAACTTAGGATTTTTGCACACTGTTCTAAACATCGAACAATCCTTTTCTTTACTCTTTACGGATGGTGGGAATTAAAATTGAAGTATCTGGTGAAAGTTGGTTTGTGATATACGAATGTCTTGAACACGTTCTCTGTGCGAGTTGATACATCCAGAAGAATTAACTGGTTATTATTTTCTTCTTTCATTGTGAATTGGATCGAAGGTCTTATTGAGTTTATATGATCCAGCAGTATTTGTACAGCTTCCTGGTGAGGTCACAGTATGAAGGTGTCTCAGTCATAAAGTTTGTTTTAATGGTGCCGTTCCTAATGTCATTTCCTCAAAGTATTTCATATATATGTTTGTCATTACTGGTGACAACGGCGATGTCATAGTCAAGATTTCCTCCTGTTGGTAAATGTCAGACTCCAGTTGGAAGAATGTTGTCTGTACACAGAATGTCAGCATATCAATCAGGTTATCTATTAGAATGCTTGTTCATTCTCCAAGGATAGAGGTTGATTCCAATCGGTTTCGTTCCACCGAAAAAAATTCATCTTTTGGAACTCTAGTGAACAGGTTCACCACACCGATATTACCATCCGATTGATATGGATCGGAGCCTCTCAGATCAATTCTTCAAATTTTTCTGAGTTCGTATGACGGTGGGTTGACTATAACCACTAAAAATTTGCTAGACGGATGGCAGGCCGAACCCCTGCAACTGAACAGAATACCAACTTGTAAATCTTTGGGAGACCATGCTCATAGGCAGCTGTTAAGTCAGCTATCTATACTCATATGCGGGAAGTAGTCTTTTTTTCTTTTCTTTTTTTTTTATTAGAACCTAAAAAAGAACCTAAAAACTAAGAGAAAGCTGTCATTAATGACAGCTTTCTCTTAGTTTTTAGGTTCTTTTTTCATAGCTACCAAGGCTTGTCAATTTCTTGGAGTATTCTAATTTATCCATCACCACTATAGCGTTGCCTTTGTAAGATCTTGATTACCAACCTTTCTTCCCTTGTGATGTTTGATTTGATCAGCTTGAAAAGTCTAGTGCTTATTTCAATTTTCATCATAGCTCATCTGCTTGGGCTTTCGCGTCTTACGGAGGAGTGAAGTTGTACTTTGGTAGTATGTCAGTATGTTCACACTAGAAAAACAGATACGTCACCAGTCTGGGACACGTGAGGCCGGTTCTCTTAGTAAAGAGAAGAGCCAACCGGCGGAGAGAGTTTTGGGTTCGTCTGTCTTCGAATGCAGTCGAACTGAGTGGAGAGATGTCAGATGTTGGAAGGGAAGCATCCGCTGTGTGTTGCTGAAGCTGAGGGCGAAGAAGCGAAATATCGCCGCTAACATCTAAGTTAAGCTACTTCTGCGACTACTAATACTACTACTACTGAGAACGGGGCCATCGAAGGTTGTAGTAGTTGCGCTCAGAATAGACCAAAAGGGTTAAAACGATGGTTACCGAAATTATTCGAAGTATTTGTGTTCACATATAAGAAACATTCAACCTTGTGCAACAATATATATATATATATATATATATATATATATATATATAAAACTTTTGTCCTTTCAAAATCGAATCGACTTGGTTATATTTATTTTTTTGTTAACCCGATTCTCACCCGACGAACTCGCAGGTGGACCAACGGAGAGCTTCCGAATTTCTACGATCTGATGGCCACTCTCCAGGATCAAAACAATCACAACGTGGCTGGAGGGTGGCTTCGAATTGACATTGGGAACCGGAGACTTTGTCTAACCTGTAATACTGGACCATACCCAACCAACGGCCTATCTTGTGGAATGCGTGTGTCTAGTGGATTTAGGATACGGTGTTACACAAATGGTGTACGGCGAATGACCAGGTAGTAACCAAAATCTGATTTCAAGAACACCCAAGATGAATATGGACATGGAGAAGCCCAGTAGGAGAAACGAGCATCCAAATCGACTACATAAGTATCAAGAAATTCATTAATGCAGTTGTACACTGCAAAACCTAACCAAGTGCCGACTACGGAAGCGATCACCGTGTATATGTACAGTAAAGTTAAAATAAAACTACGGAAATTGAAGAGGCCTAAGGCAGAACGCAAATTGCACTACGACAGACAGCTATTACAACATTTTCGCGGATTTTGACGTAATTCTGGAGAACTTTTTTCGTCTAAATCCGTAAATTTGTTTTGCCCATGCTAAGTCTCGGAGAAAAAATACTAATAAAATTCACTATTAAACATTTTAACAACAAAAATCTCAAGTTGATGTTAAAATTAGCCACAAAACATTGTTGATTTATTTAAGATGGAATGATGGAATGTCTCTAATTTGTATTTATTTTCAATTTGTATCTATTTTCAATTTTTCTAGTTGAATTACTCATTTATATTGCATATGATTCATTATTGTACTTAATTAGGTTAAAATAAAATTTGTATACCACCTTAAGATGTAGTATAGTGAGTGGGGTGCACGAGACCCTTGCACCGGCTCTGCTCATGATCCTCGTTCAACGGCGTGATAATGCATGAACTTAGATTATCAGATGAGTATTATTAATTTCAATAATTCTTATATGAATGATCACAAATAGTCAAATTTACTTTTGAAAAATATAATTTTTTTAAATTATTAGCAATACACATATGCCATTCCAATCACACGATTATACTCATCTTTATATTGTAATAATCACAATGCTTCGGACGTTCTATCTTCGGACGAGTGTAACTGATATTGAAGAAGAGTCCACGATTGTCGAGGAAGGACCCGAACCAACGAAAGATTCGACAAAGCCTGTTGTGAAGGCGAAACAAAATCGGAGGGACAGATTTACGAAATAAATCGAAGTTGTTTAAGGATGTTTTGAACCATGTCATACCGGATAAGAAGGCACGAACGATATCAGATATAATACTGAACGAAATATTCCCTAGGTATGGGGCCCCCGAACAGTTGGTTACCGATAATGGATCGGAGAATGTGAATCAGATTATGAGAGACGTTGGGAGAATTAAACATACGGCACATAACCACTTCTCCATATTACCGCCAAAGTAACGCTAAGGTAGAGAGATTTCATAAGAGTAAGACCCTCGCTGACGTGTTAGATAAACTAACAGAGGATAATAGGGTAAATTGGGGTTTATTCGTAACCCAAGCGTTAGCAGCTGTGAGATTCTCGATGAACGAGACGAAAAATTTTTCCCTTATTACTTGATATATGGCAGGGATGTAGTCTTACCTATAGACAATCTGTTACGACTTAGAAGGAAGTATTTCATCAAATAGTTTTAGAACAACAGAATAAAATTTTTACGCAGGTGAGGAGGAGGATTCAAAGAGCCCGGAAAAGGCGAAACGATAGTGTAAATAAAAATAGAGAAGTTTCCTTCCAGATAGGTGATCCAGTGTATTATAAAATACACATGAGAGAATGTAAATTGGACCAGAGATGGAGTCCATACTATAGGATCGTGGAACAGACGGTTCCGGTTTCCTTTGTGATCTGGGACCATTTGACCGGACAGGTAAAGAGAGTGCATGCGAATGATATAAAGCTAGCTGAAATAGGAGAATGGAAAGGAGCCGAAACAAAAACTCAACAGAAAAGGCTGAGGAAATCTACGTTGGTAGAACCTGAGAGTGAAAGTGAAGGGAGTGAGGAGATTGAAATTAGCCCAACTACTCTTCGAAGGCTGAGGGAGGTAAATTGGACCCCAGCGGGACATTCTGAAGAAGCAGAGATTGAGCCTAACCTTGGGGAAGGAGAACTGAGTGAATGGGAAGAAGAGGATGAAATTCCATTAGCTCAATTGCAGAGTAAATTGCAGAATGAAAAAGCACCTACTGTTAATGAGAAATTACCACTAAAACTGTGATTAAGGGGGGCTGCACTAGCCCGAGCCCAAAGATTAAGTGAAACCAGTACAGTGGCTGTGGTGAATGAGTGACGGTCTAGGACTAACTGTGCATTTGTCATCGGTGCTGGTGAACTGTGTGGACGGACCCCATGCATGCACGGCACTGGTGGTGGTATGGGTCGGTGCTTGAGGTATTGCCCTAAGATGTAACCACCCGATAAAAGCAATAAGAAAATGATTGAGTAAGACGAATTATTCTCTCCATCTCCTTGCAGACATGGACGGGAGGAGGTTCGTGGTACTGACGATGCTAGTTGTGGTAGCTAATACCTGGGAACACAGTGAGAATACTGTATTTAAGAAGACTAGCGAAGTGATTATAACTAGATCAAAGGGGTTGATAACTTTGGAGATTTGACCTGCAGCTGTATGAGAAGTTACTGGGTCAGTTAAAGACCGAAGTGGACAAACTAGATACAGAGATAGGACACAAGTCGCCAGACTCCGGAATACCACCGTATATTATACCCCTTAGCTCAGGAATCCCTAATACTTGAGAGACAACGGAAGGATATGAATTACTATTTGAAAGGAATAAAGTTGATACGGACCAGGCAAAAAAGGGCAGTATTACCTATAATGGGAAAGGCATTAGGTGTGTTGTTTGGTACAGTCTCCAAAGGTGAAGTGAGAGTAATTAAGAGGAAATTAAAGATGGTAGAACAGAGACAACAAGCAATGGCTCAGTCGGTTAGAGAGAGCGTATCTATACTTAATGTTACTAGGCTGGAATTGGCTAAAGAATAGAGGGAGTATTAATTGGCTGATTTCTCACCTACAGGTTTTTAGAAAAGAAGTGATAAATGTAACCACGTCTGTAACAACCGAATTACAGAAATTAGAGGGGTTTTGCAAAGGTATTTTCAATTATTAGCTATAATGAGTAAGGTACGTCAAACAAGTCACTCTTTAACGGTGTTGTTAGAGCATGTGAGAGCACAATTAGATATGCTGTCGCTGGGACACCTGTCTCCGAGTATAATAACCCCGGAATGATTAAGGGAAGTACTACTGGAGATACAAGCCAAACTATCCCATCATCTTAGATTACCTGTAGACCCCACCCAGCAGTTATGGAGGTACTATAGTGCCTTGGGATGTACTACCTTGTTGGAAGATGATAAATTGTTAGTGCTACTGTTGATTCCATTACTAGACAGAGATAGTACCTTTGAAATTTATCAGGTGATGAATCTTCCCCTTCCCTATCCAAAACTAAGGCCGAAGATAGGAGCGGTGGCTAGGTACACGGTAGAGACGGAATTTGTTGCCTTAAACCTAGCCAGAACAGAGGGACATTAACAAAGGGAGAAGAAGAAAATGCAAGAATGATGCCTTAGGTACCTGTGGGTCTGTAAGTCCAATTTATGTGACAGGTAGTCATAATCTGTGTGTACTAGATTTTTATTTATGAAAAATAAGAAGGGAATTAGAGATCATTGTCAGGTAGAGGTGTTGGCTAGTGTAATGTTACCTAAAGCAACCAGTGTCTCTGACGAAATTTGGGCGGTGGCCACACAAGAAGAGATCGAATTATCTAAGGTGTGTGAAGGGAGCCCACCACTACGATAAGAGTTATTCCCCCTTTGTTTTTTGTAGAGCTACCCATTGGTTGTGGAGTTCATGGTCCATCTATCTCTTTACCTCCCTACTACCAAGCTGAAGAGAAATTTGAAGAGAATGAGGCTTTGTTAGAGCTGGTAAGAATGAATGCCAGTGGATGGACGGGATTGTGGGAACCCATTGTAAGAGAGATTCCTAAGATGTCACTAGAAAAGATGCCGGCGTTGTTAACGCCAATCGATAAGATTGATCTTGGACAGTTGAAGTCAGAGTTAGATAGGATAGGTACACCGAATTCGGGCTGGAGAGAGAATTTGGTTGCTATAATAGCCTGGTCAACCGTTGTGGGAATTATACTAATGATAGTCGTGGCCTTTCTGTTTTGCTGGTGGTTGAAGGGGCCTGCGGTGTTGTCGACCGGGCAGAATAAACTGATACGGGTGTGCATGAGTGAAGGAGGGATTCCAGTTTGTGCACTTTACCAAGGCAGGTCCGACCCGAGTGTAACTGATATTGAAGAAGAGTCCACGATTGTCGTGGAAGGACCCGAACCAACGAAAGATTCGACAAAGCCTGTTGTGAAGGCGAAACAAAATCGTAGGGACAGATTTACGAAATAAATCGAATTTTTTTTTTCATATTTAGTAATGAGACTGAAATAATTGGTAAGGACTAAGGAGTGTTGCGAACTCAAAAAAAAAAAAGAAAAAAAAAGGAAAGAACCCTCGAACTAGTGAACTATGTGAAAACGTTCTATTGCACGAGATCACCAAAACAGTGAACTTTAACCGGAAGTTGCATGTACATATGTATTGTAAGGACAATGAAAATGTAGATGGGCATAATGAGCCGTAAGAAGAACTGAGGACTATACCTTTGTATGCTGGAAGAGACGTATGTTTAAGTAGCTCCCTAGTAAGAAGCATGTTGGACTGGGTTTTCTCATATTTTGTTGATATCAAAGCTCGTGTGTCATTTTTTTAAAGCATTTCAGCCCAAGCAAGGCGGGAAGCCACTCGGACGCAAGGGGTTACAGAAGATTTGGAGCAAGATCAGATAGGAGTGATAGAGGAAAGGATGAGGAGAAGGATAGTGAATAGATCAAGACAACTGGAGATCTCGATTGACATTACATTTTAATAGTTAGAGATTATAGCTCTCAGGAAACTGGAATAAGGAATTTCCACAGGCGAGAGGTGCGAGATATTAAGCTATTGTAGTAGAAGAGACAGCTACATTTAATAGTTTCGACAGTGAAAGGGTGAGAGCGGGATGCCAGCCTCGTAGGGCGCTTGAATTCATGAAGTCTGGGAATCACCGAATGCAGCTCCTCGGAGCAATTACCATGAAAGTATTTGTAAAAAAGACAGAGATAGGCGACGGCGCGTCTGTGGGAGAGCGACTGTAGACGAGATGCCAGAACAGGGCCAATTATATTGCATATCCGCCTCTGGATCTTATCAAGCGCCCCGAGACAAACAGAAGAGGCTCCAGACCATATATGGCAGCAATACTCCATGCAAGGGTGAATTGTTGATTTGTAGATCTGAAGGATCGATTCCGCGGAGAAAAATTTCCTGGCGCGGAACAGGGAGCCAGCTTTCCTTGCGGTGGACGAAGCAATGTATTTGTTCCATCTCAGGTCAGCAGTCAACGTGAGACCGAGCAGCCGCAGAGAGGTGCTCTTGAGAAGTTGAGCGTCAGACCAGCCAATTCCTGCCCCAGTTCACAACCGATTGGAGTTCCTTTTCGAGACGCACGGCCAGGTTAGTTTTGTCAGCGACACTAGATTTTATTTTGATGCAGGAGTAAATTGTGGTGTCATCCGCGTCAGTGCCAACTTGGGAATTTATGGCGTCAGGAAGGTCATTTATGTAGATAAGGAATAGAGTGGGGCCTAGGATGGAGCCTTGAGGAACACCTACGTTCGTGGGATAGGAACTGGAGGAGAATCCGTTGAGAACGACCTTCAATTCATGGTTTGACAGGAATGATTGTAATAGGTCAAACAATTGACCCATAATACCATAACCCTGGAGCTTGCGAAGAAGGCCGGCATGCCAAACCCTATCAAACGCTTTGGAGATGTCTAGGGGCACGGCACGAGCTTCCCCGTTAAATTGAAGAGCTTGGTAGACAGTTTCAGTTATTGCCGTAAGCACATCAGCTGTAGATCAGGCAAAGTGGAAGCCATATTGTTTGTCTGAGAGAAGATCAAGGGATGTAAAGTGGTTAACCACTTCGGCATTGATTAGGGCTTCGAAGACATTGCCGAAGAGAGGTAGGAGACTGATAGGACGATAATTAGAAGGGCCAGAGGGGTCGCCAGAGTTCTTGAAGACAGGAACAATCGAAGAGGACTTCCAACAGTCAGGAAAACAAGATTCCTTGAGGCAGTAATTATATAGTTTAAAGAAGGCGGGCGCCAGTTCAGGCTCGCATTTCTTCAAGACAATGGCTGGTATTCCATCCCCACCACTAGCCTTGTTGGGGTCTAAATTGGAGATAATGCCTAATACCAATGTGTAACCCACTCAATAGAGCCTCAGTTCTAAGAGGGAAGTCACGTATGGGTACACCGGAAGAATCGAGCGTTGAGTTGAATGAAAATTTCCGAGCAAAGCATTCAGCCTTGTCGGCAGAGTAGGTCAGGACTTCGAATTGGTTGAACAAAGGAGATATAGAGAGTTTGCAATTGTTCAGTACGCTCTTGCAGAGACGCCAATAATCTTTGGAGCCAAATTTGCGAGATGCAATACGCTCCTTCATCCGAGCAGCAAATAGTGACTTAGCATCGTTGAGGACTCGTTACGGGCGGAGGCAAAGAGACGTCTATTGCAGTCCGACATGTCGCTACAAAATAGGTGAAAGAAGTGGTTCCTATGGGCGATGGCGGCTGAGCAAGCAGCGGAGAACCAAGGGGAGGAGCGCGACTTGACCCTATATTTCCTTGAGGGAATGAAAGCGTCGATTCCAGCTTTAACCCAAGATGAGACCTCAGAAGCACATTCTTGGACGGGGAACGTAAAGACAACATCCCAGGTGACATCGCGAAAGGAAATCACGGAAAGAGTCCCAGTCAGCTCGTTGATAGTAGAACGAAGTTCTAGTGGTAGGAGGTTCTTTGCAGGGGGGTGGAGTTGAAGGAGATGTTAACAGATACTACAGCATGATCGGAGTTACCAAGAGATCAGAGTTGAGTGGCGCTACAAGACTCTGGGATGGAGGTAAAACACAGATCGAGAAGAAAGGCCTTACCTTCCCGGTTGAAGGCAAAAACGAGTGGGGAAGTTAACTATCTGCGTGAGGAATTGACAAACTGAAAAGTTAAGAGTTTGAATGCCTGCGTGGTCAGTAGTAGCATTCTTAAGCCACTTGGTATGATGGGCGTTAAAGTTGCCAAACACAAATATGTGAGCAAACAGATGGAGGGGGAGAGCCTTGTCTATGCTGTCAGAAATGCTATCGAGTACCCACAGTCTTGAGAGGATGGAGAGCGGTAAGGGAAGAAGAGAGAGCTTACCGCATTGAGAAGAGATAGTCGGAGACACATGTACGACTGGTCTGGTGATTCGAGAGACAACTCTCTGGCCAGAGGGAGATGCTCCTTGACGTAGACACCAAGGCCGTGCATGTGGGTTAGAGAGTCTTTTCTTTTTCTTTCGAGAGATCAAAGGATGGGATAGACGAGGCAAGGTTGGTCTCACAGAGTGCCAGTATATCCGGGCAGTTTTGCAGTGTGGAAAGATTCCATACTGCAGAAGTTTGTTCTAATGCCACGGATGTTGGAGAACGATGTTGAGGGGTTTAGGTGATTTTTGAGGGTCTGGTTTAGGATTAATTTTTCGGTCTTTGTAAGTCATCATGTGGAATTATGGTTGGAAGATGAGAAACCCGAAGTAAAAGAAGCAGACAGTTATCGACCATGACGTGGGCAGAGAGGAGTTGGCACAGCCTGCATCATAATGTGGCCTCAGGGTTGCCCACCGGAGGTGACTGCAGGGACACCTTTCCATGCGCGACATGGTACTACAAACACCCCGGTATTATACAACTGTTGATCAGAGCGGCCGCTCAAGACGCTACGCAAGAGTTAGGGCTCCTAACTACCAGTTGGAAACAGCAACCAGAGAACTGTCAACCGTGTACCCTCAGAATGAAGAGGTAATGCCACAGACTGCACACATCACGGGAGAAACAGAGCTGCGCTAGTACAGAGGCCAGAGAGAGAGAGTACCAGGAACCCCTTCCTAAACAAGAAACAAGGTGTGAGTCTCTACTCATGTCCAAGAGAAGAGGGAGGAGTCTTGACCGGGCGGTAGGATTTTACTAGTAAATGACAGATGGGTAGGGGAGGAAATGTGACAGAGAGAGAGTCTGGGAAACCCCTCGCCCCCACACGCACACACACACGTATATTTTTTTAGTGAAATTGGAAAAGATTTGAATAGCGAAATTAAATCAGAGCATTTTTTTTACTAATGGAGAAATCTGATCTAGGACAGAAGTTGTACCCATTGAACAATGGACAATGGAAATGGTCGAAATAATTTTTATCGATTAAAAATTGAAATAGAGCTGAGTAAGCTAGAAGGAACTTTGGAATTCACATGACTTTGATTGAAACAGCCAGAACCCCGTGATAATCGCGTGCGAAGTAGTAGGACCGAGGGTCAGTTATAATCAGCCGGGTTTATCTATATAAACGCGTAGTTATGCTGAAAAAATGAAACAGGAGAAGAGAGAATTGAGAAATCTTTATCCCTCCATCGCAAGAGTCATATATCGTTCTGAGATGATTTAACAACAAGATAATCGAATACATCTCTGTCTAGAATCCAGTATATGAGGGTTTTTTTTTGGTTTTTTTTACTTTTCTTTTCTGTAACCCGTTTCTCTTCTATTCTTTTCTGCTATATAAAAGACATTAACAATTCAACCATTGAATCGATGTTCGTCCGGCTTTCTGCAGATATTAATTTTTTTTTTTTTTTTGCTGCATTCTAAATTTCTTAGCGCAGACTCCCTAGCTGTGTCTACATCTTCAGTCGACCGTGAATAGATGAACATCACTTCTGCTTTCTGGATCAAACAAATCACAGCGTGGGCAGGAAGCAGGATTAAACCAACAGACCGGTCGAATAATCTACGGATGCTCAGGGAACATATGGCCACTCCCTTAAGTTCGGTTAGGACCGAGTAGACACCTCAACCCCGAGAGTAAGACGCCGGAGGTTGAGGCGAAAGCGTTAGAAAACTAAGAAATAACAAAATTAAAGCATATAAAAAGGAGAAAACTAACAAATGAACAGGCAGAAATCTAAAAATTATACAACAGTAGAAAACTAAAATATATAAAAACTAAAAAACTAAGCAATATAAAAAAGGAGAAATTTAAAAATATTAAAAATAAAAGTAAAATAAATATAAAAAAGATAAAAATCAGAAATACAAACAGAGAAAACTAAGAAATATAAAAAGTGAGTTAATAAAAATGTGACTACGAAGAAATATAAAATAGCAGAAAAATAAGAAAAATAAAAAGGAGAAAACTACAAAATATAAAAACAGACGAAAGCTAAAAAAATATAAAAAAGGAGAAAACTAAAAATATAAACATGCGAAATCTGAGCAATATAAAAAAGAAAAAAACTAAGAGGTATAAAAACAAAAAAATCAAGGAATACAAAAAGTAAAAACTAAAGAATAAAAAAGAATAAAAGTAAAAAATATAAAAAAGGAGAAAAATGAAGAATTAATAAATACAATAAAGGGGAAAAATAAAATTTTAAATAAATTGAAAACTAAAAAATATAAAATAGGAGAAGTTTAAGTCATATAAAGAAGGAGAAAAATGTAAAAAAGGATAAAAAGAGGAAAACTAAGAAATATTAAAAAGGACAAAACGAAGAAAACAAGAAAATTTACAATATGAAAAGAAATATAAAAAGGAGAAAACTAAACAATATCTAAAGGTAGAAGACTAAAAAATATAAAAAAGGAGGAAGTTAACAAATATAAAAAAGGAGACAACTAAGAAATATACAAAAAACAAAAGTGAAAAATATAAAAAAGGCGAAAGTAAGAAATACAGGCAAAGTGAGAAATATAAAAATGGAGAAATCTAAGAAATATAAAATGTATAAAATCAGAAATATAAAAATAGCAAATGTAAAATATAAAAAGGAAAAAGTAAAACATATAAAAAAGGATAAAAATAAGAAATATAAACAATGAGAAAGTAATAAACATAAACAGGAAAAAAATAAGTAATATTAAAATGAGAAAACTAAGAAATATAAAAAAGGATAAAACTAAAAAATATAGGAAATTAGAAACTGAGAAATATAAAAAAGGAGAAAACTAAAAAATGTAAAAAAGGAGAAACCTAAGAAACTAAGAATGAGAAAAAAGAGAAAACTAAGAAATATGAAAAAAAGAGAAAACTAAGAAATATAAAAAAGGAGGAAATATAAAGTGTGACTACTAAGAAAGAATAAAATAAGGAAACTATGTAATATAAAAAGGAGTAAACGAAAAATATAAAAATCTAAAAAAGAATGAGAAATAAAAATGGAGAAAAATAAACAATATATAAAAAGGAGAAAACTGAAAAATATAAAAATGGGTGAAAATAACAAATATAAAAAAGAAGAAACATAATTCTAAAAAAGGAGAAAAGTAAAATACATAAAAAAGGAAAAACTAAGAAATATAAAAAGTGAAAACTACCAAAAAAGAATAATATTAAGAAAAGGAGAAAAAACGGAAAAACTATCAAATTTATAAAAGGAGAAACCTAAGAAATATGAACAAGGAGAAAATTAAGAAATATAATAAAGAAGGTGAAAACTAAAAAATATAAAATAGGAGAAGTCTAATAATTTAAAAAAGGAGAAAAATAAGTAGTATAAAATCTGAGAAAACTAATAAATATAGAAAACGAGAAAACCAAGAAATATAAAAAAAGAACACAAGGACCATGAAAGGAGGAAACTAAAAAACATAACCAAGGAGAAGAGTAAGAAATATAAGAAAGGATAAAAATTAAAATATAAACAAGGAGAAAACTAAGAAATATAAAAACGGAGAACACAAAAAATATAAAAAGGAGAAAACAAAAAATATAAAAAAGGAGAAAACAAAAAATATAAAAAACAAAATTAACAATATAAAAGGGAGAAATCTAAAAAACTTTAAAAAGTAGAAAAATGAGAAATAAAGATGGAGAAAACTAAAAAATATAAAAAACAGAAAACTGAAAAATATAAAAAATGATAAACTAACAAATTTAACAAAAGAGAAAAATAAAAAATAAAAAAGGATAAAAATAAAATATATATATAAAAAAGAAATCTAAGAAATCTAGAAAGGAGAAAAATTAAAAATATTTTTTAAAAAGTAGAAAATTAAGAAATAAAAGAGGAGAAAACAAAAAATATGAAAAAAAAATAATAAATATAAAAAGGCTAAAAGTAAGAAATACACAAAAATAACTAAAAAAAAATAACAAAGGAGAAGACTACAAAACATAAAAAAGGAGAAAACTAAGAAATGAAAAATTTATAAAATATAATATAAACAAGAACATTAAGAAATATAAAAAGGAGAAAACTGAGAAATATAAAAAGGAAGTGATATAAAAATGTGACTATTAAGACATAAAAACAGCAGAAAACTAAGAAATATAAATAATGGAGAAAGCCAAGAAATATAAAAACGGAGAACAATGTGAAATATAAAATAGGAGAAAACTAACACATAAAAAAACGAAAACAGAAAAATATAAAAAATGCGACTGCTAAGAAAAAGGAGAAAAATTAGTATTATGAGAATGAAGAAAACTAACAAACATAAAAGCTAGAAAACTAAAAAAAAATTTAAAAATGAGAAAACTAAGCAATGAAAAACGGAGTAAACAAAAATATATATAAAAGGAGAAAACTAAAACAAATATAAAAAAGGAGAAAACTAAGAAACATAAAATAAAAAATGAAAAATATGAAACATAAATAGAATACTAAGATAAATAAAAAAGGAGAAAACAATAAAATATCAAAAAAGAGAGAACGAAAAAATAGAAATAAGGAGAAAGCTAAAGAAAAAAGTAAAAATTAAGAAATGTAAAAATGAAAAACTAAAAAATATGAATAAGTAGAAAGTAAGAAATGTAAAAAAGGAGAAAATTAACAAATATGAAAATATATGGAATATGTGTCTACTATGTAACATAAAAAAGGAGAAAACGAAGTATTCTAAAAAAGAAGAAAAATAGGTAATATAAAAAAGAACAAAAATAAAATATAAAAAGGAGGAAATTAAGAAATATAAAAAGGAGACTAAAAATATAAAAAAGGATAAAAAATATGTAAAAGGGAAAATAAATATATAAAAAAGGCGAAAAATAACAAATACAAAAAAGGATAAAACTAAAAAATATGAAAAAGGAGAAAAGTAAAAAATATAACAAAGGATAAAACTAAAACAAAAAGGAGGAACGTGAGAAATATAAAAAGGATGAAACTAAGAAATAAATAATTAAAAAAATAAAAAATATATATTTTATAAAAATTTGTAAAACTAAGAAATATAAAAAAAATGAGTAAACTAATAAATATAAAAAAAGAGAAAACTAAGTAATGTAAAAAAATGAGAAAATTAAGACATATAAAAAAGGAGAAAACGAATAAATATCAAAAAGGATAAAAATAAGAAATATAGAAAATGAGAAAATAAGAAATATATAAAAATAAGGAAGCGAAGAAATATAAAAAAGAAGAAATCTAAAAAAATGTAAAAAAAGGAGAAAACTAAGAAATATAAAAAGGGAAAAACTAAGTAATATGAAAAAGAAGAAAACTAAGACATATAAAAAAGTAGAATACTAAGAAACATAAAAAGGAGAAAACTAAAGCATATAAAATAAGAAAACTAACAAATATAAAAAATCTGAAATCTAAGACATGAAAAAATGAGAAAGCTAAAAAAATAAAAATGGAGATCTAAGTAATAAAAAAATAAATAAAATAAAAAAATAAATAAAATAAAAAAATATGAAAAAATAAGAAGATGTCTAAAAAGAAATGAATAGGAGAAAATATGAAATATAAAACAAATATAAGAAAGAGAACTTAAAAATAACATCTAAAAAATAAAAAAATGTAAAACTAAAACTATAAAAAGCCTAGTATTCTAAAAAAAGGAGAAAACTAAAAAATATGAAAACAGGAGAAATCTAAGAAATGTTAAAAAGGACAAAAATGAAAATATAAAAAAAGAGAAAACTAAAAATATAAAAAAAGGAGAAACCGAAAAATTAAAGGAGAAAACTAAACTATAAAAAAAGGATAAATCAAAGAAATTTCAACAAAGGAGAAAAATAAAAAGTATAAAAAAGAGAAATGTAAGAAATGTTAAATAGGAGAAAACTCAAAAATATAAAAAAAAAGGAGAAATGTAAAAAATTTAAAAAGGAGAAATCTAAAAAGTATAAAAAAGAGAAATCTAAGAAATGTTAAAAAGGAGAAATATAAAAATATAAAAAAAAGGAGAAAACTAAAAATATATTTTTTATATATTTTTAGAAAACTAAAAAATTAAAAAAAAAGAAAATGAAAAAGATTAAAAACAAGGAGAAATCTAAAAAATTTAAAAAAGCATAAAGACTAGAAATATAATAAAGGAGAAATCTACGAAATATAAAAAAAATACAAGAATAAAAAATATAAAAAAAGAGGAACGTAAGAAATGTTAAAAAGGAGAAAACTAAAAAGTATAAAAAAAGAAATCTACGAAATCTTAAAAAGTAGAAAACTGAAAATATAAAAAAGAAAGCTAAAAAAATTTAAAAAAGAAGTAAAAGAAAAAGATTAAAAAAGGAAAAATCTAAGAAATCTAAGATAGCAGAAAGACAAGAAATATAAGAAAGGAGAAATCTACAATATATAAAAAATGGAGAAAACTGAAAAGTATAATGAAGGAGAAATCTAAGAAATGTAAAAAGTAAAAAGACTAGTATTATAAAAAAAGGAGAAAAATAAAAAAAATCTAACAATTTTTAAAAAGATCAAAACACAAAATGTGAAAAAAAGGATAAAACTAAAAAATATAAAAAGGGAGAAAACTAAAAAATATAAAAGAGGAGAAATATTAAAAAATATAAAAAGGAGAAATCAAAGAAATGTTAAAAAGGAGAAAACTAAAAATGAAGAAAAAAGAAAATCTAAGAAATGTTAAAAAGGAGAAAAGTAAAAATTTAAAAAGGAAGAAACGAAAAAGAATAAAAACAATGAGAAATCTAAGAAACTTTTAAAAAGCTGTAGGAGTAGAAATATAAAAATGGAGAGATCTACAAAATATAAAAAAGAGAAAACTAAAAAGTATAAAAAAGGAGAAATCTAAGATATGTAAATAGCAAAAAACAGCACTATTATAAAAAACGAGAACTAAAAATATAAAAAGTACAAATGTAAGAAATGTTAAAATGGTCACAACTAGAAATATAAAAATGAAAACTAAGAAACATAAAAAGGGATAAAACTAAAATATATAAAAGAGGAGAAAAGTAAAAATATAAAAAAGGAGGAAATTAAAAAATATATAAAAATGAAAACTAAGAAACATAAAAAGGGATAAAACTAAAATATATAAAAGAGGAGAAAAGTAAAAATATAAAAAAGGAGGAAATTAAAAAATATATAAAAATGAAAACTAAGAAACATAAAAAGGGATAAAACTAAAATATATAAAAGAGGAGAAAAGTAAAAATATAAAAAAGGAGGAAATTAAAAAATATATAAAAATGAAAACTAAGAAACATAAAAAGGGATAAAACTAAAATATATAAAAGAGGAGAAAAGTAAAAATATAAAAAAGGAGGAAATTAAAAAATATATAAAAATGAAAACTAAGAAACATAAAAAGGGATAAAACTAAAATATATAAAAGAGGAGAAAAGTAAAAATATAAAAAAGGAGGAAATTAAAAAATATATAAAAATGAAAACTAAGAAACATAAAAAGGGATAAAACTAAAATATATAAAAGAGGAGAAAAGTAAAAATATAAAAAAGGAGGAAATTAAAAAATATATAAAAATGAAAACTAAGAAACATAAAAAGGGATAAAACTAAAATATATAAAAGAGGAGAAAAGTAAAAATATAAAAAAGGAGGAAATTAAAAAATATATAAAAAAGAAAACTAAGAAACATAAAAAGGGATAAAACTAAAATATATAAAAGAGGAGAAAAGTAAAAATATAAAAAAGGAGGAAATTAAAAAATATATAAAAATGAAAACTAAGAAACATAAAAAGGGATAAAACTAAAATATATAAAAGAGGAGAAAAGTAAAAATATAAAAAAGGAGGAAATTAAAAAATATATAAAAATGAAAACTAAGAAACATAAAAAGGGATAAAACTAAAATATATAAAAGAGGAGAAAAGTAAAAATATAAAAAAGGAGGAAATTAAAAAATATATAAAAATGAAAACTAAGAAACATAAAAAGGGATAAAACTAAAATATATAAAAGAGGAGAAAAGTAAAAATATAAAAAAGGAGGAAATTAAAAAATATATAAAAATGAAAACTAAGAAACATAAAAAGGGATAAAACTAAAATATATAAAAGAGGAGAAAAGTAAAAATATAAAAAAGGAGGAAATTAAAAAATATATAAAAATGAAAACTAAGAAACATAAAAAGGGATAAAACTAAAATATATAAAAGAGGAGAAAAGTAAAAATATAAAAAAGGAGGAAATTAAAAAATATATAAAAATGAAAACTAAGAAACATAAAAAGGGATAAAACTAAAATATATAAAAGAGGAGAAAAGTAAAAATATAAAAAAGGAGGAAATTAAAAAATATATAAAAATGAAAACTAAGAAACATAAAAAGGGATAAAACTAAAATATATAAAAGAGGAGAAAAGTAAAAATATAAAAAAGGAGGAAATTAAAAAATATATAAAAATGAAAACTAAGAAACATAAAAAGGGATAAAACTAAAATATATAAAAGAGGAGAAAAGTAAAAATATAAAAAAGGAGGAAATTAAAAAATATATAAAAATGAAAACTAAGAAACATAAAAAGGGATAAAACTAAAATATATAAAAGAGGAGAAAAGTAAAAATATAAAAAAGGAGGAAATTAAAAAATATATAAAAATGAAAACTAAGAAACATAAAAAGGGATAAAACTAAAATATATAAAAGAGGAGAAAAGTAAAAATATAAAAAAGGAGGAAATTAAAAAATATATAAAAATGAAAACTAAGAAACATAAAAAGGGATAAAACTAAAATATATAAAAGAGGAGAAAAGTAAAAATATAAAAAAGGAGGAAATTAAAAAATATATAAAAATGAAAACTAAGAAACATAAAAAGGGATAAAACTAAAATATATAAAAGAGGAGAAAAGTAAAAATATAAAAAAGGAGGAAATTAAAAAATATATAAAAATGAAAACTAAGAAACATAAAAAGGGATAAAACTAAAATATATAAAAGAGGAGAAAAGTAAAAATATAAAAAAGGAGGAAATTAAAAAATATATAAAAATGAAAACTAAGAAACATAAAAAGGGATAAAACTAAAATATATAAAAGAGGAGAAAAGTAAAAATATAAAAAAGGAGGAAATTAAAAAATATATAAAAATGAAAACTAAGAAACATAAAAAGGGATAAAACTAAAATATATAAAAGAGGAGAAAAGTAAAAATATAAAAAAGGAGGAAATTAAAAAATATATAAAAATGAAAACTAAGAAACATAAAAAGGGATAAAACTAAAATATATAAAAGAGGAGAAATATAAGAAATGTTAAAAAGGAGAAAACTAAAAATATACAAAAGTAAAAAACTATAAAATATAAAAAGGGAGAAAACTAAAAAATATAAAAAAGGAGAAATCTAAGTAAAATTAAAAAGGAGAAGACTCAAAAATATAAAAACAAGGAGAATTCTAAGAAATTTTAAGGAGAAAAAAAAAGTAAAAAAAAGGAGAAATCTAAGAAATGTTAAAAAGGAGATAACTGAAAATATAAAAAAGGAGATAAATAAATCATATAAAAGGGATAAACTAAAAAATGTTAAAAGTGAGCAAACTAAAAAATGTAAAAGAGGAGAAAAATAAAAAATATCAAAAAAGGAGAAATCTAAGAAATTTTAAAAAGGAGAAAACTAAAAAATGTAACAGAGGAGAAAAATATAAAATATAAAAACGAGAAATTTAAGAAATGTTAAAAAGGAGAAAACTAAAAAAATATAAAAATGGTGAAACCTAAAAAAAATAGTTAAAATGGAAAAAACTAAAAAGTATAAAAATAGAGAAATCTCAGAAATGTTAAAAAGGAAAAATTGAAAAATATAAAAAATGGAGAAATCTAAGAAATTTTAAAAAGTGTATGCCTAGAAATATAAAAAAGGAGGAATGTAAGAAATATTAAAAAGGAGAAAACTAAATATATTAAAAAGGAGAAAAGTAAAAAATATGAAAAAGTAGAAATTTAAGAAATGTAAAAAAGCAGAAAGCCTAGAGATAACAAAAATTATAAAAAATGAGAAATCTACGAAATGTTAAAAAGGAGAAAACTAAAAATATAAAAAAAGGAGAAAACTAAAATATCTAAAAAAGGAGAAAACTAAAAAATATATAAAAGAATAAATCTAAGAAATGTAAAAACGGAATAAGCCTAGAAATATAAAAAAGGAGAAAACTAAAAAATATAAAAAGTAGAGAAATGTAAGAAATGTCAAAAACGAGAAAGCTAAAAAGTATAAAAAATGATAAAACTAAAAATATAAAAAAGGAGAAAACTAAACCATATAACAAAGGAAAAATCTAAGAAATTTTAAAAAGGAGAAGACTAGAAATATAAAAAAAGGAGAAAACTAAAAAAGAGAAAAAGAGAAAAACTAAAAAACGTAAAAAGAATAAAAGTAAGAAATATAAAAAAGGAGAAAATTTAAAAATGTAAAAATGGTACAAAAATAAAAAATATAAAAAGGAAAAAATAAATAATATAAAAAGGAGAAAACTAAAAAATATAAAAAAGGATACAATCTAAGAAATGTTAAAAAAGAGAAAAGTAAAAACATAAAAAAGAAAAAACTAAAACAAAAACGGAAAAAAATCTAAGAAATATAAAATAAGAAAAATAAAAAAAATAAAAAAAGAGAATATTAAGACATGAAAATGGAGAAATCTAAGAAATGTTAAAAAGAAGAAAACTGAAAAATGTATAAAAAAGGAGAAATGTAAGTAATGTAAAAAAGGAGAAAAATAAAAAATAATAAGTGTAACTTCTAAGAAATATAAAAAAGGAGAAAACGAACGGATGTTGGAATTTGAAGTTATGGGAATATACAGTGAAGGTTGGCTTTTCATATATGCAGATGTTTTTATACCATTTTCTATGCAAATTATTAGTACATCCAGGAAGACAAGCTGATTATTTTTTTCTTCCATTGTTCACTTGGCCCAACAGTATTTGTTCAGTTTCCTGGTGTGACCAGAATGTGAAGGTGACATTCACGTATCTCACTGATGCTGTTGGCTTTAGTGGTGCCGTTTCTAAAGACGTTTTCTCAAAGTATTCCATGTATATGTTTGCCATCACTGGTGAAAATGAACCAAAATTGTCTCCGGTTGAAAATTGACTCTAGTTGCAAGAATGTTGTCTCAACATTTTCATCAGATTATCAATTGGGATGATAGTACATTCTCCCAGAGTTTCAAATCAGTCAGCTGTAGGAACTCTAGCGAACAAGCTTACCACATCCAAGCTTACCACATCCAAGCTTACTACATCCAAGCTTACTACATCCAAGCTTACCATCCGATTGTTATGGATAGGAGCCTTTGGTCAGTTTCACTAAGTATTCAGAGTTTCTAACATAGGATGTAGACTTCCCTGTTACTGGGTCGACTGTATCCACTAGGAATCTGCTCAGTAGGTGGCATGCTACTGCTGACTATAGGTCTCAATGGAATACCAATTTTGTGGACCTTGGAGAGACAATATATGTGCGGCAACTTGGTGTAACATTGAATCAGCTGTCTATACTTATTCAGGGTGAAATAGTCCTTGTCCTTATCTGTGACAGCTTTCTCTTAGATTAAGGGTCGGATCCTATTTCACTTTGTTATACCTGCCATTCCCAAACAAGGCTTGCCAATTTTTTCAGAGTATTCCAACTTGTTCATCACCACTGAAGCATTGCCTTTGTCAACTGGCAGTTTGATGATACTAATGTCATTCTCTAAGTTCTTGATTGTCAACCTTTCTTACCTTGTGATGCCTTTTCTAGTGCTTGTCTCACTTTCCATCTACCTGAGTCATCAGGATCTTCAAGGCAATCTCCTGTATTGGAGCTATCATTTTTAAGCATGGAATTCGCTTGATAGTTGTTGCGAAGTTGAGAACCTTGTTTAGCATTGATGCCTCAGAGGCACTCAACTGCTGATTGCTGATCTTAACAGCTACTCTTACAGAACCGTGGTGGACCTTGTTGTTTTTCCACTTTTGTTCTTTCATCCATACAAGTTTATGTATGTGGCGAGCCGTGATTATTTGAAATTCTTGACTGTATGACTTATCCAGATCTTGCTGGATTCTGTATTTGTTCGATATTTTGTTTGATATTTGTCCTGGTTTTTGGATATTACATGTTCAAGCTAATGTTATCTTTAGCAGTTGTGGAGCATCTTTTACTGGCGTCTACTGCTCTTCCTACTGCCCTGTGCTTTCCTGGAACCAACCGATGTCTTGATTAATAAGCCTGGTGGAACTAGCTTTTATCAACTAAGAGAATTTGCCGGAATAAAATTAAAGCTTTAAACCTAACCTTCACTGCTGATTAGGCTGCCACTGCCACTGCTGCTGTCTGTCATGTTTTTGACTGATGTTGCTGTGGTTGAAGAATTACTATTATTTGTCTTTATCAGGGGTTTCAATATTATTGTGGATTCCGGGATTAAATCCGGTCTCAAATGAATGACAAACGCAGGAAGCAAATAAATGTATTGACGTAATAATACAATTGGTAATACGATTAGTAGATCCAGAAATGCGGTTAGTAGCAATAATGATATATATATACAGTCTGGGAAATTCAGTATCAAAGTATGACTTCCTTCTGAGTCTATGTGCTCGCAACTGTGACTCATACAAAGCGGTTACCTCACACTCTCACTGTCTCACTGTCACTCCCGGGTATTCAGCAGTACAAGTACACACTAGGCGAGCCCACTTGTATAAAAAAGGGGTGGACCCTTTAACACCCCTCCTTAGATCCCATTTGGAGGGAGTTAGTATGTTTTTCTCTTATGGTTGATAATCAGAGGTTCGGTAAATTTTCTCTTCCTGTTTAACCTTCTCATTTCTGTGTCTTCCTGTGGTCTTTGGATCTCAAACGCTTCGAAGATTGCATCCATTGAATCGTCGTTTTCTGCGGGTGACGAGGTTGGCTTCTCAACCGTCTTTTTGGTCAATATCTCTTCTATGTGAAAACTTCTCGCCTTGTACTGTATACATCATATTTCCTAATCTGTTAATTATTGTGCCAGGCTCCCAGTAAGCCATATTGTTTCTAAACATCCTAAAGTACACCGGTTCTCCTGGTTTAAATGATCTCTTACAGTATATACAATAGGTATATACTGGTTTTTGTTCTTGTTTGGCAATAATTTGTTAAACACAGACCTTATTCTCCGAGAAAACATAAATTCCGCTGGTGAAAGACCCGATGTCGTGTTCACTGTACACGTGTTATTCTGTACACTTGGAGGAACTGTTATATCGCTTTTATCGTCGGTACATCCTCGGCTTTTTTTAACGTTCTTTTTGGTGTGTCAACGAATCTTTCAGGTTGTCCGTTCGACCTCGGGTGGTACGGAGATATCTTGATATGCTTTACTTGATATGTCTCACAAAATTCTTTGAAATCACTGGAGGTAAATTGTGTGCCGTTATCGCTTATCAAACAATCCGCGACACCAAATCTCGCGAATAGTTCGTGTAAACAGTTTATGGTATTTTCTGTCGTCGGGTGTTTAAATCTGGCAACCTCTGGCCATTTACTGAAACTATCTACTGTTATTAAATAGTAGTAACCCTCAATGGGTCCTGCGTAATCCACGTGTATTCTGGACCACGGTCTGTCGACTTTAGGCCATGGCTTTTTTTGTATAGAGGGTGGTGCTTTCGCAGGTATTAATCGCGATAGTCCATCAGCGTGTCCTATTTTCTTTGATGGTAAGAATTCAAGTTTAAAATTGTAGTTTCGTAACACAGTTCCCCATCTTAAAAGTCTGTTCGCTGGTAGACCTTTTTTTTTTGAACCGAAAATCGTAAGAAGTGGTTTGTGGTTCGTTTGGAGCGTGAACTCTCTCCCATAAATATATCTGTGAAAACGAGTTACTGCAAAAATTATGCCCAATGCCTCGTTTTCGATCTATGAATAGTTTCTCTCCGCCGGTAATAATGATCTAGATGCGTGTGCAACGGGTTTGTTTGTACCGTTCCGCATCTTCTGTAGAATACACGCACCTACCCCATGTGAGCTCGCATCACTTGCAATAATGATTTCGAGTTTGGGATCGAAATGTGTCAATGCTAACTCCGAAGTTAATTTTTGTATTATTTCCTTAAATGCTTTTTTACAGTCCTCTGTCCAATTCCAATTATTCTTATTAGTGGGGCCCTCAGTTTATGCATATTATCAATAAATTCGCCATAGTAGTTAGCTAGGGCCAGGAAACTTTGTAGTTCTGCAATATTTTTTTAGTTCAGGCATATTTTTAATTGCCGATGCCCTCTCTGGGTCCGGTTTCCTGCCATTTTCATTTATTATCTGACCTAAGTATTTAATTTCATTTAGGAAAAAATCACACTTTTCTCCTTTTACTTTGAAACCAAAGTCCTGAAGTCTTCTGAAAACTTCCTTTATGTGTGATGTGTGCTCTTCAAAATTGTCGCTCTTAATTAGAATATCATCCAGATAAGCGGTCGCGAAATCCTGGCCCGTGAGCATTGTGTCTATCGTTTGCTGAAAAATTGCTGGTGCAACATTTACTCCGAATGGTAGTCTGTTGAATTTGTACAACCCTTTGTGCGTATTAATGCAAAGGATTTTCGTACCTTTTTCTTGTACTGGGATTTGTAGATAAGCCGCACTTAGGTCTATTTTTGAAAATATCTTACCGCCGTTGGGTTTTGTAAATATCTCCTCTGGGCTCGGTAGTGGGTAATGATGGTCTTTTATAGCCTTGTAAAGCCCCGTCGAAAAATTTTCGCGTACGCGGATTTCTCCCGATTTCTTTTTGACATAAACTACCAGTGCTTCCCATTCACTAAACTCTATTTTTGCATGAATTCCAGTTTGTTCAAGTCTCTCCAATTCTGTGTCGATTTTTTCTATAGTAGCGAACGGTACGTTACGCTTCTTTTTAAAAACTGGTTGGACGTTTTCTTTTAATTCAATTCTGGCCTTAAATTTGTTGCATCGTCCAAACCCGCTCGAAAATACCTCAGGAAATTGGTTATATAATTCTTCCTTTAATTTATAGCATCTGATGGTTCAACCTCTAACTTTTTGCAAAAAGAGCTGAACTTTTGTATCCAGTCGATACCTACTAGATTTTCAGTATCTTTCATGACGTATGTCTTAAGTTTGTTTTTTTTTTTCCCCGTGAAATTTAACATTCACGATTATTTCTCCCTCGAATTTTATTTGCTTGCCTGTAACCGACTTTCCAATTTTTTGTGTATGTAACGTGGTTGGTCTATTAAGTTTTCTCCATGTCTGCAGGTTGATTATCGTGAGCTCGGAACCCGAATCCAGTTGCAATTTTATCTTTTTTTTTTAAATTCCAAGTTCCACATATTTCCTTATGTTGGTGTTGTCTTCGTTATGCATCCTAGTTGCTCTTATTCTACTAGTATCTTTTCTGTTCCTACGTCGGGATGCCTTGTGGCCGATTTTTCCACACTCAAGACAGTTTTTATATTTAAAGCGGCAATCCTTGTTCCAATGTAGTCCTCCACATCGATAACATGCTGATAGGGGCAGGGGGCTTATATTTGCTTCGATTTTCGTCATAATTTGCCCTTTTCTCTTATTATAGAATTTTTGTTTTCTTTCCGGGGAGGGTGAAAAACGTAGACTTTTGTTTAACTTACGTATATGAGATACAGCTGACACCTCAATGTCCTTTGAGTCTTTCTTTATACATAGACATTTCTGGCAATCTTCCGATAATTGTTGTTGTGTTAGTCCAGGTTCATTTTGTAATTTTGAAAGCATTTGTTTTGCGCATTTCGCTATCTTTTGTTGAAACTAATCCTTGAACAAAGATGAGACACTTGAAATTGTCCGAGGTTAATTCCGCTAATTTGAAGTCATCGCAATGTTTATTTACGATTGCGGCAAACATGGAATAATCCTCATTATCGCCCTTTACCAGGTTAAGGCATTTCCACCTCCTGTGGAAGAGTGATGTTTTCGGACTAAAGAGTTCTTTAAGACATGTCACTGCTTCGTCAAATGTTAATTCGTTCGTTTTTTTGGCAAAATATAATCCACGAACTTTGTATATTCTTCAGTTCCTAATTTTCTATGCAATAGACGTAGCTTTTTTGCTTCTGTCCAGTTTTGACAGTCGATGTTAAAAATGTCTTCATGTTTTCTGAAGTAATCTCCAAAATTTTTGTCCTCATCTAGAGAATATTTGAAAATCTCTATGGTATTCCACACTGCGTCTTGCGAAAAAGTTGCCTCTTTTTCAATATCTAATTGCTTGTTACCCGCTGCTTTCAATATTAATTCCTGGAGCTCTATTTTCCTTTCTTGGTTTTCCTTCTGCGTTTGTAGTAATTGCTTTTGCCATTTTTCTTGTAGTTGTAATTGTTGATTATTTTGGTATTTTACCAGTTCTACCAAAATATTTTTAAAATCTTCCATGATAACTCAATTTTACGTTTTTTTACTCCTCATAACACTTTGCAGTACAATTACACATTAGGCGAGTCCACTTGTATAAAAAAGGGGGTGGACCCCTTAACATATCATATTTATTTCTACACAAGGCCTAATAGGAAGGTCCTCGTAGACTAGCATATGCATTGATTCTTTTAGATATCTAACTCTACAATGTTTACCAACAACTATTACCTGTGAAAGCTAACTCTACCTTTTCGGTTAAACTTTTTAAGTAGCCACATATCGGCTCTGACTTGAATCTGAATTTGATACTTTGTGTTTGTAATTTACTTTCCCCATTGGTTAAAAAATTACAAAATTTATCTCTTAAACCATGCCTCTTTGCAAACTTTATTTAAGTGTGTTTTGAGACTATAAAACTGATTTTTTTATAAATTTGAAACTAAATTACATATATGTATCTTTTTTATATATGTTCAAGCTTCATTTTGGTGGTTCTTTTACATCAATTTGTGTCTCACATATAAAATTTTACACATCAAATTTTATTCAAGCTATTTTTTACTGTCTGGCTTCATTATAGTAGTTTTTATTTTAAAGAAAATGCGTTAGTAACTTTCTTTTTTTAATAAATGTTTTTGTATACCCCTCCTCAAAAGAAAGTATAATCAACAAACCAAGTCTATTATATTATTTTTATTTGCACTTTAATTATTTCTATATAATTTTACATTTCTTTTGCATTATACAAATTTTTATGAGGAATGACCCTAGACCATTCTGGAAGAAGAGGTATTGTCTGGGGCTTGAGCACATTATACTAAATGACAGTCCAATAAGTGAAGTCTAGAAGAATACATAAGTATGTATAGTAGAATTGTTTGAGACAATACGAATTTGCTTAACATTAAGCTTTAATGAACTTAAATGAGCATAGCAGAGTTCAGGACAGATCCATTATTCTTACAGAGGGAAGAAGTCTTGAATCGAGCAGGCATCCTTTGCTGTTCGTAAAGCCGTGGCAGATTGCCAGGAGCATGATGAGGTTCTTCCCCTTTCTCAATATAATTGGATTTAATCCTGCTACATTTTCGTAATCTTCTACGAGTTGCTTGTTCATATTCTGAAATATCGGTAGGTGGGTGTGCTTCTCTTCCGTAAAACCAGTTTGTCGCCACTCAAGAGACCAGAGCTCAAAGTTAGTTGAAGTGTCCTGAGGCTTGTGGGTCCTGATTCATCCCCTGCTTAGTGAGATTTTGTCTACTCTTCTATCAGGGGAACGGACGCACATATACTGGGGTGTGGGTGAGCGTCTAGAAGCTCCACTAGATCCGCAAGTGGTTCATTCTTACGCAGTGGCGTGTGTTTTTTTAGCAATATCACTCCTGGATTCGAGAGCCAAGATCGTAGGGACGCTTCAGTCGAACTTGTTCTAGGAAACGGGAAGAATCGTTCCTGGGGTGTTGCGTTAGTTGTTGAGCATAACATCGTTCTAATTGCATGCAGGGTCTCTGGAAGTAATTGTTCCCAATTATCTAAAGTAGGCTGGAGAAAAAGGCTTATGGGCCTCACCAACTGTCTCAAATAGGCGGCTATGCTGCATTCTGAGGCGTCTACTAGCAGAGATAGCGTATGATCGAACAGTAGTAATATAGCTGCTTTCACTATGCGTCTTTTGCCTTTTTTAACTCCGACGCTTTCTTTGCTATGGAATTTTGATACTGAGAGAGTGGAATTTGTCTGAAAAAGACGATGTCCAATGGAAATAGTGTGAAAACATTCCCAATGCAAGGTGTAGATTGGGTAAATCTTTTGGGACCTGTAGGCTGAGTTCTGGATCGGGTTTTTTATTAATTACTTATCCAGCGAATTTTATATCTCCACGGCGAATGGTATGTTTCAATTATACCTTCCTTCAACATACAAGTAACTTCAGTTACTCAAAAATTCCCTGTAGACTCCGCATACACGGGATCTGGTTGTTGTCTACCTCCCTAGACGAGACTCTGCCCGTCGGCAAAGCCTCGACTGGGTTCCTCTCTGCCCGAAGGAAGAGAAGTCGACAAGCAAAGCCAGGCAGCGGACCGCCTGATTCCTTCAAGCTTTAATGAACTCGACATTTACCCGAGCTCCCCACAGAGCGGGATCTGGCACAAGACCAGCTTAACGTGGGTCTTTCCGAGCCCGTAGACCCGGGAAAAAATTCCCAAGTCAAAATTTACAGATGAATTTTATATTTTTCAAAATATTTTTATAGTACTTACTTGGCCAAACTGATATGAAGTGTTCGATTTTATTCTGAAAATTTATGTTGACTTTTCTTTTTTCCAACATTTCCCTATGTCCTAATTGCCTTTTGTATTTTCTTGAAATATTTCCAGTATAGAAGTAACTATCGGGATGACTGACATTATAGTTCCTACTTTTGTAAATTAAATATGAATTCTGACATTTTATCACCATCTCATTTACTACTATATTTTGGAATTCGGATAAAACAAAACAAAAAGATTGAACATTTGAAACAAAATAAATGCATAAAAATAAAATCTATTCTATAAAAATTCTTTATAAGAAAGTAATGTAAAATAAAAGGTGAATATAAAATAACCAAAATATGGTGCACTATGTTTGTTTATTGCTCTTTCTCTTGAGGGGAAAATATAACAAATTTATATTAAAAAATAAATTAACTAAATGATTCATAAAAAAGTGTAGATAAAAAAATAAATATGACAATCTATGATTGTTTATTACACTTCCTTTATGAGAAGTGTTTTTTAAAAGATTAACTAATAAATTTAATGTGAAACATTTTGTTATGATGGGCCTTGTTTGACTCCTGCTTTTGGTTAGTAAAATATATACACATATACATCATAACAACAAAGTGAGATATTTATAAATATATAGAAGGATTTATTATATCCTTATTATTTATAAATATATAGAAGGATTTATTATCAGAAGGATGTACTAGTTTGGTTTCTGAAAGTTCTTTTAATGTGGTTGTATGTAAATGTAATGTATGTAATGTGGTTGTATGTAAATGTTTTCGATTTTGGTGTTTTTTGGTGAATGAATTGTTTGCAAGTGATAAGTCTATCATTAAAAGATAATTAAACATAAGAAAGTGACATTTGTATAAGAATAATCTATGGTCTTCAGCCTGCAGCAACTCAATTCTATGTGCACTCCTTGTGAGGAACCGGTGAAAAAGAGAAAGTCTAAAATTCCAGCCAGAAGGGGTTTTTTTCTGTGGGAATGAGGGATTTTTGGTATTTCCCATGAATGCAAGACAATTTTAAACTTTCTAAAAATAGAATGTCTTCAAAAGAATCTAACAAAAATAAGGCAGTCAAAGTCAACAGTTTAAGAGGTAATTTTCAAATTTAAAAAGGTATACAACTTTGAATATTTTTCCTATGAAAATTTAAAATTTCAGACTCATATCTATATGTTGAAGTCAAGTTAAGCAGAAGATTTCAGTAGTTTACAATGACAGAAAGTATAAGGATACAGAAAGTTGCAACAAAAAATAAGATATAAGGATCCAAAAGTATATGAAAAAGTGAGATGGACACAACATATGGAAGCATTTCAGAAGGGAGATGGACCCAAGATGAGGAAGGATTTCAGAAGAGAGATGTACACAAGATATGGAAGGATTTCCAAAGTGAGATGGATCCAAGACAGAGAAAGATTTCAGAAGTAGAGATAAACCCAAGATATGGAAGGATTTCAGAAGTGAGATAGAGGCAACATATGGAAGGAAATCAAAAGTGAGATGGTTCCAAGATATGGAAGGATTTCAGAAGTGAGATAGAGGCAACATATGGAAGGAAATCAAAAGTGAGATGGTTCCAAGATATGGAAAGTTTTCAGAAGTGAGATTGACCCGATATTTGGAAGGATTTCAAAAGAGAGATGGACCCAAGATATGGAAGTATTTCAGGAGGGAGATGTACACAAGATATGGAAGGATTTCAGAAGTAAAATGGATCCAAAAATTGGAAGGATTTCAGAAGTGAGGTGGACTCAAAATTTATAGTAGTATTTCAAAAGAGAGATGGACCCAGGATATCAAAAGATTTAAAAAGTGAGATAAAGACAAGATATGGAAGAATTTCAAAATATGGAAAGATTTCAACTGTGAGATGGACCCAAGATATGCAAAGATTTCAGAAGTGATATAGTCAATGATATGGAAAGATTTCAAAAGTGAGATGGACCAAAGACAGAAAGATTTCCAAAGTGAGATGGACCCAAGGTATAGAAAAATTTAAGAAGTGACATGGACCCAAGTTATGAAAGGAGTTCAGATGTGAGATAGACACAATATATGGAAGGATTTCCGAAGTGAGCTATATCCAAGATATGGAAAGATTACCGAAGAGAAGATGGATCAAGGATATGGAAGGATTACAGAAGTGAGATTGACCCTACATACAGAAGGATTTCAAAAAGAGATGGATCCAGGATGTGGAAGGATTTTAGAAGTGAGATGGAACAAGATATGGAAAGATTTAAAAAAGGAGATGGACCAAATATATGGAAGTATTTCAGAAGTGAGTTGGACCCAAGACTTGGAAGGATTTTAGAATTGAGATGGACCCAACATATGGAGGGATTTCAAAAGGGAAATGGACCCAGGATATGGAAAGATTTCAAATGTGAGATGGATGCAATATATGGGAATATTGCACAAGTGAGATAGACATACGATATGTAAGGATTTCAGAAGTGAGACGGACTGAGGATATGGAAGGATTTCAAAAGTCAGATGGACCAAAAATCTGGAAATATTTCAAAAGTGAGATGGACCAAAGATATGAAAGGATTTCAGAAGTGAGATGGACCCAAGATATGGAAAGATTTAAAAAATGAGATGGATCCAAGACATGGAAGGATTTCCAAAGTGAGATGGATCAAAGACAGAGAAGGATTTCAGAAGTGAGATAAACCTAAGCTATGGAAGGATTTCAGAAGTGAGATAGACAAAAGTTATGGGAGGACTTTAAAAGTGAGATGGACCCAAGATGGAAAGATTTCACAAGTTAGATGGATACAAGATATAAAAGGATTTCAGAAGTGTGATGGACCCAAGATATGGAAAGATTTCAGAAGTGAGATGAACACGAGATTTAGAAGAATTTCAAAAGTAAGATGGACTCAAGGTATGAAAGGATTTCACAAGTTAGATGGACCCAAAATATATAGTAATATTTCAAAAGGGAGATGAGCCCAGGATATGGAAAGATTTAAAAAGTAAGATAAACACAAGATATGGAAGAATTTCAGAAGTGAGATGGACTCAAAATATAGAAAGATAACCGAAGTGAGATGAACCCCAGATATGGAAGAATTTCAGAAATGAGATAGACCCAAGATATGTAAGGAATTCAAGAGTGAGATAGACACAAGATATGGAAAGATTTCCAAAGTGGGATGGACCAAAGGTATGGAAAGGTTTTGAAAGTGAGATAGACCCAAGATATCGAAAAATTTCAAAAGTGAAAGGGACACAAGATATGGAAAGAATTCAGAAGTGAGATGGAACCAAGATATGGAAGGATTACCAAAGAGAGATGGACCAAGGATATGTAAGGATTTCAGAAGTGAGATGGACCCTACGTATGGAAGGATTTCAAAAGGGACCTGGACCCAGGATATGGAAATATTTCAGAAGTGAGATAGACCAAAGATATGGAAAGATGTCATAAGTGAGATGGACCTAACATATGGAAGGATTTCAAAAGTAAGATGCACCCATGATATTGAATGATTTCAAAAGTGATATGGTCCCAAGATATGGAAGAATTTCAGAAGTGAGATGGACCCAAAATATGGAAAGATTTCAGAAGTGAGATGGATGCAAGATAGGGAATGATTTCAGAAGTGAGATATACCCAAGATTTGGCAGGATTTCAGAAGTGAGATGGAACCAAGATATGGAAAGTTTTCAAAAGTGAGATGGACCCAAGATATGACAGGATTTCAGAAGTGAGATCGACACAAGATAGAGAAGGATTTCAGAAGAGAGATGGAACCAAGACATGGAAGGATTTCAGACGTGAGATAAACCAAGATATGGAAGGATTTCAAAAGTGAGTTGGACTCAAGATATGGAATGTTTTCAAAAGTGAGATGGACGCAATGTATGGAAAGATTTTGAAAGTGAAATGGATCCATAATATGGAAAAATTTTGAAAGTGAGACGGACCCCAGATATGGAAAGAATTCAGAAGTGAGATAGACACAATATTTGGAACTATTTCAGAAGTGAGATGGAACCAAGATATAGAAGGATTACCAAAAAGAGAGATGGACCTAGGATATGTAAGGATTTCAGAAGTGAGATAGACCCTACATATGAAAGGATTTCGAATGGAAAATAGACCCAAGATATGGAAGGATTTCAGAAGTGAGATGGACACAAGATATGGAGGGATTTCAAAAGTGAAATGGACACAAGATTTCAGAAGTGAGATGGACCCAAAATATGTAAAGATTTCAGAAGTGAGATGAACCAAAGATATGGAAAGATTTAGGGAATATGAACATCCCAGCAAGAGACATTAAATTCAATCTCTTCACTGTGAACCTTTGTATGAGCAACATATGGCGGGTAATAATACGAAGTAACATCTTCCTCTAATTACATGTACCATGAAACAATTGTGACTTAAAAAAATGCACACAAAAGTTTAAAATATTTATTTTATTATTTGTAAAAAAATGTTAAATGTCTATGTATAATCATCTAGGTTACTTTTTTTGATATATGTTTTGAGAAAAGTGTATTCTTCTGAAGGCCAGATGGTTTGTCTGTTAAAGTTTGTGCAAATTTTATGGCCTTTTCGGCTCAAGCAGTGATGCTGCCAAAATTGTTTGATGTGTTTCAGATTCATTTTTTTGAATACTTGGAGAGGGTTTACATATATATATATATATATATATATATATCTATATATATATATATATATATATATATATTACCCAATGAGAAACATGTTTTCTGTTGCTGTGAAATTTTGGATGGTCACTTTTTCAATAAAATGACTGCTATCAGTGGATGAAGAGAAGAACAGACAGAAGAAAAAGAATGTGCCGTTGACAAGAATGGAGAGATGATTAGCACCCACACTTCAAAGGACAGTCCAGCCAGAGGTCATAAATCAGAGGTGACAGATTTGAGACAGATCTCTACCCCAAAACTTAAATTCCTTATGAGCCTACCAGAGAATTCTTCACACCAAAGTTACAAGTGAACTTTGCAGCAATATTCTAAGAGCCCTGGAGAAAACTCATTGAAAACATAAAAAAAGCTGAGACTTTGAGCTGAGACTTCTTGTTTGTGTAAACTGTTAAGAATTGATGTGGGTGCTATTTAAAAAATTTTTGCATTGTGCCATTTTGTTATTCCTTTCCCATTTTTTCTATTTTTGAAGGGAATTAATTTTTTATATATGAATCTGTTTCTTATCAAACTAATTGTGACATATTTTTCTTGTTTCTGTGGGTAATCCCTTTTTTGTTATCTCATGAAAGAGATGCTCAGAAGGAAATTTTTGTTCAACACTTATACTTTTTTCATAATTGTGTAGTGTAAACTGTAAATAAATGCATTTTCCTTTTGAAATTTTACACAATGGTTGTCTTGATTTTAAAAACTTTAAGTCTGCTGTTTCTATGAACAGAGTTTTGTGTCTGGCACAAGAACTGGAGTTGGTAAGAAAGTAAAAGATTTTTATAAAATATAAATATGAAATTAATATATAATTTACCATGCTTTCCTATTATTTCTGTATACTTTATTTCCTGTCAAGTATGCTTTTATCTCTGTAGACATGAGGATAATTTCTGATGCTATGATGTGAGTGACCCCACAACGTTATGGACAATTTGACAGGCAAACACTTTCTGGGATAAAAATCAGTAGTTGATGGTGTGAATGAAATCATCAGTACTGTCATGAAAGATCTCACATATGAGACTGGACCCATCACTCATGAGGAATACCAATATGCCAAAAATCAAATAAATGAAGGAAAAGCAGTTGGTCCTGATGGAATTCCTCTTAAAGTGCAAACTTGCTGAGATTGTGCTCACATTTGCCAACAGATTATTAGTTGAAGAGGAAAAGTCACACCATTGGGACATCAGCAATATCATCACAGTACCCAAGAAAGGCTCTTTGAGTAAGCAGAACTGCATGGGCATCAATTATAGTTGTTTCCCATGTAGTTCTGCTTACTCAGAGTATATCAATTATAGATGTTATACTCCATTGCATTTAGGTCTCTTTCTGATTCATTCTGCATGCTGGCCAGATGTGCACATGACAAAGGCAGAGAACAAAATAACAAAAGTCGTTTGGTGCATTAGGCTCCACACATTGCGTCCAGTCTATGAAGCAAGCTCTGGCAGTGGCTAATCGCAAACATTCCCATTGAAAAAAGAGATGCTCCTGGAGACTATCAGACTCACTTAAAATCAGGTCTCTAAGATCAACCAGAACAGTTGTAGGCCGGCACGGCCACTAGCTGTCAATCAGGATGTTGCTGCTGCTGCTGCTGACACTGTTGCTATGACCATCACTGCTGCCTCACAAGAATTAGGTCAACTTCCAGCAATACCCTTATACCCAACTGCCATCCAGCCAACTGAAACAAACATTCCACCCATCCTTCAGCATCTCTGTACATGACAACAATAAACGTAAACATTGTTCAAATCTAATCCATGCTATTCCTTTTTCTCGCTACCAAACTCTTTTCTCGCTACCAAACACAGTGAAGATGATAAACAGATTGATCTTGAACCAAGGCGATACTTAACACAGGCCTATACAGTGCATGTAGCTCTTCAAGCATTGGGGGCAAACTGTCAACACGTGAAAGTTCATTGATGGAATTGGATTAAGAAATTTTTACTTTTTACCTTAGGATTAAGTTATGATACTGAAGTAAGTAATGTTTATTGTTTTTATTTGAATTTGTAATATTTTATCTTTAAAAATCTTTTTCCAGTGTAAAATCAATGAAAAATGACACTTATTAAAGAATTTATCACAAAGTTAATGTCAAAAACTAAATTCAGTAAATTTAATATTTCACAACAATTAAAAATATACCACAAAAATGTAAAAGAGATGACATTGTTGTCTTGACAATATCATCTTTCCCTTTTTTACATTTTTTTTATTATTTTAAACAGCAAAATTCACAAAAAATGTCATCATTAAGAATTTTCTCACAGACAGTTAATTTATTTTTTTCTTTATGCTATTATTCTTCACAATAACAAATATCTTGATTAAAAAAATTCATTTTTACTGAATGATTTGTGCTTTCTTTATAACATGTGAAGTATGTTGATACCGTCCTTGTAAAAAAACAAAAAAAATGAATGTAGCTTTTTGCACTGACAATTTTCCTAAATAACTATGCAGAAATTTGTACATTTGAGAAAAAATTTAATAAAAATTTAATCTAATATTCTTCATAGCAAACATTGATTTAAAAAATAATTATTTACACACATGTATGTTGAATTTTATTAGCTTGTTAAAAATTTTGCTAACTTGTAAAAATGTAAAACAAAAAAATTAACCAGTTTAATATAGTTAAAAAATATACTGTAAAAATATTAAACCGATTAATTTTGTTTAGATAATCTTATTTTAGGGGAAAGAGGTTATTAATATGTCCCCCCACCCCACATAAAATACAATTATCCAAACATTTTAATGAGAAAGGTTTGATTCACTATGTAACTTTAACATAAAACAGGCTCTAACCAGTGAAACAATTTAAAAATCCTTTGGAACTACGTAATTCCTTAAAGACAACAGAAAGTAACACAAGATGACAAATTCTCACATTCATACAAACTTTAAAATTCTTAATTCTGAATCTTAAACTCTCCAGACCTTAGAATATAAAGTTCATATACTTTTTAGAAGCACCATATAATTTTTACGAATTAAGTTTAGTCAATATTTTTTAATTTCAGTACCCCAAAATCTTTCTCAAAATGGTAAAAAAATACTGTGTAACAGGTTGTCCTGGTAAATATGATTAACAAAATAAGGTTTGTGTATTTCCCCAAGATCAGAATGAGTGAGAATGATGGTTAAAGGCAATACCTCAATACAACACCCCTGACAAACCAAACACTTTTGTTTGTGAAAGGCATTTTCCATCTGATTATGAAACAGTGGTTATTACGAGAAAAGTATGACCCAGAAATCCACCATCAATATTTAATCATTTGCCATAAGTGTATTACCTAGTTCTAAACCAAAACCAACAAACAAAACTTCTGTGTCTTTGTGCAAAATGATGAGGTGGCACAGTTTCTAGAAAAAAACAAAATCCTCACTTTTGAAAAATTGTATCAGAATATTGATCAACAGGATTTTGTCTCAGCAGTTACATGCTATAATTCAAACAATCAGTTGATTTTTTTCACTGGAAGTATTCAAATGTTTTTTTATTAAAATTTCTGAGAACTTGAGATTTGAATGTTACAATGATGCAAAAAATTTGGTGCAAAAAGTAATGTCTGATTTTTGAGAAGAAAGTTTTAGATAGTATTTATGAGATTTGTGTTTCTCATTATAGTTAAGGAATGTCACAATAAGTAATTTATACTTTTCTCTTTCGGATTATAAAAATATTTTTCATGATCTTCTGCAATATTTGCACCCATGTTTGTCCCATCTAAAGATCACATTCAATATATCTTGCTGTATAAGTTTCATAAAGGTGTCAATGCAAGTACAAAGCACTTATAGAGATGATGCAGTGAATGAAAGAAGTTGCAAGGGGTGGCTTTCCTGTTTCAGAAGTGGAGATTTCAGTTTAAAATACAAGCAAAAAGAGGGTTGTCCAAAAAACCTTGATTCTGAAGAGTTGAAAGCTGTTGTCACAGACAATCCCACCATTACCTCTAGGGAATGTGTGCTGAACAAATCAGTGTAGACCATACAAAAGTGCTATGTCAATTAAAAAGGACTGGAAAGATTTCAGTGACTGGGAAATGGGTCCCACACAAACTGTCTCCAGAGAATCTGCGACAGCATGTTGCTTGTTGTGAATCATTGCTTTTACACCACCTTCAGGCACCATTTTTAGGTGGGCTTGTTACAGGTGCTTAGAAGTGGATCCTTCATCATAACATTAAATGCTGCAGATCGTGGATCACTTGAGGAGGAAGACCAGTTCAGCAACCAAGAGGAAGACTTCATCCAAAGAAGATCATGTTGAGTGCATGGTAGGATATTGGAGAAACTGTCCATTAAAAACTGTTAAACAACACTCAAACAATTACAGCTGAACTGTACTGTGATCAACTTCATCATTTGAAAACAGCTTTGAACCAAAAGCAACCTTCCTTAATGAATAGAAAGGATGTGATCATCTATCATGATAATGCTTGTCTGCACAAGTTCGGCTGACTAAAAATTCTTTGGAAGAGCTTGGTTGGGAAATATTGCTTCATCCACCATATTCTTCTGACCTTGCATCTTCTGATTATCACTTGTTTCAAGGACTACAGAATCATTTAGATGGTCTTAGGCTGACATCAAGAGAAGTGGTTTAAAATGAGTTGGATTCATATTTTGCTTCAAAACTTGAGGAATTTTACAGGCATGGCTTGTTGACAGGTGTAATGATGTTCTATAAATCAAAGGAGATTATATTAACGAATAAATATTTTCATAATCATGGGCTTTTTCAATTTTAATATAGAGCTTCAAATCGGAGATTACTTTCTCACCAACCTGATATGCAACAATTTTTTTCTGTTTCAAAGAATTGAACATCAATTTTTCAGCACTGGTCACAACTAAATGAAGTAATTCATTATCTTAGTAACTTAAAAATTGATAATAAAAAAAATTAAAAGAGTATATTAATGTTATGTCACCACAAAGAATTGATACAAAATATTATGATTCTGATATTCTTATCGGCATTTGAATACTTTGTTACATCTCTGTCATTATATAACAGACTTCAGGATGATTTTATTTTTAGCTGGTGTGACATCAGAAGTTTCAAAATTAGACGATTTTAACTTCTTTGTTTATATTTTAGTGAAATCTCTGAAAATCAGAAAAAAAGTGTATTTGTTTAGTTGATGAAGTGTATGTCAAGGTTGCTCTACAATATCATGGAGAATACTTATTTGGTTTGGCTGAAAACTTTGAGTGCTTAGCTAAAACATGGCAAAATTTTTAAATGGAAGACCAAAAATTTTATTTAGAAGAATCACAGTTGCAAAATTAGAGGCAACTTTTTTATGTAAAAAAATTTTATATATTGTTGATGCTATCAAATGGTCAAGTAATTGCAATTGTATGTAACAATAACAGGACCTATCAATCTTTTTTTCCAAAAAATTGACATTGTTTTTAATAAGCCATGGAAAACTAAAAATGGCTTTTTGATTATGTCCACCTTTTTAAAAATATTTGGAATAATTTGATTACTGAACCTACTTTTGAATTATTGTTTTA
The DNA here is from genome assembly GCA_963932145.1 of Acanthosepion lycidas. Taxonomy (NCBI): domain Eukaryota; kingdom Metazoa; phylum Mollusca; class Cephalopoda; order Sepiida; family Sepiidae; genus Acanthosepion; species Acanthosepion lycidas. The sequence goes on from OZ010606.1 coordinate 15,803,534, forward strand.
TTCTGAAGGTAAAAAGATGACAGCAAAATGGGAAATTATAAAATGCCCTTTTGAGTATGAAAAAACTCAATTTGTTAAGCTGTCGAAACTAAATAATGTAACAGTTTGTTGCCCATTGTTTAAAAGTTTTCTGCAATCAAACTGTAGCCTGCCATTAAAACACACCCATTATTTAAATGGGAGGATGCTGCAGAAACAGTTAATTTCATTGAAAAAGTCTTAAAATTTTGAGTCAAATAAATATATGGTGACATTAAGAAAAATGATATCAGATTTAGATGATGAACATCTGTTATTTCTTCCTAATTTTGGGAAAATGACAAAAAGAATGAAAGGAAAGCAAGGAAAAAGAATTAAATCATAAACATGAGATACTAATTTAGTAATTGAACAATAACATACATGCAATGGCTTAATTGATGTTTGCAGATATTTGGTAAACAGTGGGTTTAATTTTATTATGAGTTGTGATTTAATTTGAAAAATTAATACAAAGTTCTGGAAGTGCACATTTAATAACAGTTCAAAATATTATTGAAAAATTTAAATAGTGAATAAACTAAAACTACTTCTTAAATTAAATGTTGAAGTCAAAGAATAAAACCAGACCATAATTGCTCAAAATGTAGACATTTGCTGGATGAAATGGGATGCAAAAGATAAGTTACTAGACCTTGAAACTAGATATTAAAATGTCACTTCTGCATATAGCAGGCTATGTTACAAAAGATTGTCCAACAGAAGAGGAAATGTTTAATAATATTAATTTTTATTTTCAAGAATATGAACATTTTTGAAAAAAATAGATTGTGTCAATTTAAAAATTCTACTGGATACCACAGAGATGCCATATATTTTTTCTTTTCAATTTTCCCTCTTTTTTTTTTAATTGATTAACTCCCTAAATTATCCTGTTAATTAATTTTGTGTTCTTGTTAATGTATTTTAAGACTTTGTTGATACACGATTTTCTAAAATGCTGAAATTGCTTTCTGATTGTATTATACAATTATATTTTCTGTAATCAATTGGTATAAACAAATTAATTATTTATGGTGAATAAAGTGATTTTTGTGCATTTAGTTTTATGGTATTTTCATTCTTTGTACATTTGCATTCATGGAAATAAGTCAATAATTGTAAGATGCTTCCCAATATTATATATAGGTGCTAATTAACTAATTACTGGACATTACTAACAAGTCCCTTGCTAAAAATGTTCTCAGTAATTGTTATTTAGTAGTATTTAAGGTCTCCACATGTGCAACCCCAGTCAAATGGTTGCCAGGCCTGGTATAAGGATCACCAAATACAACCTGTGAAGGATAGTTATTTCAGGCCAAACCAGAATGGTTTCCAACCTGGTAATTCTAAATCACACACCCTTGCATTGTGCAGAATCATATAAGGTGTAAAAGAAAACAACTTGTAAACAGTACTAACCTTGGGAACTTTCAAAAATCTCTTGATAAAATGGTAGCAGCCCCAGGGTGTGATGAAAATTGTGAAGTGGCAATCTTCTTTGTCAATGGTGATGGTAGTTATTCCAAGTGTCAAATACAGTTTTGCAGATGTCGGGTGGCACCATGCAGGCTTGATGAAATGGAGACTGGGTGTGGTGTTTCTCATGAACTGTGTGTCGATTCAGTGGTTGGAGGGCAGCTACTCATCAGGTTTCCCCAATTTCTTGGGGCAAATCACCATCCTATGGCACCAGGTGATTGGTGTGACAATGGGGTCAGGCTCCAAGGCAAACATCACAGTTGAGACCTGCTTTCACATCATTTTACTGGGACTGGGATGGACATGTGGTAAGTGATTGGTTTGGCCTCAGGATCGATCATTATGAGAATTGGTGGACTGGACATCCTAGGGAGATGTTGATGCTCACAGACATTAAATGTACTGAAGCTATAATATTCCAGTAGCCACTCCTCCAGGGATCCTCGATTCTCCTCACTGGCAGGGAATAGAAGTGATATGGGAGCAGGAGGTAGTGGCTAGCATTGGGAGTAGTCACATGTGCTCTGAGTCTGCTCGCTGGGTGTATTGGTCATTGTGGCCAGTGTTGTATCCATTGGGACACACATGTTCTCACAATTTTCTTGTTGGGAAAGAGATCATCCCAAGAGCAATGCAGGCTTGCTTGGAGAGGTAGAGTTTATCAGTTGAAGAGGTAAAGTAGACAATTTGGTGGGACTGGTGCTCTATGTTGAACAGGACAGATCCAGATATTTGTAAGATGAGGACACTGATGATGTCAACAGAGCTGCTATAAATGGTGGTCATCTTCATGTTGACTAGTATGAGATGGTGCTGGTTGGTTGTGTTTCATATGTACTAAACACTTCTTTTGCCATTGCTTGTCATTAATAAACCTTTGAATGAAGGAAAAGGTCTGGACAGGAGAGTTGTCCCAGCCAGGTAGAGAAGCCTAATGCATGTGTCCATTGAATTGGCTTGGATGGAAACATTAACAAAGAAGTGAGGGTCAGAAAAGCACTTCACCCATGCTTTGGAGCATTTTTGGTTGTAGACAAGGCACTTTTTTATGCACTCCTGTATGTGGCGTTCATGTCCCTATTTTCCACAGTGACTGCAAGGAGCAGTTAATGGTTGAGAGTTGATAGACTGTTCCTCTCTCAGTGTCTGTAGGAGCTGGAGGCAGTTGCTGTTGAGAAGATACTATGGCCCATGAGACGGCTGGCTGTACACTTTCCATTTTCTTTCACTTCAACATACTTTAAGGATTCTTTCAGGGGGATGTTTTGTTGTGAATCAATGAGGATATCCAGGTGGATCTCATCATCTTCCAGCCTTGCATGAGAGCATCACAGACCATAATGTTACTGTAATCAATTGAAGTGTGGCACAAGGCTGAAGGGCATTCTACTTTGTAGATGGGCAGAGAAGGCCCTGATTGTTTCGTTCCTGACATGGTACATATGTTGCAGTCACACAAGAGCAATCATAATGTTTTCTTGGCAGACGGCTAGAGACTTGATATTGTGAAGGACTGTTTGCTTGTCAGTTGAGGCTAAGGCATTGAATGTCTTTGTGAGGTCCTTCCTTAAGATTTCATTGCAACACTCAAGTAGCTGGAAAACATCATTTTCATCAAGATGTGTAGCACTTTTGTAATCCAACTGCCTCTGTACAAAGTAGGCCCACTCTTCACTTGTCCGAGCTGCAGATATGACAGGGTGTTGTATTTTCTTGGGCATAGTGGCTCATGCAGTAGACAGTGGTGTATTCATGTTATGAGCAGTGATGCTGTGAAGGTCAATAATGCTGATGAGCACCTCCACAGGTATGTTGCTCATTTTGGGTTATCAGACTTCTTTTGTCATAAATAAGCCTCAAATACATTTTCCTCCATTCAAAAGTTTATTAATGACAAGCAATGGCAAAAGAAGTGTTTAGTACATATGAAACACAATGGAAAGAGAATATGGTTAGTCAAGGTAAACTGTACACGAAATGGAAATAATGGTGATAGAACATATAACTATGGAGTTATGTTCCTTTAAACACCTGTAAGTTATTCTTTGGACACCACTTGTTCATTTGTCTTTGTTACCAGTGAGGAAAGTATTCCAATTCATTAACCATGAGGATCACAGAACCTTCTTTCAGCAGATCAATCAGTTGAAATAGGTAGTCTTAGCAGGTGATTAGAATGTCACCCTTGAATTTGATTGAGTGTGCTAATAAGGGTATTAACATTGCTTCCAATGTAAAAAAAAAAAATTGTCACTTTATTTGGTTGATAAATTCTGAAATGAACATCCAAAGCAGGTAGAATGAACTTGGACAGATAGGGGTGTCCCAGGCACAAAACAGCATTAGGGCTACATTGACTGGGTTCTAGTTAAGAGAGTCGACTTAGATCTCCTAGATTGTCTATCATGTACTTTATTTGAACCATAGGCTTGTCTGGATCCACATAAACTTAAATTGGCTGGCTACTGGAAATTCTTTTCTATGTGAAAGATTTCCAGGGCCAGCTGCTACTAACAATACAGTGAGGACACCTTAAAGACACCATTAGGTCTTTTGTTAATGATTATAGCAGACAATTTAACCAAGATTGACTAGCAGTGCAAAAGAATAGAAGGTGCTGTCAAATTGGGATATAGTGACAAAGTGTCTGTAGCTAAGGCTGAGCTGGCCTTCTTGCTTAACAAGAAGGATGAAGCTCAGGTAGAGTTGTATCTTAGGGAAAGTTACTGAATAGAATAATCGCACAAAGGTTGATAATGAATGATAATAATTTGGACAAGAACAACACATATAAGATTTACCAGCCGCATATAGTAGTAGTCAACTGCTAGAAGTGAGTCAAGTGAATTCCATAATGAATCTCCAACTGCAGGATATCTACCAACCACCCCATGCAGTCAGATGTGGCACAAGGCTGAATTTAATGTGTGGTATCCGAGCCCGTAGGCTCAGCCAAAAACTCCCCATAGACACTGTATAAAATCAGGTCAGTTAGCTGTTTCCTGAGACAAGACTATGCCCTTCGACATAGCCTTATCTGGGCATCCTCTCTGCATGGAGGCAGAGAGTATAAACAACACAGCTGGAGATGAATCTTCGACTGTAGTATATCTATTGTGCAAATGTACACAATTATGGCACATGGCCTAAAGAGGGAATTGGTTGAGGCTGGTCTTCACTAACTATCTTATACCTAGCTAATTCAATTCACAACCCATACACTCATTACAATTTGCGTATTCACCACAAAAACTTGTCCGTCACCAATCAATCTTCCATATACCATAATACCGCATGCTCTCAGGGGGAGACCTACAAAAAACGTGACCCATGACATAAAAATTTGATGATAATAAAATTTATACATAAAAATTTATAGATGAATGAAAAATGAGAGGGAAGGAGGATGAACCCATAAATAAACAAAATATCAAACAAAGCAAAAATAAATATAAGTGATGTTAGTAGGACCCCTCAAAAAGAGAGGCCACTATATTCTGCTCTACAACAGAATCAAGAAGCGCTCTTGTTTCTTGTAAAGTAGGAGCAACAGTGGCCAACCCAGATGAACCAACCTAGACAGTGCAAAAGCACCCAATAGCTTCCTATTCACCTGTACCACAGCACTGGGGGAGTGATACAGCAAGCTAATCCAGCGGCAGAAGTCAGGTTCAAATCCGGCGGCCTGCACGACAGCAGCAAGGTAGTGATGGTCAACCCTATCAAATGCCTTGTACTGATCTAAATTGATCATCGTCATCTTTTACACCCTCTATGATTGTGCAAATCAGATGTAGGTTGCTCTGAATTGTTCTGACCCTCACAGCACAAGTCTCCTCAGCACCCAACAGAGACTCGGCAACTGACTGCAAACACTCCTGCAGGATCTTGTCCAAAATCTTTAACTCTGAGTTTAGCAGAGTTATAGGCCTATAGACCTTCTTCAATGCCACATAGACCTCAATCTCCATGATCTCGCCCTCGCAGCTAGCCGCTTCAATCAGCGAAAACCGAGGAAAATCAGCCAAACAGCTACAAAACTCCTTGTCACAGAGACCAAGCTCCGTGACAAGCCAGTTCCTGAAATGCCACCAAAACGCCTCGCACACGTCATCAGTGGCTCGAAGAGTATGCCCCTTTGCCCCTCACAAATGTAGTGACTGGAACCCCAATGGATCCCTTCCCTGCGCAACTTTGCACCCATTTTCACAGCCCTGGAAAACATCCTGCTCAACCCAAGTCTAATTACCCATGCAGCACTCGCCAGTCAAATGCTCCAGCTCCCCCGCCCCAGCTAAGGCCATCTCCAGGGGATCTCCTCCAGCCACTGCCTGGGAAAAACTAGTCTTAAGCTTCTTCACCTTGTTAGCTTTATTTAGTGCGAGCCACTCGCCAAACTCGGTGGTGAAGGACCCAATCCCATTCTTAAGCCTCTCCCACTACCCACTCCTGACAACCGCCCCCACCAGTTCCTGCTGCAACAAGCCAACCAGCTGTTCCTGGAAGTCGCGCATGTCCCGCAAAGACGGACCAAACCTCCAGTAGCCGGCCATTCTAGGCCCACAATCCAATGCCATCTGGGCACAAATGACTCCGTGGTCTGAACAGCCTACCCAGTGGAACGTAGGACAATCTAGTAGGTCCCCATTGGCTCCTTTGACCAACATTCCAGCTAACCACCCAAGTAGACGGCGAATTAAGAGCCCATGTCCACATCTTCCCCCCAGGGTGATCGACCCATCAACGAGACCAAACTCTTCGATCAGATCAACCAAGCTACAATCGCCCCTTCTCCCTCTAGCTCCCCACCCCCTATCCAACTTGGAGTCCAGGATGGCATTCCAGTCCTCCACCAAGACCAGGTGCATTGAATCCACCAGGAATGGCCTCAACCCGCTCCCTTGGTCGTTGGGTGTACAAACCGCAACAACTTGGAACAAACCACCCCTCACAGAAATATCAGCTATGATCTACCAGCCCTTGGCATCGACATGAACAAAGTTCACCCTCACATCCAGGGCATGGCTAACCAGCAAAGAAACTCCTCTGGCATATCAGTCCCTACATACTGAATAGACGACAAAGTCGTTAGACAGCACACATGCATTGACACTGCAAACAAAGTGGGTGTCCTCGATCATGGTAACATCCACTCCAAATGACAAGATGTCACGGAGCAGGCAGGCAGCCCCACCTTGATCATTCAAGCCCCTTGCACTCAGACAGGCTAATTTGATTGACATCTTTTAAGCCTGAAAATAGAAAAGTAAGAATTAACCTACTCACATACCGGGTGGAAATCTGCACAAGTAAGGACTCCGACAGATTGTCCTAGACTCCCTGTTCCAAAACTCCGTCATCATGTGACCATCTAGGACAATACTGCCAATGTCTGTAGGATACGTTAGTTTAACAGCCCTATATAAGGAGGGATGGAACAAAACAGTGACCCTCCCAGCACAAAAATGCCTAAGTTTCTTTAAATTTGGATTGTCCAACTCAAACATCCTAATGTTTGGGTAGGCTTCCTTTGCCTCAAATAATGGCTCCATACTTTTAGATACCCTGTCCCCGTATCCCTCACTCATGCGGTGGTAGTTGCCCCTTTGGTTGAGGTACCTCTTGTTTTGAAGGAGACGAAATATTTGACAATTTCTGGCTCCTTATTACCTCCTTCCAGGTACCATCAGTATTTTATATTCCCTCTTCTGCTTGTACTGCTGCTGTTGTTGTTGTCATTGCTGGACAAGGTGGAGATTGTACACATTTACCAGAGCACTCCTTTGCCATGTATCCCAAAGCTCCACATGACCAGCAATATGGTCTCCTGCCCTCCACCACTACCAGCATCCTCCTATCCCAGCAAACCAGTATGTTTAGTATTTCCTTGAAACTTTTCCAGTTTACCGTGATATGCAACTCCACATCTCCCGTCACTTTGCTGGCTTTATTAAAGAGGGCCTTTACTTCACCGTATTTGGACGAAAAAAGCCCCCATTCTGTCGTCAGAGATGTCTACAAGCACCCCATGTATGGTAACCTTTGTCCTACGGGTGCCCATGTACTCTGTCTGCAGGCATTCAAGACACTTTCTGCTAGTTCCTTGGCCTGTTGCTCCAACTGTAGGAGAATATCCCATAAATCATTCGTTCTGCGAGCGAGTACTTTTGGACTGATCTGTAATGGCTTCAATGCTTCTTCCATGCTTTCCCTGCTGATCCCAATTAATTTCTGCATTTTAACATTGGAAGTCAGCAGGGATACTATACGTGGGCTTATGGCATCCAGAGCCTCAGGTATAGTCTTTAAAAGACTCCTCAAATTTGCACCTTTGGTCCACATAGAAAGCGGCATCTTTTTTTAACGGCCTACTTTCATTCCAGGCTGTTTTGGCTGGCAACACTGGTTTTGGTGGTGTATTAGCATTGTTATTGTTTTCAGCCATGAAGGTTTTAAAAACCACCTCAGTCAAACAAATAAATGGTTTTCTTTTTTCCTTTTAAATTATTTTGCAATAAACCAAAAACAAAACAGTCAAAACAAACAAAAATAAACCAAAAAGAAGAACGTGGAAAACCAAAGCCAATAAGCGATTAAAATAAGTATGAAAAAAGCAAAAAATAAAAACAGGGGGAGGGTAAAAAAATAACAACAAAGAAGAGAAAAAAGTACACAACTAAATATGCACAAAACTAAAACAGGAAAAACTGAAAAGTTCAAAAAGGTTTCAAAAAATTAAAAATCAAAAACTTCACAGTTTAGGCGCAATTGAACACTCAAGCTGGGCCAAGACACATCAATCTGCTCAAGCAAAAGAACGAATCTTTGGCTGCAGACCAACATGCAGTATTTACTACTGTATTTATGTGAATGGGGACATAACCATTATCGTCCATAGGTATGCTACAACAGGTAGTTAGATGCTAAATAGAAATAGAATATCTATGGAGGCAATGAATATGACCACAGAATTCTGCTTAGAGGAACTTTGCAGTGCTGCTGATCAGTATATATGCACATGTCACATCACCAATGGATGAGGGTATATGCGGTGAGTTTTGTGAATACTTTCAGAAGTTTTTTACTAGGGTGCCTGGTCTGAGTACATCTCATTTCAACAACAACTGACTTACCTTGTCTCAAAGAAACTGAAGCAGTTAGCTGCAATGGTTACATAACAGAGGAGGAAATCTGGGAAGTGTTGAATGTTGAGAAAGACATGACTCTGGGCATTGATGGTTTGCTCTACAAAGTATACTTGAAGCAACCACTTCAAAATATATAAAGAGATATGCTAAAAAGAATACAAAGAGCAGAATGAGCCAAGAATTGCAGGTAAGTGAAAATCAAGCAACAAACACCCATTCAGTATCTGCAAGAGACTACTTAGAGATAAATACAACAGACAGCTACAGCATAGCAGCAAAGATATCAACAACTACCTCCAGAAGAATTCATGAGACCCCCTAAAAACATAAAACTAGATAAGTATAGTCAAAACCATCAGGTTATCTTCTACCCTATGACCCAATGGAGTGACATATCTAGTATATAAATGATTTCCAAGTCTCTGAAAACATTTTTGGGTTGTTATAAAAATGATTTGGAAAAGAAACCAAGTACTAGTGAGATGGAAATGGGTAGTGGAGATATGGGTCCTGAAAGAAAAAAATGACAAAAGCTTTCAATCAATTCAGGATAATATTGCTCTTGGAGATTGAAGGCAAAATTTTCTTTGGTGTACTGGTAAAACGTTTCTTAGAAAAAATTAATATATGGACACACCAGTACAAAAAGATGGCATAGTGGGCATACTGGGTTGCCTGGAACATAATACAATTATTAAGAAAATCCAAAAAAATCAAGGGAAATTTGGTAACTGTTTGTCTGGACCTGGTGAATGCAAATGGCTTGTTACTTCACAGTGACCAGAGTGGCATTAGATAAACACATTGTACCCATCAAAATCATCAACCTAATCATGAACTATTACAAAAATTTCAACTTAAAACTCACATCTGAAAGCTCATATTTAAACTGGCACACTATAGAAAAAGGAATAATAACAGGCTACACAATATCTGCAATACTATTTAACCACACAATGAAACTTATCATAAAATCAGCTGAAAAAAAGAATGCAGAGGCTCAGTATCTAAAACTGGTGCCCGATAGTCCCCAATAAGGGCATACATGGATGATCTAACCATGATAACAACAACAGTAATTAGATGAAGATGATTATTGAGGGGGCTGGAAAAACAAATCAAAATGGAATTCAAACCAGAAAAATCAAGCTCATTAGTAATCAAGAGCAACAAGGTTGACAACAAATACTGATTCAGAATAAATGAGGTAATGATTCCAATACTAAGTGAGAAACCAGTTAAATCTCAGAAAGATTTAACTGGTTTAACACAGTTTGAGTGATAACAAAATGATAACAAAAATGGACAAGGACCTGGAAACATAAATGAAAATTTATGTTACCAGGCTGCTTCAAATACTGGATTTATCAACACACTATTTTGTCAAAGGTACTGCAGCCACTAATGATATATGAAGTCCCAATTACAACAGTTAAAATACTGGAAAGGAAGATAAATGGATATCTCAGATGATAGTTGGGACTGCCCAGAAATTTGAGTAGTAAAGCTTTATACAGCACAATTAACCCTCTACAACTAAATTTGAAAAGTTTAGAAAAAGAATTCAAGGTGATGCATGCAGGTAAATTAATAATGTACAAGACATCAAAGGGCCACATTAAGTATCAAAGACATAAATGTCAAGCAGTGAAAGAACTACAAGTTGCAGAGGCAAGATTAAGACACTAAACCATCTTAGGAACAGTGACAAATGATAAGCCTTAGGTATCTATCAAACAATCAGTACAGAAAGTCATCTGGGAAAGAAAGGAAACATTTCCTTGAGGAGGAAATACAGGCAGCCTTGGAGGAAATTCATGTAAGCAAGTTTATAGGAATGAACCAGCAGGAAGCATGTACAAGATAGGAAGACACTATGCAGTGAAAAGTTACATGTGCAGATACTTAGATCATGGAATATATCTGTATCCACATTACAATCAAAACAATTTATGATGTTTTACCAAGCCCTGCAAACTTGCATAAATGGGGCAAGGAAGATCACCTAACATGTTACTTATGCAAGGATAAAAGGATGTTACATATCCTAAGCAATTGCCCAAATGCTCTCAGAGATGGAAGATATAGGTGGCAGCACTATGAAATACTGTGAACAATCACAAATTTATTTGAACTAGTAATATGCAACAACAAAAATCAGGCAGAAAGTTGAATGAATTTTGTCAAGACACAAGTAAAAGAAAGACCTACTCAGAGGTCAAAACATAAATACCTAACCAAAGTGCCTAATTAGCAGAGGAACAACTGAAATTCCCAGAGTGAAGACATCCCTAAGACTAGACATAATTTTTTCAAACATTACCAAAAAGTTACTAATATACAAATTAACAATTCGTTGGGAAGACAATATATTTCAAGCCCACAAAAGAAAACTCAATAAATTACAAGGAGTTAAAGGAAAGCTACCAAGATAAATGTTGGAAAACACATAGCCAAACATGAGAAATAGGATACATGGGGTTTTTATCATCATCACTAAACAAAGCAATATCAGACAGACATTAATGGAACATGAAAGAGAAAAGTCATAAAAGAAGTATCTGAAATGACCACAATGTAGATGTGATTCAAATTAAAAACCACATGGAAAACAACAGATCCCTAAAAGACAATACCTAAAACATAATACAATCCATAATCAAACATATTTATTTTCTTTTAGAAGGACAGCATTTCTGTTTCATATCGAGAGATTTCTTTTGGTTTGTTCTCTTTATGGGGGAGATGTTGGCAGCAGTTTCATCAGGTCATGGTGTTATGTGTTGAATGTTGATCAAAGCCAGTTGGGGCATATTTTTGTTGATCTCCCTGATTGACCAGTGGTGGCTTTTCTCTTCTCTGGGGAGGGTCAGTCAGGGAGGCTCTCAGAGAACAGTGGAAATTGAAGTGTCACATCCTATTTTTTTTACATTATTATTATTAGTATTTATATAAATATGTTGATCCAAGCACTTACCTAAAATATTTATAATATGGCAACTTAAGCTTTTTTTTTCTTTTTTAACAAGTAAATTGATTTAAACTCACTCTGAAGAAAGTTACACATTAACTTAGAACTATTGATCCACAATCAAAAATTGAAGCAATAAAATTAAGAGTTTTAATCGACATAAGTCAGGAGCCAAATGGAAACTATTCCCCCTTAACTAAAGGTGATAACCACCATTCTGAATGAGTAGAGAGGATTAGAGACAAAACAGAATCTGCCCCCTCTGATTGGCCAAAAACACTAATAGTCAGATGAAAAAAATTAAACAAATCCTCATTTCTACATAGGATTGAATAAAAGGATATCATTTGGATTGGCATAAATATTATTTACAATTCTTGCAATCATGTGGAAGCAACAACTTTGGCCAGAATTTGAACTTGGTTAGCCAATTGCATTTTCCATATTAATAACATTCAGGCAGCTACTCCACAGAGCTGTTGCTCTTTGTAACTGATACCAGAGAGGATGTTTCTCCAACCTGTACAATCTTCAAGTCTAAGGTCAACTGATATCTATCCTATATATCCTCATAATGTGCATCTCTTTCTCCTTCCACCTTCCTATCCCTGCTGGCAATCTCAGTCAGTAACTCTCTATCTTGAGTGGCACTTAGCCCTTGTATTGGATAAATAAAAATAAATAATTAAAAGTTACACAACTCACATATGCAGAATGTAAAAACTGTCATGGTGAAAAGGTCCTCTTACATTTAAATACCATTTCTGTGTCAAAATTTATATAATAGCTTTCTACCCATTAAGTTGATCATGATCCCTGCTTGATCACAAAATCTCACACAGTGAACATTGATGCACAATTTCCCATTTACTTGATCATCATTATAATTATCGTTAGTTCCAAGACTGTATGTAAGATTACTGTCCAGCTAAACACCTGACCATTTCCCTCTGCACATGTGCTAAAAGTTGCAGAAGTAGTCAAAATTTCTATCTATTAGGTTGGTGCAAAAATAATGACGTTTTTTGACATTAAAAAATACGTTAAAAAACCTCATTATTTTTGCACCAACCTAATAGATAGCAGAAGTAGGTAAAAGAATGTCAGTAACAGAAATGGTTAACATTTTGTTGATTTAGACAATGTTGATAATGATGATGATGATGGTATTCAAAATAATGAGCAAAATTTGACTACAAAAATAAAAAAAACTGTGTAGCACAAAAGATTCAATAAAAGAAATGCAAAAAGATTTTCTAAAATTCATTCAACTTTTACTTCTCATTCTACAGTAACAATCAGGAAATATTTTCTCATGAAATTAAATTTGGTTTTAGTTTGAATTTTCAAGAAATTTACATAAATTTATTTTTCATGAAGCACACTGGAATCCTCTTTATTTTTTATTATTTTTTTTTTTTTTGGAATGATTACAGTTTAGCATGCTTTTCAGTATTTTTACATATTTTTATGTTTTTCCTACAAAGATAATTGTTTAGTCTGCTATTCATAAAAAGAAGAAAAATGAAATAATTTTCCCATAATTTTTGTATTTTAAATTGATGGAAAAGAAAACTTCATAAGGATGGCTCATTTTGTGGATTCCAATATACAGCAAAAGTTTAAAATGAATTAATAAATATTTGTTTTCTCTGCACACTTTTCTTATGTTGTAAAAGTAAATTTTCATATTTCCATTTATTAGGTTGGTGCAAAAATGATGACGTAATAATGTCGTTTTTTGACGTATTTTTAATGTCAAAAAACGACATTATTACGTCATTATTTTTGCACCAACCTAGTAATTACTAAACTCTAAAAATTTTAAAGGTTAAAATATGCAAAATATAATTCTATCATAGAAAACAATTGACAATTATAAGCAATGGGACTTTACAGTTAATAATTTGAATATTTTCTTTGAATTTATATCATTTTCTACAGATGTGAATATATTAGACTTTAAATTGAACCTGCAATGAATAAAAGCAAAAATTTGTTAAAAAGAAATTAGATAATGCTGCTTTTGATAATGAAAATGAAGAAAGAATTTCATGAATTCTTAAAGATTTTTTGTTTGAGAGGAAAAGGGCAAAACTAATCATTTTTTACATTTGATTAAATGAGTTTTACCTGGGTGTGAGAAAAGGTGCTTCATGAAAAATAAAAGTTTCTAGGACTTTGCACATGTAGATGTGCATTTGAATTTCTGGGCAGAGGAAAAGTTATGAGCAGAATATTTTACAGGCATAAAATCAGATATACAAATGCATTATTTGCCTAACCATATCAAATCTAAAAACAACAACCTTATATATATATATATATATATATATATATATATATATATATATACATACATACATATATATATGTATGTATGTATATATATATATATATATATACATACATACATACATACATACATATATATATATATATATATATATATATATATATATATATATATATATATATATATATTAGTTTGTGACCCTGGGCTTCATGATATTTGCAATCGTCAGACAAACTGATTAATTTTGAAATTTTGGATTTATTTATAGTTGCATATATCACTGTTTTATGGTAGTGGGAGGGAAAATTGTTGTCAGAACACCACTCATGCATACGCAGACATACATGCATGTTCACACATTGCAGCTCACATAAACATAAACATATATGAATAGTGTGGGACTGGGCATATATGCGCATCCATGTGTCATTGCGTGCATGCATACACAATTAGTCACTGTATTCAATGTTGGATTGTGTAGAAAACTTCTTTCTCAAGTCAATTTGTTTGTCTATTTTGGTCGCAGAATCATGTTTTCTCGCACACACATATATATGTATGCACACACATTCACACATTTTCTGTTTTTTTTTTGTTTTTATTTATCTTAAGATGGGGTCTGTGTAAGACAATAGTAGGTAGATTTGTTATTATTTTTAATTTTTTAATGCTGTTTTGTTATTATTTTAAAGCTGGTTATTTGCATGTTTTTGGCAATTGCACTTATGTAAATGGTAAAAACTCCAATTTATAATACTTATTGGTACTTATGCAATGGTATTAATTTTTCTGGGGAGTGGGGGAAGGAAGTATAATTGTGGACTAATGCAGCAATGGTAATTGTGATGTGGTAGTAATGGTGGGGGAAGTGGTGATGGTAATAAGAATTGTAGCAGCAAATAGTTATGGCAAAATGGTAGAAGTGATTTAGTAATGGTGGTGGAATGGTAATAACAATAATTATAATTATTATGATGGTAGTTTGAATTAGAAAATAATTGATGGTTTCTAGTGGTTTCTCTTTTCATGTTCATAGAGTCAATGGTGGTTTATGTAGCAGTGTTGGTTGGTATTTTTTTATCTGTTTGGCATAAATTGTGATAACAGGTATTTGTTTTCATGTCTGCATTTAGAAATTATTTCTGATCTTATGTTTAGTAATTTCTTTTGTTGGGTGTGAGAAATTATTCTAACCTTTTTGTGTAGGCAAAGTAGACATTTCTTTGTTATGTTGTTCTAGGCAGGTGTGTTTTTCAATATTTCCCAGCTTATTCTTGGTGTAATATTTCTGTATTTTAATTGCCATACATATGTGGATAGTGTAGTGCTGTTTGAGTATTTTCTGTCAGAGAATGAGAGGTCATGGTTGTGTTTTCTTTTCTTGATTTGTTCCTCAGTGTCACCAGTGTAGTACAACAGCACAATATTTTGGGTTTGCTGATTCACCCACTTTTTGTGACATATGGTTGGATGGGAGGGGCATTGTCCCTGCACTAGTCCTTGTTCTGCCCATTTCTGTTATTGTGTAGTTGTAATACTCGATTATTGTGGTTGTGTAGGAGCATGCTTTCATCTGCTGCTGGTTTGACAGTCTTGGGTTTTCTGTATGTTTTGTTTCTGTTTGCTGCTTGTCTTGTTGATGAGAGGTTAGTCTCTGTGCAGTCATTGATGTTGGTGTGATGTAGTGTGTAACCATTTTGTAGGGTGATTGTGACTTCATGATGTGATGCCTGTTTCTCCTAAATATATTACCCTTTTTTACCTGATAATGTATGAGCAGTCATCGAGTCTGCTCTGGATGTGGCCTGGCTTCCAAAGTTTGTTGCTCTGCTGGAAACGTATGATGTCACCCTCTTTTAGTGGGGATTGGGTGTGACTGGACTTGTTATATAGCTTCTGCATTTTGTTCTTCTCTACTTGCATTTAAGATTTTGCAGTTTGATGATTCATGGCTCGAGGTTTTAGTTGAGTTGGTAGTATTAGTAGTATCGATCTCAGGCGTCAACCTTGTAGAAGTTCAGCAGGGAAATACTCTGAGTTGCTGATAGGCATGTTCTGGTATTCCAACATTCCTAGAAATGGGTCTCTATTGCTCCATTTTGCCTTTTGAAAGATCTTTTTGCCTGTTTGTACAGAGTCCATTCTGCTGCCAACCCATTCAATTGGGGGTATCTTGGGCTAAAGGTGGAGTATTCCTCCATGAATCTTGCAAATTCTGCTGAGTTAAACTGGGGCCCATTGTCAGAGACAACTTTTTCAGGTATTCCATATCTGCAAAAGGTAGATTTGATATGTCATATGATGGTTTTGCTTGAGGTGTCGTGTGTCTGATTTACCTCAAAATGCATGCTATAGTAGTCAACTACAATAAAGAAATCTTTCCCATCCCATTGAAACATGTCTACAGCAACCACTTGCCAAGGTTAGTTTGGTACTGGATGTGGTCTAAGGAACTCTTTTGGGTTTGAGTTCTGGAGTGATATGCATGACAGGACATTTTGGAACAAAGTCACATATGTCAACTGAGATTCCTGAATAGTACAGTGCGGGCCTGTTTTAGAGTCCTCTCAATACCTGTGTGTCCCACATGCAGCTTCTCCAACATCTGAGTGATGTTGGGACTAGAATTTTTGGCCTTTCAGTATGATTCCCTTTATGAAGGTCAATTAATCCCTGTGGTTCCAATATGCTTGAACTGCCACTTGGCATGATCCCTGTTGGTCAGGCTATCCTTCCTTTATAACTCTGATGAGCTCATCATCACCCTCTGTAGCATACCTAATTTCCCCCATCTTGCAATCAGTGACTGGAAGCTGGTTAATAATGTTGTGTACATGGCCATCCATCCCTCTACTATATTCTTGGTTGTGGTCTGGTAGGTATTTCCACAATAGGGTGTTGGCTATGGGTATCTTTTTTCCAGGTACATGTATTATTGGCTAGTTGCAGTAACATTCTCTGTAGTCTTGGAGGGGCGCCATGTAGTGTTTTTATAAAAATTGGTATAAGAGGTTTGTGGTTGGATTCAATGATAATGTTGCAGCCAATTGCATAAGGGTGGAAATACCTGCACCCAAAAAGAATAGCAAATAGTTCATTTTCTATTTGCACATATTGTTTTTCAAATGGTGTTAGCGATTCCGGGGCATATACAATATGGGTGCCTTCTTGTATTAGTGCTGCACCAAGACCATTTTGTGAGGCACCTACTTGTATGGTAATTGGTTGTGAAGGGTCCAAATATTTCAGAATTCTCTCAGAGCTTTCTAACATTTTTGCCTTGGCCCCTCAACCTCAGGCACCTTACTCTCAGGGTTGAGGTTATTACTCGGTCCTAACTGAACTTAAGGGAGTGGACCTGAGCATCTGTAGATTATTTGACCTGTCTGCTGGTTTAATCCTGTTTCCTGCCCACATTGCGATTTGTCTGATCCAGAAAGCAGAAGTGATGTCCATCCATTCACGGTCGAATGAAGATGTAGACACGGCTGGGGAGTCTGCACTGAGAAATTTAGAATGCAACAAAAAAAAATGAATATCTGCAGAAAGCCGGACAAACATTGATTCAATGGTTGAATTGGTAATGTCTTTTATATAGCAGAAAAGAATAGTAGAGAAGAGAAACGGGTTACAGAAGAGAAAAGTAAAAAAAAAAAAAACTCATACACTGGATTCTAGACAGAGAGAGAATGTATGTGATCATCTTGTTAAATGGTCTCAGAACGATATATGACTCTTGCGATGGAAGGATAAAGATTTCTGTGTGGGGCTTAAAGTTATAGTGGCGTTCCTCCTCCCAACACTCACCCGGGCCAATTCTCTCTTCTCTCTTCAAGAATTTTCTCTCATCTGTCTTTTATATAGATAAACCCGGCTGGTTTTAACTGACCCTTGGCCCTACTACTTCGCATGCGATTATCATGGGGTTCTGGTTGCTTCAACGAAAATCATGTGAATTCCAAAGTTCCTTCTAGATTACTCAGCTCTATTTCAATTTTTAATCGATAACAATTATTTCGACCATTTCCATTGTCTCCTGATGACCTAGATTCAATGGGTACAACTGTCCTAAATCAGATTTCTCCATCAGTAAAAAAAATGCTCTGATTTAATTTCGCTATTCAAATCTTCTCCAATTTCACTAAAAAAATACATGTCTGTGTGTGTGTGTGTGTGCGTGTTTCCCAGACTCTCTCTCTCTCTCTCTCTCTGTCATATTTCCTCCCCTACCCATCTGTCATTTGCTAGTAAATGTGACACGAACTTTCATATCAACAAAATATGAGGAAAAACCAGTCCAACATGCTTCTTACTAGGGAGCTACTTAAACATACGTCTCTTCCAGCATACAAAGGTATAGTCCTCAGTTCTTCTTACGGCTCATTATGCCCATCTACATTTTCATTGTCCTTACAATACATATGTACATGCAACTTCCGGTTAAAGTTCACTGTTTTGGTGATCTCGTGCAATAGAACGTTTTCACATAGTTCACTAGTTCGAGGGTTCTTTCCTTTTTTTTTCTTTTTTTTTTTTTTTTGAGTTCGCAACACTCCTTAGTCCTTACCAATTATTTCAGTCTCATTACTAAATATGAAAAAAAAAATTCGATTTATTTCGTAAATCTGTCCCTACGATTTTGTTTCGCCTTCACAACAGGCTTTGTCGAATCTTTCGTTGGTTCGGGTCCTTCCACGACAATCGTGGACTCTTCTTCAATATCAGTTACACTCGGATCGGATCTCTTACAATGGCTTCCCACAATCCCGTCCATCCACTGGCATTCATTCTTACCAGCTCTAACAAAGCCTCATTCTCTTCAAATTTCTCTTCAGCTTGGTAGTAGGGAGGTAAAGAGATAGATGGACCATGAGCTCCACAACCAATGGGTAGCTCTACAAAAAACAAAGGGGGAATAACTCTTATCGTAGTGGTGGGCTCCCTTCACGCACCTTAGATAATTCGATCTCTTCTTGTGTGGCCACCGCCCAAATTTCGTCAGAGACACTGGTTGCTTTAGGTAACATTACACTAGCCAACACCTCTACCTGACAATGATCTCTAATCCCCTTCTTATTTTTCATAAATAAATCTAGTACACACAGATTATGACTACCTGTCACATAAATTGGACTTACAGACCCACAGATACCTAAGGCATCATTCTTGCATTTTTCTTCTTCTCCCTTTGTTAATGTCCCTCTGTTCTGGCTAGGTTTAGGGCAACAAATTCCGTCTCTACCTTGTACCTAGCCACCGCTCCTATATTCGGCCTTAGTTTTGGATAGGGAAGGGGAAGATTCCTGATAAATTTCAAAGGTACTATCTCTGTCTAGTAATGGAATCAACAGTAGCACTAGCAATTTATCATCTTCCAACAAGGTAGTACATCCCAAGGCACTATAGTACCTCCATAACTGCTGGGGTCTACAGGTAATCTAAGATGATGGGATAGTTTGGCTTGTATCTCCAGTAGTACTTCCCTTAATCATTCCGGGGTTATTATACTCGGAGACAGGTGTCCCAGCGACAGCATATCTAATTGTGCTCTCACATGCTCTAACAACACCGTTAAAGAGTGACTTGTTTGACGTACCTTACTCATTATAGCTAATAATTGAAAATACCTTTGCAAAAACCCCTCTGATTTCTGTAATTCGGTTGTTACAGACGTGGTTACATTTATCACTTCTTTTCTAAAAACTTGTAGGTGAGAAATCAACCAATTGATACTCCCTCTATTCTTTAGCCAATTCCAGCCCAGTAACATTGAGTATAGATACGCTCTCTCTAACCGACTGAGCCATTGCTTGTTGTCTCTGTTCTACCACCTTTAATTTCCTCTTAATTACTCTCACTTCCCCTTCGGAGACTCTACTGTGGAGCTCATGCCTTTCCCATTATAGGTAATACTTGTTGCGGGGCCGATAAGGATGTCGCCCCCGCAAGCTTTATGAGGAAACGTGTGAACAGCCAAGACAATGAAGGGACAAAGGCGAAGGTTTATGAAGCAATAATGTCGATTTTATTAATGCCAATTGTACAAGAGTGTACTCTGAAGAATGTGTTCAAGTCGGTGTCGGGTCCGGTATGACTGGTTTCGATCAGGGGTAGCTGCCTTCGGTCGTATTGGTAATAACGAATGTAGAGTTGATCGGCAAAACGGATGTAGTTGGTCGACTGCCGGATGGGAGAATAGACGGGAACAGCAGCAGGTTGATCGGTGTCCCTAAACAGGACCAAGTCAGAACAATGAATGACTTCACAGGGCGGACCGACAACAGTGATAGACTTCACAGGGCGGATCGACCGCGGAAACGGGATCGCGCCAAAGCGTATCACTTGGCGAAGACGGAGTCCCTAAACAGGGCCAAGGCAGAATGTGATAGACTTCACAGGGCGGATCGACCGCGGAAACGGGATCGCGCCGAAGAGTAACACTCTCGACATAGCACCGGAAGCTCACAAAGGCAGCGTACTACACTTTGATCCCGGCCCCCGGGCCGAGTAGCTAGTATTTATTAACCCACCCACGAGGATTAAATGTGGCACAAGGCCGGTTTAATGTGGGTTGCCCGCGAGCCCGTAGGCTCGGCCAAAAATATGACCTTTGAACCCGCCTGGACGGGTTCAGGTCCTGTTTACACTATCGTTTCGCCTTTTCCGGGCTCTTTGAATCCTCCTCCTCACCTGCGTAAAAATTTTATTCTGTTGTTCTAAAACTATTTGATGAAATACTTCCTTCTAGGTCGTAACAGATTGTCTATAGGTAAGACTACATCCCTGCCATATATCAAGTAATAAGGGGAAAATTTTTTCGTCTTGTTCATCGAGAATCTCACAGCTGCTAACGCTTGGGTTACGAATAAACCCCAATTTTCCCTATTATCCTCTGTTAGTTTATCTAACACATCAGCGAGGGTCTTATGAAATCTCTCTACCTTAGCGTTACTTTGGGGGTAATATGGAGAAGTGGTTATGTGCCGTATGTTTAATTCTCCCAACGTCTCTCATAATCTGATTCACATTCTCCGATCCATTATCGGTAACCAACTGTTCGGGGGCCCCATACCTAGGGAATATTTCGTTCAGTATTATATCTGACACCGTTCGTGCCTTCTTATCCGGTATGGCAAATGCCTCATGCAATTCGTTAGCCAGTCTACAATACTCACTATGTAAAGATTACCTCTATATGTTTCTCCATAGGGCCCGGAAATATCCATGCTTACTTTCTGAAATGGATAATTTGGAACATCCGTTTCTAATACTGGGGCAACCCTACTCCTTCGACTCTGTACTTGGCATGTTACACATTTTTTTACATGGTTCACAGCATCGTTAAACAACTTAGGCAAGTAGTAATTCCTCACTATTAATCTCTACGTCTTATCAATTTCCAGGTGTCCTAACCTCCTATGGCACTGGTTTAGAATTTCAGCTCTCAACTTCTCAGGTATCACCATTTTTAAACTTACTTCTTCACCTCTTCCATCGTGCACCATATATTTGGAGGTACGCCCTGCCTCTACCCTGGACCTGATAGTTGCTATCTCGCTATCCTCTTGGTTTTGCCTAATATCTCTCCAGTGGGGGTCGTAAACAATCTCCGTTTCACTCGTTTCCTGATCTTCCCAACTAAGTCTCTCCTTCAACGCCTGTGAATTGATCACATTAATTTGGAATGCTTTATCATCCACACTCGGCTTCAACCTGACAGATTCGGTCTCTAATAACAGGTCAGCACAGGTATTATCCTTCCCTGCCAAATATTCTATTCTGCAGTTATACTCACTTAACTTCAATGCTCACTGTTGTATCTTCTTATTCGTCCACTCCGCCTCTAACAAATATTTGAGGGGTTTGTGGTCTGTTTTAATGGTAAACACAGCCCTACTCAAATAATAATCTAATTTCTGCACAGCATACAGAATGGCGAATGCCTCTTTTTCTATTACTGGCCACCTTTGCTGAGTCTCTGGGAGCCGATAAGACAGAAAATAGATTGACACTTCCTCAGGCACACCCGGTACTGATCCATCCTTATCGGGACATGGTTGTATAAGAACCGCCCCGATGCACTTATCACTAGCATCGGTTTACAGCACCATGGGCTTACTCAGGTCTGGTTAGGCCAACAGGGGTACAGCTGGTCCTTTAGAGCCTCGAATGCACGCTAACAATCCTCGGTCCACTTAAATCTAGCATGCTTCTTAGAGCTATTAGAGGGCCTGCTAGCCGACTAAATGCTGGTATGAACCATCGATAATATCCGATGACTCCAATAAATCCCCTAATCTCTCTTACGGTCTTCGGTGCGGGTATGGCTCTTACAACCTCTACATTGTCTAAATCCGTATTTATTCCTTCTTTGTTTATGATAAACCCTAAGTACTTTGTCTCTTCTTTCATAAACTGACACTTCGATAATTTTAACTTTAATCCATGATCTCTTAACCTATTGAACACCTTCTGCAGATGATCAAAATGCTCCTCCGGTGATTTTGAAAACGCCATGATGTCATCTAGATACGCCATGGCAAATGCCTCAGTACCATTCAATACGATGGACGTTAACTGACTAAATACACTCGGGGCGTTTGCTAACCCAAACGGCATAACTCTAAAATTGAAGAGACCCATGTGGCAGGTAAAAGCGGTCTTTTCCTGATCTTTTTTGCTAAGTGCTACTTGCCAATATCCCGACCTCAAATCCAAGGTGGAAAAACATTTAGACTCTCCTAAAAGAGCTAGAATATCATCAATGAACGGGAGGGGCACTGCCAGCGGTTTTGTAATGGTATCTAATTGATGAAAACCCACACAAAACCTATGCCCTCCATCCTTCTTTTCAACAATCACTATTGGAAAACTCCAGGGAGATTTGGATCTTTCGATTATCCCTTATTCCATCATTTCATTCACTGCATCTTCTACTAATTTTCTTTTGTGGATTGGGACTCTATACGGTCTTAACTTAATAGGTGGGTGATTACCCATGTATATCTTCATTTCAACTGTCTCCGTGTGTCCCAGTTCCTTATCCGTAATGGCTATTACCTCCGATTACCGTTCAGCAACCCCCTCAATTTCCCCCTATAATGCTCAGGAACTGTTATATCTTCATCCCTTATTTCATCGCTACCTGTCTTATTCCCAGGCCTATTCTCATTCCATACTCTCATCTGTTCGACTTCTCTCACTGGGCACGCCTGTGCCAGCTCCTCTCCCTGCTTTATTTTAATAGTTTTATTGGCAGTATTGGTTAACAGTAAGGGAACGGTCCCCGACCTCTTCACCAACGAATCACACACGGTTATTTCTCCTTTACTATTATCATACCTTTATCAGAGTAGGGACCATTTGGTACAGGTCACTGTTCAGCACTCCTGTTATAATCTTGCCCTTCCTAGATACAGTAGTCCTAGGGGGAAGCTTTATATCTGTCTGGGCCACCACTAGCAATTGTTCATAATTATCCTCTCCCAACAATATACCTACCCCGTCCAATGTTAGGGTGGCAGGGTCAAAACAGATCTGTGCTTTATTCTGCCTAAGCCAGTCACTCCCCAAAATTAGTTCACCACACAAGTCAGGTGCTACATAAGCCTTAAGTTTACCTCTGGTTCTTGCCAACAGGAAAGGTAGCCTCGTCATACCCTCTATCCTCATCTTGCTACTATCAGCCTAACTTATTAGTAGATCGATGGGACTAAATTTCGTTTTCAGTCCCAATTAACCAGTGACACTGAAGCTCCAGTATCGACAAGGGCCTTCACCTTCTTGTGTCCCAGCAACAGGTAAAGTCTGGCCCTTCCTTCAGCAAACGGTATACCTGTGTCTTTCTCCTTCCTGTATGTTGTCTCCCTTCCTCCCGCTTTCTCGATATCCGAGATGTAGGAGTCGGTGACAGGAGTTCACCTTTTTCTAGGGGCTCCAGTTTCTGCCTATGGGCCCTCCTCAGTGGAGTAGAGCTTGGATGATCCTCTTTTCTCGGACTAGCAACCTATTTCTCCTCCTCCATTCAAGTCAGAGTTGTTCTGTTCGGTGTGGTCTATCTTTCTCCTGCGAGGACAGGTTTGTCTCAGGTGACCCACTTGTCCACAGCGCCAACACCTTCACTCCTTACAACTAGCCAAAAAGTGCCCGACCACACCACATATCCAGCATCTCAGTGGTCTTACTCGCACTGGGGCCACCCTGCCTCTTACTTTTTCACGGGTGACCCATCAGCGATTCCCGGACACTTTTCCTTCTTGGTAGGAGACACCAGCGTATTAACTTGCTTTATCCCCAATTTACGGTCTCCCTCTGCTGTACACCACCGAGCCTTGTGCCCGAACTCGCCACAAGTTGTGCAGTCTGGCCCCAAAGACATTGGAATGCATCCATAGTTTGTCAGACAGTTGCGGGCATGATATCCACCATACTTGCAAGTCCAACACACTAACCCATATTGGCCCAGTGTGGGCTTGTGAAACCCATAATGCAGATCCCAGGCTCTACTATTGAGAACTTCCAGTCCTCTTTCATCTCTTCTTTTGGGTCCTGTATTTGTATACGCTTGCACTTGAGGGAGAAATGCCCCAATGTGTCTAGTGGCTGGCCTCCATATGCATACAGTCAAGCATTGCTGGGTTTAATTTTTGTTTTGCTCCAGCAGTGTAGGATCTCAAAAATATGTTAGAGTAGAATATTTATCTGGGAATCTGTGTCTAGTTTGAATGTTACTGGTCTAAGTCTTTGACTTGATTCTATCTGCAGGGTGCAAAAATCTTCTTCATCTTTGGTGGTATCATATGAGAGATGACATACTGTGAATTAGTCGTCTGAGCTATTGTCATTGCAAAAACTGGCTTCCATGCCTCAAAATCTTGAGATAAGTGGGAGGGGGAAACAGCTCAATTTTGAGAGGATTTTCCCAAGAGCACTACGATTAACAGTATCAAAAACCTTCTTCAGATCTACAAATATTTGATAAAGGTCCAATTGTTGTTCACAGCTCTTTTCCTAGATTTGTCGTGCCATGAAAATCATATCTGCAGTCCCTCTGTATTAGCAGAAACCACACTGTGATTCAGACAGCAACTATTTTCTGGTTTAATCTTGATAGGAGAACAGAGGCTAAAATCTTACCTGCCAAAGAAAGAAGAGCAATCCCTCTATAATTACCACATAATTCCTGGGTAACTTTATCTTGTATATAAATATCATTATTGCATAACTCCAAATTTTGGCACTTCTCCATCACTCCAAATCTTTACAATAAGAACATGCATAAGTTGACTTAAATGTGTTCCACCATAACAGAATATTTCAGCAGGAAAACCATTAACCCCGAGAGCTCTGCCCATGTTGAGTCCCTCCATGCCACACAGAACCTCGCCCAGCAATGGTTGGCTGTCAAGTTCTACCACTATGCGTCTTTGAGTTACCTTCCCAAGAACCTCAGGGTCCACAGTTTTGCCCATCCAGCTTAAAAAGAAAAGTACAGTACTGTATGGTTAGAAAAGTTTGCCAATATGTCCTGAAACTTATCCTGGAATGTGAGTGGGTGTGTTTTTTGTTTGAGGAGATCATGTAATTCTAGCTGAACTTTGTGTTGCTTGATAGTCCATGATGGAATACTGGCTGCAGTTGTTTCTTGTATATTTCAGTATGTGGTGCCTAACTCTTTATCAATGGATTTCGTCCTGAGTCTGTAGGGTTGTATAGGATTATCTTTTTGTTAGAATAGATTGCAGTAATTCAGATCAAAGGTACTGCTGTAAGTTGGGTTAGTTAGGTATGATTTTATTTTTACTTAGTACTGTAGTGCCAGTTTAGTGCACCATAAATGTGGAGGTTTTTCATTAGCTTCTGTGTATAAGCTCAACACTGGGGATGTTCTAAAAGCCCCTAGTTCTAACCTGAGGCCTTGATGATAAGTTGTATTGAGAATTTTTAGATACAACTACATACCCCATATATGAAACTAATATAATCCAGTTTTGAGCGAAGTAGTGATCTATATAATTTCATCAATGTTAATCAATTTGCTCCTCATTCAGTATGGGTCACTACATGCAGAATTTGTAGGGATTTGCTACATTTTGTTTTCAAATATTTTAGATGGTGAAAGAAAGTTATTTTTTAACAAAGATAATGCCTAGAAACTTGTATTGTTCCACTATTCTGCTCCATCTAATTTAAAACAGGGGTCATTGTACAATTTTCTTAATTTACAGAAGTGTAGACATTTGGTTTTCATTTTGGAAAATGTAAACCCATCTTCAGTGGCCTATTTATGTATTTTATTGAGACATTGTTGTTTCAATGGTATTCATATGTTGAGATCATTAGATAATTAGAATCATCGACATATAGAGAGCTTCTCAGTCCTGGGCTTAGGGTTTTAACTGTGGAGCTAATTTTTTGCACCGAAAAATGCTTCCTTGCAGTTCTGATAACGTACATCCTATACTGACTTGAAACCTCCAGTCTTTTAAGAAATTTCCTATAAATTGAATCAGCCTTCCTTCCCAGATCCAGTTCCTACAGATCTTTCAAGATACCAAATTTCCATGTTGTATCGTACACCTTTTCTTTTTCTGCTGTGAGATATTCCGATGTTCTTTCTTTTCCCTTGAAAAGTTTTTCAGCCATACTTATTATTGTTTATTAATCCATAGTACTTCTTTTTTTCCTTAAAAGCACATTAGTAGTCACTGATTAGGCTGTTAGTTTGCAGGTAACAAGTCAACCTGTTGTTGACCATTCTCTACATAGGTAGCTCATTAGTGTCATCAGCCTGTAGCTTTCAGAGTCTGTGTCATCCTTTCCAGGTTTTGGAATAGGGATGATGAATGAATGTCTCCACATCTCTAGGAAGTTGCCACTTGTCCATATGCTGCTATATAAATTTAGTAACAATTGTAATGATTTGTTGGGCAATTGTTTTATGAATTGATAGTAGATATCTGATCACAGAGCTGCATTGTGGGCTTCCTTTAAAGATTCATTTACTTCCTCTATAGTGAATGGTAGGTTATTGCTATCAGTGTTATTTGATTTAATGTTTAATTTTTGTTTTTCCACTTTTTGCTTGAGCTTTAGAAATTGTTGGCTACCATTCTTGGCAGATGAGTTTTTGAAGATTGTTTTGGCTAATTGATCAGTGATATCCTTTTTTTTATGGTTATTTTACAGTTATTTATTGAGATGATGTTTTATAGCATTAGTGTGATGTTTATCAGCTATTTTGCTTATATTGCAGAGATTTGGTTTTTGTGACAGAATTAACTCTGCTGACATAATTTTTCCAACATTCTTTTTTGCTTTCTTGATCATTGGTTTTTGAATTCATCCCAGTTTGCTCTGCCTAATTTCCAACAAAGAGGATATTCATCAAGTTCTGAATATTGAAGAACAATTGGCAAGTGATCACTACTGCATGTGTTCACCAGAATCCTTCAAGAGAAATCCATGTAGATTGCTGGATCATATATGGATAAATCTATTGCAGAGTAACTGCCAGTAAATAGAATTATGTAAATCTAAGTTTTATCATTATAAATACATAAATCATTGTTGTTTATAATTGTTTCTAAAGTCCTTTCCTTTTGGTTTATCTTTACAACCCCATATGGTACTGTGACAGTTAAAGTACCCTAGTATCATAAAGAGTGCAGGGAGTTGCCTTATAATTTCATGAATTTTGGCTTCATTTACATGAGATATACACTGAGCATTAGGTGAGATTTGTACTGAGCAAATGTTTACTGGTCTATGTAGGGTCACTTAAACAGTAGTTGCCTGTAAAGTAGTTGTCCAATTTATTTTACTATGGGGTTCATCATTCCTAACTAGGATAGATGTGCAGCCAGAAGGCATGAAACCCAGTGTCATGTGGCATGGTTGTATTTGCTGGTATTCTTTTATATTCATTTATATTCACCTTGCTTAAGGAATGTTTCCTGAAGGCAAACAGCTGCCAGTGACAGGTCTGTTATTAACAGAAGCAGTTCATTTATATTTGCCTTTATTCTATGGCAGTTCCATTGAATTATCTTATCCATGTCTGTTTAAACATTTTTGGCCTTTAGCTTATATGGTTTTGATTTCTTTTTTCCAAGGTTTTCATTTTGGAGGTTTTAGCCATTTGAGGGTTCTAGCTTTCCACCTCTATCTTTTCTAGTTTGTCAAATCAGTTTAGTGTAGGAATTTGGTTATTGTGGATTTCTGGCTTTTGTTTGGCTTATTCTGTTCTTTTAGGAGATAAGCTTTTCAGTCTGTCTTTACTGGGTTTTGGTGGATGGTTAGGAGATCGCTATGACCTTTGTTTAATAGGAGATTTGGTATTTTTGGTAGGGGTGGTTTGTTTTGAGCTGTCATTTTGCTATTTGTTTTTTATTTATTTATCACTTCAGTTTTTTCATTGTCTTTTTGCAGTTCAGCCTGCACCATTTCCTTAGAATATAGACTTTTTAGGTAAGTTTGAAATTTGGGCCAACCATTTGGTCCCAAGTGTACAAGCTTCTAAATGAGGGCTCTGTATTTGTCAAGCTGACCAACATTATCTGAAGTCTTATTTTCCATTATTTTTGCATAGGAAGGGCCTTTCATGTAATCATCTACTACTTTTGCCTTGCTTCTGAAAATGAAATGTTTCTTTTATATTTTACTTTGACAATTTCCCTTTCCTTTTTCCAGAAATCACATGCTCTTGAGTATGCTGGATGGCTTTCCTGACAGCACATCTTATTTCATCATGGCATTCTTTGTTCATTATGGTATGAATCCATTTGGGCACATTTTCCACATGTTCGGAGACTCTTGCAGCTATCCCTATGATGTCCAAATTTTTGGCACCTAAAACATCTTAGTGGAACAGAGATATAATGTTTCAACAGTGATATTATACCCTATTTTTATTTGGAGGGAGGATTTCAGGTGTGCCAAAAGTAAGGATATATATGTCAGTTATAAGTGTTTCCTCTTTTCATTTAATTGAGATTCTATAGTAATTACTGACACCTTGGCTTCCTAAGGCAGATGTATTTTCCTCAAGTGTAACCAGAGACAACTCTTTACTTCTAATGATTCCCTTAGAAGAATTCAGTCTTGCATGAGGGAACTGTCTATATTTCTGAGATGAGGTGTTATGTACACTATTTACGACTATTGTCCTCATCTTTGATGCCATATTTATCACAATGTTTCAGCTGTTGTATGTTCCAGTCTTCTTCAGGTGGTTGGAATGTCACACTGAACCCTTTATTTTGCTCGCTAGGGTAGACTATTCTAGTTCCACATGCCATGTCTAATGAATGTTAGTTATCAGTTATCTCCTGGTAATTCCGATCTCCACTTAACCAGGTATTGAACTCACAACTCTTTGGGTCCTGTCATTGGATCTAACTAACATCTTTATCCAGTGTGCATTAATCATTAATGATTAACTTTATATTGAATTTTTTTTATTCTTATATTTTGTAGAAGTATTTTTTTTCATGTTAGTTATAACCCCCTTTACTGAAAACATGGCTAATCCATAATAGTGAATTTTGGATGTTACTAATTTTTACATTTTTGTAAAATTAAATCCCTGTGGGTGTTACTAGTAAAAAATATTTAATATCAAGTGTGAACACATAGAATTTAAAATTCTTTCTTCTTTCAGATCTTGGCCATCACTGATAAACATGTTTGAAGAATTGAAAAATATAGTTTTAATGCCAATTTTTAAATGAACATTTTAAAAATTTTACTTATTTTTTTCATTTTACTTTTTTTTTCATATTTTTATTCTATATAATATCAAAAACGAAAAAAAATAAAGGCTATTTTCAGACCCACCAAATTATTGAAAGTTTTTTTATTAATCTAGTCATGCTGATAGTAATTTTTTTTTTTTTTTTGTTTTTCATGTTATTTATATAATAAAAGAAATAAAGACTGCAATGCACTTGGTTAAAAAAAGGTGTTGGAATTGACCTTAAAAAGATTTAAAAAAATAATATCTCCATAAAGTTATAGATAGTATTTTATATTTGATTTTTCATTTTGGTACATTTTTTTTAGATTTTTAGACTAGTCACTAGAGTTAAAGAAAATAATTATTTCACCTTTGAATGTGTTACTGTTCAGTACACTGTTTTCACTGATGTAGGAAAATTTATTTTCGTTATATTATATAAACAAAATCATTTTTTTTTTTAAATCTAGTTAATTAATTCACTGTTTTTTCTTTGAAACAAATGTCTGGGAAAGATATTGAATTTTTAAGAGATTTTAAAAGTGTTTTAAAATCTTTTGTCGACATCCATCGAACTTGGCGTAAGTGAGATTTTATTTTTTATTTTACATTTTTTTTTTAAGTCTAATTATCTTTATTTAAAGACGTAAAATATTTTTTTCTTTTTTATGACTTAGTTAATTTTTCATTTTGTCAGACTATTATTTTTAAATGAAACCACAATTTAACTTCAAAGAAGCCATTTATGATTTATTTTAAATTATTTAAAATGCGTTTTTTTTTTTGTGTGTGTGTGTGTGTATCGTTATTGTGCACGTGACGTGGACTAAAGAATGGCTGCTGAAATATTTATTTATCAGTTATGTGAAAATGAATTAATTTATATCTTTTTTTTTTAAGTGTCTGTTTTCTTCTAATTCTTCCCAACGAGTGCTCGGGACATTTGCGTATAGTGAGGCAATTGTTGTGAGAAGGTTGCGCAGAGTCAACCACGGACTTATTAAAAAAACTCCTTTCAAATTATTAGTTTACTTTGAAAGTATCTTTTTTTACGTTTAAATTTTTGTTTTACTTACAAAAAATAGCCAAAATATAGTAATAAAAAAAAAACACCTAGGTAATTAAACCAAGTTTTAAAACTGTTTTTTACTTCTTTTTTAATGTTTATAAAAAAAATGTTTACAATTTTTCAGCCTGTCAAACAAAATCCCGCCATAATAATTGTAAAAATGTTTGTCTACAAAAAAAATTAAATATTTTTTTAAAGTAATTGTGAAATAAAAGTAAACATTCGGAAAAGACTGTTACTTTTAACTTGCTGTATTACTTTTTGCACAAAAATACAGTGAAATTACATTTAAGATCGGAGGTGTCTCTATCTATCTGGCAACTCAGTTTCGTAGTCAGGTGCTACTTGTTTTGTTTTTTTACACTACATTTACAATCCTCTGTCATTCAGTGATACACGCGTAGGCGATCATGTATCTGTCGATATACATGACTGACGATTTCGACATGACGAGGCAGATTTTTCCCGCAGTAGGTTACCATTTGTTTCAGCGGTAGATTTAGTTGCCATCCAAGGCTATAGAACCCGGTCTGTCCTGCTATTTGGGGGAGAAGAAGGGGATTTACCTTCTTTCTCAACAAGAGTATTAGCACGTAAGTGAATGTATTGTAATGGATTCGACTGGAATTCGAATTCGGCTCTCCGATTCCTCTATCCATTACTCCACCGTGCCTCCACTGTACAAAATTTATAAGAGCCCGCCAAAATTTATCTGCTCTAGCGTTTGCGTCTGTTCAATTATGGAAGACTAGAATGAACAAACACCTATCTGTCATTTTTTTATGCGTATGAACGAGGCGACTCCTTTATTTACGATAAGCAATAAACAGCGACACACAAAAAAAACTATATATTATAACTTAAGCTTAAAAACCTAACAAAATTTAACTAAATACTGGAATTCGATGATATTCTTCTTCTTTGTACTCTACTTCTTATTATTTATGAAAAGTTCTTTTTTAAGAAAAAAAATCTTTTTTTCTTTTGTTTTGTTCTTTTAGTCCACACAAAAGTAAAAAGTAAACAATTTATTTATTTATTTACGAAGTAAACCGGCGTAGTTTTTTTGTTTTTTTTCTAACAGAAAAACAAATTGAAAAATATTTTTAAAATATTGAAGCAAATAATTATACTTAAATATGTTACCTTTCTTTTCTGATATTTTTCACCAAGCAATGTTTTAATAGTTTTAAGTTAAAACGTTTCATGGAACAATGATTTTTGTTTATTTTAAAAAATAATTCTGGAATGAGTGAACCGTGTGAACTGAAACGCTTACTATTAGGTTTGTGCAAAAATAATGGCGTTTTTTGACGTAGTTTTTAACGTCAAAAAACGTCATTATTTTTGCACCAACCTAATACTTTGCGCAGTGACAAAGAATGAGCGTATAAGGGAGGTAATCAAAGGATTAATATTATTTCTTAACGTTTCTTCCATACATGTTAATTGCAAAACGTCAGTATGTTAAAAATCCGTTTTTCTTAAAATTTGATTTTATCGTTTAATTCTCTTAAACTTTATACTTTTCTTCAGATTATTAAAAAAAACAATTCATGTCAATTTTATTGTATAAAAAATCTTTAAGTTTTTTAGGATTCATATAATAAAAATGTAAATATTTTTCGTATTTTTTGCTGATATGTAAAAAATGGTTGGCATAAAAAAATCCTTCATTTTTTTATAAAATTTCCCTTCCATAACTAAATTTAATAATAATTCATAAGTGAATAAGTCAAGAAAATATAATGTTATTGAAATCTAAGTGTATTTTAGGTGCAGTGTGCTTAAAAAATATTTTGCTGCATTATTTTTATACGCAAATTATTGTTTTCCAGTGTAAATGACATTCAAAAATAAAATAAAATTATCAGTTTCTGTATACTGGACACATTTTTTTTCTCTTTCGAATGACACCAAAATTATTCCAGTAAAGTTAGAATATGATAAACTTAGAACGTTTTTTATCGACGCATGTAGCCTACTTTTCAAAATTGCGTGGCGTGACTATATTTTCAAAAAGGTTTTTTCAATCACCTTTTTTTTAGCCGAAGGTTAATGTTACTATATTGGTTACCTCAGAAGTTTTTATTTATTTTATTATTTATTTATTTGTTAATTTTTGACATATTGATAGGACCGTGTTAAGATCACAATTTGAGTCCGACACTGCGTTCCTGTGGCGTGAAGTGAAAGTATTTATCCGCACACTCGTTCATATGGAATAAGGCGCTATTTTTTTTTTTTTTTTTTGTATTCCCAATGAAACGTCTGCCACCTACACTCATACTTTTTCTCTTACTCACTCTCTCATTTTCATTTGCTTTCATTTCTAGGTACCGTCAGGGACTTTCTAAAAAAAAAATTTAAAAAAACGCAAACTCATGTCCTCTTTAACGTTAAGTTTTTTTTTTGTTTTTTTTTTTTGAAAGATCAAAGGAAAGCTAATCCGTATTAAAAGAAAAATTAATTTCCTTATGTAATTTTCCGTATGTAATTAAAGTTTTAGGCATTGTTAACTTAAAAGATTTGGCATGTTCACTCGTCACTCATCGACTCCGTGAACCGCCATTTTAGGCGAAAAATGTATTGTAAAGAAATTTTAAAATGTCCTAGAGATATGTTTCGAAGTCAGTAAATTTAACAATTATTTAACTGGAGTTTGTAAAAGTAATGCTTACTTTTCGCTTAAAACATAATGAAAATAATGTTTATTTAAGCATGGTACTGTGCGATGTTAGAAGACACTACTACAAAAATATCTACTGTTGA
Source organism: Acanthosepion lycidas (assembly GCA_963932145.1). Classification (NCBI taxonomy): domain Eukaryota; kingdom Metazoa; phylum Mollusca; class Cephalopoda; order Sepiida; family Sepiidae; genus Acanthosepion; species Acanthosepion lycidas. The sequence continues at coordinate 15,837,029 of OZ010606.1, forward strand.
GTGTCATTTACACTGTAGTGTACGGTAATCCCTCTCTTAAAAAGAGCGTGAAACAATTTTAAAAATAATTAAAGAAATACGGAATAACAGCAGGGTAATAATCGAGAAATTGGTATTTTTTAAAAAGTAATTATAATTAACCCAATATAAGCTCTAGTTTAAGATTTTTTTTTTCGATAATTTTATGAAACTTAGAAAATGAATAATTTTATTTTTATAATAGAAGTAAATTTTTTAGTGAAATGATACTTTTTAGATTTATACATTCCTTTTACTTTTTGGTTATTTTCTGTTTTATGTAATAAAATATTTAATTGCAACCAATGTGGTATTTTTATTATTATTTTCAATTTAAGTGATATTAAATTATTATATATTACACTCCCAAGAGGGAAGAGTATTCAATCAAAGGCTGTAATTCAAAATTAATATTTTTTGAGCATGCATAAAAAATATATATGTATGTATATATTAGGGGTGAAGGATCCATGTATGAAACATATGCACTGCTTACATTTTTTCCAGGATAATTAATTTTGTGTCATATAAAATTAATTTTCACTATCCTCTTTCGACCTTTACTTTTGTATTTCTCATTTCTTCATTTCTAAGGATAATTGTTACAAGTGATATTATATATGTAGTGTAAGTAGAGAAAACACTTGTTGTTTAGCAAGAAAAGATACAAGTAAAAGCAATGAATTTACTAGCCTTTTTGGTAGGCAGTATGAGAGACAGAACATAATAGTGAGTGGGTGAAATAGACACAGTCACCCAAAAGCATAAATTCTTTTGTTTACATTAGAAAAGGCTGTGGCTTTAGCCTTCCCTGTTTTATTATTCTCTTCAAGATGGGTGCATGAAAAAGAGAGACAGAATAATAAAGTGGGGTCACAGAGAGAAAGCCACCGAAAAGAAGAAATTCTTTTGCATGCTTTCCAGCTGTATTAAGCCAGCAGACACTCTACTGAAGTGATGATGTTTTTATTGCATGCGGCTGAATGCAAAGACTTGCCTATTCAATGAGCTGACAGATTTAGATGAAAAATTTGTATTATTCAGTTCTGAAGAGTATATAAGGAACATCTGACGACTTTAGTGTCACATCAAAAGTTCTTTTATTTTACTGACATTTAAAAAGTTTTAACCCATGGAGAGTATTCTTGACCTCTTCTTAAGACCCAGATTCAGTAATGTGTAAGTTTTTTTTGCCAGTTCATATGTGGAGTGAAAAGGAGCATGTAGTGAAATCTATATTTTGTGATTAAAAGCTAAGTTTTCATCCATTTCAATGCCTTAAGATTTCATTTTTAATGTTCAGAATTATTTTTATGAAATTATGTAAAAGAATTTCTTGATAATATTGTATATTATTTTATTAAACATGTTAAACTTTGTTAAAGGGCATTTTTTTAAAAATTCACTGCAATACCTAATTTTAAAATTAAATTAAAAGTATATAAATTCAAATTTTATGCATTAATGTTGATGTTATTTTAAAGAAGAATGGTTTAAATTTATCTTAAAAAACATTTGGGTAATAAAACAATTTAAATTAAAACAATATGAATTTAGTTTATGTCAAAATAATGAATCTTCACTTTTCCAGTTATCAATCAACACCATTTTCTGACACCTGTCGTCAAGCGATAAGAAAGTTATTTAAACATTTTTTCAAAAATTAAAATAAAAATGTCTAAATCATATAAAAACAGAACTGTTAATTTCATGAGTTGTGAACAAGATTAAACTAAAATTACCTACTTTTTTTCTTAAAAAGCAGTGAAAAACAAGTTTTTTGAGAGGAAGGTCGAATTTTCTTATGCAGATGTTGAAGTAGCAAGTAGCTTGTAGAGTTGTTGACAGACAAACAGTAAGTGACAGAATATTACAGTAGAAGTGAATTTTCTCAGATCAAAATTAGTTCATATCACATTTACAGATGGTTGAGGGGGGAGATTTTCTCTCCCCACCTCGGTGATTAAACTGCATAAAGCTCTGTTTCTGTTATGTATGTATGAAACTGTGTATATATATGTGTAAGCATGAGTGTGTATATATATATATATATATATATATATATATATATATATATGTATATGTATATGTAGATATGTATGTGTGTGTACATATATGTGTATGTATGTACATGTGTGTATATGTATGTGTGTATATATATATGTGTGTGTCTGTAAATATGAATGTGTATATAGATATATGTATGTATATTGTATATGTATGTATATATGTATGTGTATATATGTATATTTCCTAAGCAAGTGTCTGCAATAGGGATTGGCTAGTTGGCCTAGTAGACAGGTATCCTCGAATACGAGTGGCCAGCTATTATATATATCTACTTGTGTGTGTGTGTATATAAGTATGTGGGTATATGTATATACCCACACACATACACACATGCACACACACACATATATATATATATACATGTGGGTGTATATATGTATGGGGGTATTTATATATGTATGTGGATGTATATATATATATGTGTGTGTGTGTGTGTGCGCGTATATATGTATGTGTGTGTACATATGTACCGGTTGTAAAAAGCAAAATTGTCCAAATCAAGTAACAGCAAAATTGTCCAACTGTTAGATTAAGATTTGAACCATTGGAAATGATTAATGAATTCTCTAAGGTTTTTATAACACTGTTAGACCCTATTTTGAGCAATAAGAATGTATAATTACTCTCCAGAAGAATTTTCAAACTTATTCAAGATGATTTTTGCCCTCTTTAACCTTCTAATTTTCTGTCCCGGAGTAACAAGTTACCTTGCAAGTTTCATGTACGATTTCATTTTCAAGTATTTTCTTCACTGCACTTTGGACTATCATAGCTGAAACTATTCTCTCACATGCCAAACATTTTATGGATTGAGTTGCATCTTTTCTAATTTATCTCTAAGTTGCAATGATGATCCCTCTTCCAGTTGTGACTTCTGGATCCAGTTTTAATCGCTACTCCTCCGTCTAATTTAAAACTTATTCAGCATTACCTTGATGGTTCTTGAATGAGCTTTGAAGATGGAACCCTAGAATATAAATACTGGTACCATTACTGAGGACCTGAATGATCTTATTCCTCACACCATTGCTCCGTTGGGAAGACAGTGAGGTTGACACAAAACGATTTTAACCTGTTCTCTTTCTAGCTGAATACAAAGGACTTTTCAGAGATTCTTACAACAAATGGTGTCAAGATGGTTATACGTCTTGTTTGAAAATCTGGAAAAAAGAAACTCAGTTTGGTGTTTTAATTAGATATTAAACATTTTGTGCAATGGACAATTATGCTGTTACTCCTGGTATATATATATATATATATATATACATATGGACAATTATGCTGTTACTCTTGGTATATATATATATATATATATATATATATATATATATATATATATAGACCAGGTGTAACAGTATATATATATATATATATATATATATATATATATATATATATATATATATATACCCAAGTATAGGCTTGGGGTATACAGAATACATTCCAATAACCAACAAATACTATTTTTAAAAGAGTGCTCAATACAGAGTAAAGCAAATATAATTATTTATTTGAAAATTACAACATAAATATGTTATAAAATCACTACAAAAATAGCCATTTTGTTTCAACACTTCTGGTGTTTTATCAAGTGATGATGTTGAATGTATAATAAAGGGTTTTAAAAGGTTCAAATCAATCAAACACTCCTCGCTAGGGGAAACACTGTTACATAAGCTGGAATGACCAATCAAAATACAAGTATATGATAATTCAAAAAACTTGACAACAAACCTTTGTTATAATAATTATGAAATGCTTTTAGTGTTGGACTAAAATAGGATTCATTCTAACTAATAAATATTAAATTGTACTATAAAATTCAAAATTACCAATTTTAAATTTAATCTATATTAAGTTTAAAATTATAAAATTATTTAAAATAGAAACTGAGGAAAAAATACATATGTTTTTCTGTTTATTTTGTTTGTATTGAAATTAAGCTGGAGTAAACGTTAAGATCTAATGCTTCTCTGAACTCCATTACAACTTAGATACATTTGGAGTGAAGACATGTGCAGAGTAGGTTGAAATCTTGCAAAAGACAATACATACACAATCAGATTATAATATAGAAACACGCAGACATTGTTGGATATATAAACACACAAGAAAGTGACATGACAAGAAATATGTTCACGACCCTTAAAAAAAAAAAAAAATGTCAACATACACAGATAATGAAAGACACAGACACACCGACAAAGACACTCACATACACACACATACATTGACAAAGATACGTTGATACACCCACCAAGAAATATTCAATTTTGAAATTCTTATTAAACGAATTCTAACATCCCATTAAAGTATAACTTATACAAGCAAAGAAATATAGATAAAAATGATTGAATAGATAATTTCAACATGGGCTGAACAGAAAAGCAAACATTCATCAATTAACAACATGAGGATAAGGGACACTAAAACATACAGACATGGACAGAAAAATAGATATATACACATAAAAATAACACCATAAAAAAGAAAACTCCCAAACACACAAATACATATAAGTATCTTATATACACCTATATATGCACTAGTACACATACACAAGTACAAATATATAACAATATGTGAAAGAAAATAAAAAATACATATAGACCTATGTGTACACACATTCTTCACTACAGACAGAAACACACAAAAGCATACCTACGCACAAACATATACACACACATATACCTATATACATATATATACATACCCATATATACACATACATACATGCACACGCATATTCATATATACACACACGTAAACAAACATAAATATATCAACCGACACAGCAACATAAAAAGTAAACAAACCAAATATACATATATATATACATATATACACACATACAGAAACACACAAACATGCATATACACATATACAAATACACGCATATGTATATAAAAAACACATACATACGCAAACATAAACACATATATATACATACACATATGCACATATATATACATATACATATATATATACACACACACATACATATACATACATAAATCTACACATCTTCTAACTATATTATCTTAGTGACGATAAAGGACTGTAAAGTCCATACAAGATTAAAATGTAACGAGATATAACTGTTAATTATTAAGTCTACAAGCAATTATAAAACCATTATCAAACAAAAGTAGATTTTAGTTAGTATTGATGTAACATTCCAAGATACTAAGAAATACAGATATCTCACATTATGAAATGCACAAAGTTCAACATTTTAAGACATTTATAAAAAGAACATATAAACACAAAAAATGTCTTGAAATATACATATATAGAAAGACATACACACATACACCCACATATATATATATATATATATACATGTATAATTACCCATATATATACATCCACATATACATATACATAAATACGCATATATATATATATATATATATATATATATATATATATATATATAATAATTTTTTTTAAATATGATTCCTTCGCTACATAAGAGTTCTCATGTTTCAAAAATGAGAGCCGAAAACCTCAATATAATTATTAAAATTAAATTGAGTTAAAGTATCAAGCCCTGGTTTCATCAGGTAGAGATTGTACTAAGATAAACTAGAGAACTAGTCAAACAATTATTCTGTAATGGACAATTATTTGGATTCCTACACAAGTTCTTATTTGTATCATTATATTTAGTTGTACTACTTGCAACCTGGTGAGTAGTCAAGTTTTTGAGTCCATATAGTTGTTAAAGACTATGTTGTTATGTTTTTGTACTTCTTGCAACCCGTTTTGTTGTGTGTGTATGTTGTCGATGTTTTTTTAAGGGTCGTGAACATATTTCCTGTCTCGTCGCTTTTTTGCATGTTTATATATCCAACAATGTCTGCGTGTTTCTATATTATAATCTGATTGTGTATGTATTGTCTTTTGCAAGATTTCATCCTACTCTGCACATGTCTTCACTCCAAATGTATCTAAGTTGTAACGGAGTTCAGAGAAGCATTAGATCTTAACGTTTATTCCAGCTTAATTTCAATACAAACAAAATAAACAGAAAAACATATGTATTTTTTCCTCAGTTTCTATTTTAAATAATTTTATAATTTTAAACTTAATATAGATTAAATTTAAAATTGGTAATTTTGAATTTTATAGTACAATTTAATATTTATTAGTTAGAATGAATCCTATTTTAGTCCAACACTAAAAGCATTTCATAATTATTATAACCAAAGTTTATTGTCAAGTTTTTTGCATTCTCATATACTTGTATTTTGATTGGTCATTCCAGCTTATATAACAGTGTTTCCCCTAGCGAGGAGTGTTTGATTGATTTGAACCTTTTAAAACCCTTTATTATACATTCAACATCATCACTTGATAAAACACCAGAAGTGTTGAAACAAAATGGCTGTTTTCGTAGTGATTTTATATATATTTATGTTATAATTTTTGAATAAATAATTACATATATATATATATATAATGGTAATCTGTATGGAATTTCCAATAAGATATAGATCCAAGGAGACCTTTATGTCAGAGACAGAGAAAAGTGAAGGATTTTAAGTTTTTGATATTCATTAATAATAATGAATATCAAAAACTTAAAATCCCATAGGTAATAATTTTTATTTCATGAGGCTACAATAGTTAACCTCATTTATTGGACCCCTAAAGCCAAAAATAAAACAAAAACATGTCACAACTCCCTAAAGATATAACAAAATAGAACCTGGAATAGATTTTCTGTTTTTATTTTATTCCTTACACCATTACTCAGTTGGGAAGACAAGTGAAGCTGACACAAAACAATTTTAACCTGTTCTCTTTTTAACTGAATAATACAAAGGGTTTTTTCAGTGATTCTTACAACAAATGGTGTCAAGACAGCTAAATGTCTTGTCTGAAAATCTGGAAAAAAGAAACTCAGTTAGTTTAGTGTTTATTTACATATTAAACATTTTATGCAATGGACAATTATGCTGTTACACCTGGTGTATATATATATATATATATATATATATATATATATATATATATACCAGGTGTAACAGCATATATATATATCCGTTTAGGTGAAACCTAGGTAGGTTTTCCTGGCTCCTTAGGATTATCTTATATATATGTGTGTGTGTGTGTGTGTGTGTGTGTGTAATGGTAATCTGTATGGAATTTCCAATAGGATATAGATCCAAGGAGAGCTCTATGTCAGAGACAGTGCGAAATTATTAATTAATGAATATCAAAATCTTAAAATTCCATAGGTAGTAATTTTTATTTCATTCATTGGACCTCTAGACCAAAAATAAAATAAAAACATGTCATATGTCCATAAAGTGATAAGTCCCTCACCCAACTCCCTAAAGAGATAACAAAATAGAACCTGGAATAGATTTTCTGTTTTTATTTTATTTTTGTTTGTTTGTTTTTTTTGTTTGTTTGTTTTTTTTTTAATCTTATTTTAATAATAAAATTATGATCCCTGTCTTTAAAATTATTTTGTCTTGATGTGGCAACAAAAATCTGTTTAAATATATGCTATCTTCTAGCCCAAAAATCTTTAATGATAATAAATTTATATACAATCAGGCCCTCAAAAATAGTGGTTTTAGACAAGAATTAAACTTTAACGGAGAACTTGTAAATCAGAATAATAACAGAACTAAAAACAGAAAGAGGAAGTTAATATAGTTCAACCCACCATATTGCAGGCTCTCTAACATTGATATAAATGTAAGTATGAAAATGTAGTATATGAGGCAACAATCTTTCCCAAGGAAAATATAAACTAGAAAAAAAGATATATAGGTATATCCGCCAGTGATTGGAAGCAGCATCTATACAACCATAAATGCTCATTTAGATATAGATACCTTAGAAATCAAACTTCCTTATCCAAACACTACTGTGACTAACCCCACTTTTAAAATGGAGATACTGATCAAGAGCTAGAACACCTAATAACTTCCGTGATTGGTGTGATCTGTCCATGGCGGAAAAAATTTTTATTACTAAAGAAAAGAATCAAGACGAATTGCTGAATCTTCCTAATGAGATATTTTCTAAATGTAGACATAAGAAATGATTCAAAACATAAACACCGTTTTGTAACATGTTGTCACTTATGTCAGTTCCATCCTTGGTTCAATAACATTGGGCATGACATTTTAATGGGATGACTATTATGTTTATTATGTTTATCTCTCTATATATCATTGTGTATGTTTATGTGATGTGCTATTGTTGTAGAGTAGTTTCACAGTGGAGGCTTGTATTTGTACTAAGTCAGACCTAAAATAGGTTCGACGTACAAAACGTTAGGAACTTGATATAATAGGTAATGATGCAGAGAAATCTAGTTGTGGTGGCTGATACTTTAATATCTGACTAACGGTTGTCCGACATTGACTGACTGACCAACTCTCTAAGCGACTCCTACTACTCCTACTTATTATAGGTGGGAGAGTCTATTAACTATAGAATAGGTGTGTTCCACTATACCATCCCCACCTAAAACTTTACTCCGTAGGAGCAAACAGTTTTCTTTATTTATTTTCATTTTTTTACAGGAAATATGAAGAAACAACAAAAAAATTCTTTTTTTTTTTTTTTTTTTAACGTATCTCCTACGTTTTTTGATCCACTTTTAAATAATCAGTTGCCTTTCTTTTTTCTTCTGGATCGGCGTACCTCAGGTAAAATTATTGCAGGTGTTGTTAGATCAAACGTATTGAAAATCACCTCCATCGGCGTTTTTTCCACGGAACCACTGTCAACCATATCTGAAAAACGTCGTCTGATCTGGTTACTGCACGTGAATTTTTCGCCTTTCACCAAGTACATCATATTGCCAATCAGCTTTTCTATTTTTTTGGTACCTCGATAATGTTACCAGAAACAAACTTCTGCTTTGAGCTTCTTAAGGATGGAGTCACAGTTTCTGTAGGTTCTTCTTGTGGTTCTATTTGTTCAGCCTCTAGCTTCCCTTTTGTTGATCTTGTGCTTCTTAACGTTTTCTGTGGTGACTTCAGTTGACTTAAATCATTTAATAATACTGCATGTCCTTGGCTGCAGGTAACTCGCTCCCCAGTTTTTCTCGGTGTCGGCTTCATTTTTACTTTCTGGAGCTTGTTTTTCACATATATCGTCGGTGTTACCCATTCAACTTTTTTTAAATACACCGGTTTTCTCTAATCTGTCCAATTCTTTATCTATCTGTTCAATTGAAGCAAACAGCACATTTCTTTTCTTTTTGAATACCCCCTGAGCATTTTCTTTTGGCTGGAATTTTGCCTCCATCTTGGTACACGTTCCCAAACCTGGAGAAAAAACAGTAGGAAAAGATCCCTTAAGTTTCTCTACTAATTTTTGGGCTTTGTAGTTTAAAAAATCTACCTTGTAACAGAAAGAATTTATTGGTAGATCCCATAATTGGAATTCTGTTATCCAATCCGTACCAAGTAAGTTCATGGTATTTTCTATGACAAATAGTTTAGCTTTTCGCGTTTTTTTATTTAACGTCACGTTTGTAACAAATTCTCCAATAAATTGTATTTTTCTTCCGTCACTGACCTCGCGATTTTATTTGTTTTCATTAAAGTTGGTTTCCCCAACTTCTTCCACGTATGCAAATTTATGATAGATAGGTCGGAACCAGTGTCGAGTTAAATTTTTATTTTTTTTATTACTTATTTCGACGGTAACAAATTTTCTGGTTATTCCATCGTTCACCCCGTCGGACTTTAATTTTTTTATTTTATTGTCTTTATTTTTTGACCTGCAGTGCGAGCTTTTATGACCCACTCTTTTACAGTTGAAACATTTTTTATTCCTAAAATTGCAATATCTGTACCAGTGAAGTTCACCGCAAGCAAAACATGGCTTCGGGAGTTTTTGTTTATTTTTCTCTGGTATTTCACTTTTTGTTTGATAATCCGCAATTTTAGACTTCTTTTTGGTAGATTGATTTTCTTTTTTGTAGCGTATTTTCCTTATATGCGAAACGCCAGACTGTTCTATCTTTTTCGAATCTTTCTTTACACTAACATATCTTCTGCAGACTTCTGTCAACATCTGTATCGAAATCCTTGGTTCGTTTTCTAATTTCGACAGTACTAATTTTCTCAACTCTGCGTCTCTTTCCGATACCAGCCTTGAACAAATACTAAGCACTTAAAATTGTCAGCGCTTAACTCTGCTAGCTTGAATTCTTCACAATGCTTGTACACATTGGCTGCGTACGTTATATAGTCTTGTTCGTCATCTTTCATCAGATTCAAACATTTCCACCTCTTTTGAAACAAAGATGTCTTTTTACTAAATAATTCTCTTAATATATTTACCGCCTCGGTAAAAGTCAACTCGCTAGTTTTTTTTCGGTAATATGTAGTTTACCAATTTGTTATGTTCAGCAGTTCCTAACTTGCTTAAAAGAAGTCTAACCTTCTTTCCTTCAGAACACGAGTGGCAGTCCTCATATTATACGTCCATGTATTTTTTATAATACTCCTCAAAAGTTATCTCTTCATCTGGACTGTACGTGAATATTTCAATTGAATTCCATATTGTATTCTCTGGGAAATAATCATTTTGTAGATTTTTCTCTTTCCTCTTCTCAGTTATTTCCAGAATTTTGTTTTGAAACTCCTTATGCATCTGTTCCATTTCTCGTTGAAACTGCATCTGTCTATTAAAAGTTTCCTCCTGTAGTTGCATCTGGAATGTTTTCTGTTGCTCTAATATTGTCATCTGTTGTTCCGTCTGGAACTTAAAAAAATCCTGGAATGTATTTTTGCATTCCTCCATCTTCACAAAAAAATTACACAATGCTTAAATATTGTAGAGGGGGGTCCTACGAATTTGCAATTGATGATCTATTTGAGCAAACTGTCTTATCGAGAAAAAAATATTCTTTTCTCAGTTGAGAATACAACTGATTTTTTCGCCACTAAGTTGACGTCTTGTCTTTCGAAAAAATTTGCCAAGTTTTTTTTTTTTAAATGTGAATCCGAGATGTTGTCGCCGAAAATTGTGACGAGCAAGTTTTTTCTCTTTTTCCTCCGTATGAATACGAATTTCGTCACCAAATAATGTGGCGAGCGAATTTTTTTTTCTTCCACCGTATGAATCCGAATCCCTTCGCTGAATAATACTGTGGCGAACACAATTTTTTTTCCTCCGTATGAGTTTGAATACTCGTGGCCAAATTTGTTATGGCGGGTGAAATTTTTTGTTTTGTTGTTTTTTTTCTTCCACCGTATGAATTTTGAATCCTCGTGGCCAAGTGTGTTATGGAGAACGAATGTTTTTCTTCCTCCGTATGAATCCGAATACCTCATCGCCAAGTGTTGTAGGCGAATGAAAGTTTTTCTTCCTCCGTATGAGTTCGAATCCTCGTCGTCAAGTGTTGTAGAGTGGTTTCACAGTGGAGGGTTGTATTTGTACTAAGTCGCTCCTAAAATAGGTTCGACGTACAGGAACTTGATATAATAGGTAATGACACAGTAATCTAGTTGTGGTGGCTGATACTTTAATATCCGACTAACAGTCGTCCGACATCGACTGACTGACCAACGATATTTAGTTACCCCCACACGAGGGCATCATGTAGCACAAGGCCGGTTTAACGTGGGATCTCGGAGCCCGTGGGCTCGGCCAAAAATATGCCCATTGAACCCGTATAAACGGGTTCACAGTCGGTTTACCTTCCCGAAAGAGAATCCGCCCTTCGGCATAGCCTCTTTCGGGTTCCTCCCCGCCCGAAGGCAGAGAGTTCAACCGATCAGCCAGTCGACTGACTGACCGACTCCCTGAGCGACTCTTACTACTCCTACTTATTATAGGTGGAAGAGTCTATTAAATATAGAATAGGTGTGTTCCACTATAACAGCTATGTATTTTAATTTTTTTTTTTTGAGACAAATTTTTTTTAAATTTTACTTTTTTAGATTTTACATTTTGATTTATATGTATATGTATATGGGCGTACCTGTGTGTGTATATGTGTATATATGTAGGTGTGTATATAGGTATATGTATGTGTATGTATGTATGTATATGTATATGTATGCGTATATATGTATATGTATATATATGTATGCGTATATGGATGTATTTATATGTAGGTAGATGTATATGTAATGTGTTTATATGTGTGTGCATGTTTTGGTATGTATGTACTCATATATATCTGTATATGGGTGCATATGTATGTATATATGTACGTATGTATAGTTAGACGGATAGATATAGGGATACATTATTTGTATTTATTATATGGGTGCATGTAATTGTATGGAGATGTAAGGTTTTATGTATATATGTTTATGTGCACGTATGTGTATGTCCGTATGTATATATGTGTGTAAATGTGTATATACATGTAGGAGTGGATGTGTATGGATGTATGTGTATATGTATGTATGTGTGTGTGTATTTATGTATGTATATGTATACATGTATGTGTCTGTATGTATGTATGTATACGTATATGAGAATATATATATGTATATATATATGGATGTATGTGTGTGCATGGGTATATATATGTGTGTATGTGGGTACACGTCTATATGTATGTATGTACGTGTATATGTTATTGTGTATGTGCGTATACGCATGTGTTTTTGAACATAAAAATATAGATCTTTGCTAGATTAGATAGATAATCGTTATATTTATTTTTTATATGTTTATATTTGATATTATTTATATGTTTATATTTGATTTGTAACCTGTAGTCGATATTAATTTTGTCAAATTTTCTTAATTACACAGTGGCCATTTCAGTAAATGCCCTTCAGTTTTAGTTTCCCCCGCCCCATCTCTCTCCCTTACCCCTTTTTCTTTTCTTTTCCTCTCCTTCCCTCTTCTTCTGATCTTTAAGATTAGATCGTCTATTGTGTACAAAATGTATCCGTTCCGGTTACATCTTTAATGTATTAGACATCCGACAGCATTCATATTTCTCTCACTTAAACCGTCTTTGACTCACTTCTCTAAAACTTCTCTCTGTTAAGTTTTAATCTCACACCTTCTCTTGTCTGTTACCCCTCTCTTTAGCTCTAACATTCGTCCCACATTCTCATACTTACACTCTCTCTAAATTCTATTTTTTATTTCCGGAGTTGTTTTTTATCTTTTCTTTTTGAATTTGTAGGTCTGATGAATTGGATCGTATTTACGATTCCAATGGAATAAATTATGACCATGGAATATTAGTGTTTAAGCCTTTTTATTATATATATATATATATATATATATATATATATATATATATATATATATATATATATATATATATATATATAAAACGCATGTTTTGTTAAATAATTTAGATGTATTATATCTATATTTTAGTTTTAATCCTTTCAATCCACAAAATTATTTTTTGTTTGCTGTAGAAAATTGATTAAGAAGAATTCCAAAATTTTCAATCAGTAATTTCAATCTCATCTGAGACCATCTTCAGTGGCTGCATATCTGTGGATGTGTTATGCGTTAACACCATAAATTCTAAATATTTTTACTAGTATGTAAGGGAGGTAACTTAAGTGATTTTTAAAAGATTTTTTTAAAGTTTTTTTAAAGTTTTTTTTTTAATTGTAGTACTTTATTTTTATTAGGTTGGTGCAAAAATAATGTCGTTTTCTCACATGTGTTACTATGTGAGAAAACGACATTATTTTTGCACCAACCTTATATTATTATCTTGATGAAGCACTGATGTATTTTTGGCAACAGTCAAAGAAAATGGTACTCTTAAGTCAGCAGTACTGATCATAAAAACAATAAATTAAATTAAAAAATTGACAGACAGAAAGATACATAACTAGACACTAATTAGGTTTACGTACACGCCCACGGATATGCACACACACACATACACGCACGCACACTAACCAAGGGTGGATTACGACCTGTTTATGCCCTAAGCACAGGCTCATATTGGTGCCCCAGACTTGCTGCTGGTATATTGGCTTTAATGCAGAAACTAACATAGATGAGCACCCCCCACTTCAATGCCATGTCCCAAAGTAAATAACAAATATTACCCAATATAAATTTCAAAATAAGGTAAATTTCTTTTATTAAAATAATTACTTATTTATAATAATAATTAACGCAGATACTGTACTTTATCTTTCACAGGAAACAAAAATGAAACTGTAAAAATGAAACTATTTACTTTTAGAACTAAAACAAAAAGTACAATGCACGTCTTGAATTTGCTATTGAAAAAGCAAAATATAAATAAATAAAAACTAGAATATACTAAATTGTGTCTTTTAACAGGAGATCATATTGTCAACATTTACAAAAAAACTTTAAAGTGCTTTCTTCTAGGTTCCAGCAAAGTCTTTGATTATTTCTTCAAAGTTAATTTGGTGTAACAAATCTGTTTTAATCATGAGCAGAGAGAAGAAATTCAGCCTTTCTTGTCTCATTGTTGTCCTATTTGGATTTTTTATGCTTCACTTGAGAAAATGAGTGTTCAGTTGCACAGTTAAAAATATGCACAAGCTAATCTCTACATTTGGAAAAGCAAAATCGATGTCTTCTACCATTACTTTGTAGAGTTCTGCATGGCTGAATCTGGTTTTCACAGCTTTTGTTGCACTAAACTTATAGTGAATATGCGAGTGAAACTGCTGAAGCTCAGTAGACAGATTACTGTTCAAGTTCTCTGGATAGGCATTGGTTAGTTTTTCACAACACTCAGAATACTGTATTCTATCTCTCAGTGGACTTGATGTTTCTGGTATATCAACCAAACAAGAGAACCACTGCTATATCGTTATACATTTGTTCTCTCCATCTTGTCTCTTCTTCAAGTTTGTCAATAATGAGGTAGAAAGTTGATATATGAAATTTGTCTCTGGCATTCAGGGATACTTCTGGTGCATCCCCATCAACTTTCTTTCTTTTATGTTTGCAGATATTAGTTGCCTTATAATCCACATCTGGTAGTATTTTTTGCAGCTTCTTCAAATCTTTCAAATTCATTTCTAGAAATATACAAATGGTCTGCCAATGAGGAATACAAATCTGCACACGTTATTAAGTTCACACACTCATTTTGTACAGTTTGGCTGTCTCTATGAAAATGTTGCAAGATTTCTTCCCATAAGCATGAAAGTAAATTCTAATTCTTGCATCTTATTTGCAATGTTTTCTGCTTTTCTTCTGGTGTCCCCTTTCTGTGAATGGTCTTCTTATAAACATTCTAAAGCTTCCAAAACCTGAGGGAAAGACTTTAGAATGGCTTCAGTTGCAATGGCATATGATTCCCATTTGGCATCAGAAAGGGATTTTAACACCTTTTCATCCCCAAGGCACCCTTTGAGAATTTTCCATCTATTGGTTGAGGCTGTGTAGCGAAACTGAAAGGCAGCAGTCTGTGGGTTCTGCTGAACTGACTACAGTTCGCCGTCCTAAGAGGCAACGAGTGGCATGCGTTATATGAAAGCAGAATAGTGGACGTTTACGCCAATGTAGCAACAGTTCCTGGCTAAATGAAATGCTGGACAAACAAGTAGAAAAAAATGGCCTACCTTAGAATCCGAAACGAGCGCGAACGCGTTTCGCCTGCAGAATGCCGGAAGTTAATAAAAGCACGAGCGTCCTTGGGGGGTGTTTTTTATGAATCACGGATGTGTAACGTATGCAAATTTCGGCCAGTTAGAACTGATATAAAACGAGCAATCTTGCAGGTGGGGGGATCCCTTCTTTTTCTTTTTCCTTTGTTCTTGAGTTGGTCGTACGGTTCGGGTGTGCATATCGTTGGAGACTAAGAAAGACTATAGGAATCTATCTTCCTCCTTATACTTGGGACGGCAGTGTCAAATTTAAAACCAACTCTTTTCCTTCAGGCTGAGAAAAATGTATATATCAGTTGCACTATAAAGAAGAAATTAACTACAACAGTCAACAGCACTTCTGCCTACCAGAATGTGCAGCAAAGAGCACATATATGGCAAACTTATTTTCCTCTAAAATATTTTGCTGCATACCCTTGTAACGCCCAGACATGTTAGCCATGTTGTCATAGGACTGACCCCTGCATTTTGAAAAATTAAGGATGCAAACTTCACATAAGTACTGCAACACCTGCTTAGCCATACCTTCACCAGTGTGACTTTGTAGCTCTAAGAAAGTCAAAAGCCACTCAATGGGCTCCCCATCTATTAAGTATCGAAGTACAACACTTAACTGATCTATATGTGATATAATTTTATCTGGTTTCTTATCAAGTGATGATGTTGAATGTAGAAGGTTCTACATTCAACATCATCACTTGATAAGATACCAGAGGTGTTGAAACAAAATGGCTATTTTTGTAATGATTTTATAACATATTTATGTTATAATTTTTAAATAAATAATTATATTTGCTCTACTCTATATTGAGCACTCTTTTAAGAATAGTAATTGTTGGTTATAGGAATTTATTCCGTATACACCAATCCTATACTTGGGGATATATATATATATATATATATATATATATATATATATATATATATATATATTTAGTTGGATTGATGTAAGTTTGTGACCCTGGGTTTCATGCCAAAAAACTGTAGGTACCTTCATGAGATCACTAAAAATAGAGCATAGCAGGATGAAAAAGACACCAAACTTGACGAAAACAAAATTTTAGCGTCTAAATGTTTATGTTATTATTAAGAGGAAAGATCAAAGTATTTTTTAATCATTTTTAAAAATTTTTCCTTCTTTTTAGAACATACTAAATTTTGATTAAAAAACCTTGTTTCTCTTTGTATCACTGGAACTAGTAAAATAAAATTTTAGCAGGTTTTTTTTCTGTATGACAGACATTAATTTTGAAAATCTTGCAAAAATAAAAATAATTATCAGTTTTAATGAAACTTTCAGAAACTATTCACAAATAATGGAACTTATTATAAATATATTTTCCTATTTTAAAGTCAAGGCAAAATTTTTTTTTTTTCATATGCACTCTAATCGAATGCGCATTGATCAAGGAAATTATTTTGTCAGACACATAAATATTTTCCTTGTCTGGAAATTAAAAATAAAATAAATTTTATAATCTTATATTGAGCAATGTGAATTGTTATTACAAAAGGTATTTCTACATAAGCAGTGCAACTATCTTTTCTATAAAATGAACAAATTAAAATATGTTTATTTTTTATAAATGGATTCTTATGGAGCTGAAATCTGAGAGATTATGATTGACCATCTTGATAAGTGACTGACTGTATACCCGGCATAATTATTATTTCTGAATTTGTTTTCATCAGGAACATAGATTCCTCTGAAACATTTGAATTCATGTAAACCAACACAAATCTTACCAACTTTGATATGCAACATGTTTGTCAAGAACACACATGATCACACCTCTAACTACAAAATGTGTTTAAAAATAATTGATACCCTTATAAAAATAAAAACAAACAAACATCAACAGCATCAACTATGAACACATCCATAATGTACTGGCCATATTTTGGAATTAAAAATATATCTACCTCCCAACAACTTACAATTTACAATAGAACTACCAAAATCTTTGAAAATGGTTAATAGATTAGCCAAAAGTGCCCAGAAAGAATAATCATTTGAGCAATTAATACACAGGCTAAGTTAAAAAAAAAAGTCTTTTGTTTACATGCAAAATGTAATAAATACCTTATCAGTCATTTTTAATAAAACAAATATATACAGGATTCCCTTGATTAATGTGCATTCGATTAGAGCGCACAATTTTTTTATACCAAAATTTGATTAGTGCATGCATAATACTCAATTAGTGCAGTAAAACAGTCTTGAAGTTTAACCATAGCAATTGAAAATTGATATTTTTATAGTTACCAATTAAAATTTTTCTAAAATTTAAAAATGTAAAATAGGTAACTATTTTGTTTGTCAATTTTGTTATATTTGATTAATGCATTTTCGATTAGTGCGTATCTTTTAATGTACATATTAGCTGCACTAATTGAGGGATTCCTGAATATATATATATATATATATATATATATATATGATAAATACACATATATCTACATTTGCAGTGCAACTTAAAGTTTCACGGTTTCCCAAGTCATAGGCATGCATATACCGTTACTAAGATCTCATTATTTAGTTTATATTCACATTTATATCTATACATTGCTCCTTTATGTTGAGCAATATCTTTGGTGTACACCAAGCTATAACGTACTTTACCACATATGTCATTGGGAAGTGGAACCTTTTATTCTGGTTTAATCCACCAAAAACATCATTGTTCCTGAAAGGAACCAATATGAACTCAACTTATTACTCAAAAAAGAGAGTGTTGTGAGTAGAATGAGATGGAAACTATTTTTTGCCAAAAATGAACACCACAACAAATATGAAGCTTTCAATTCCTTTGGATTTAAGTTGCAGAAAACACCACCTAACGATGACCTTTTGGAATTTGTAAAAGACTTTATTCTCTGTATTAAATGAAATACACGACCAAATATAACAATCTACAGAGGAATATGAGAAAAGACATTTGCCAAAATATGTATTACCAACAAAATCATTATCAAGTCTGATAAAACTGGTAATCTCTATTACTACATCATTGGTGGCTACTACAAGGCTATTTGTAAAGAAGTTAATAAAATCTATAAGAAAGCACCAACGGGAAAATGATATTTACAACAAGGCACAAATTACAACCAGTAAACTTAAGATTGACAACAGGGTGCATAGCAACAGGCCTTCATTATTGTTAAGGACCACAAAGATAATTTCCCCCAATAAGCCACAATTCCAATTACTTAACCCTTCTAAAGATAATATAGGCAAAATCAGCAAAGCTATACCAGAATGAGGCTGCAAATACACTAGGAATGCCACAGGGATCAACCAATGAAAGAATACAAAAGATGCTATCAATTGGTTTGATAAAATAAAAATGAATGCATCTTTATGCAATTAAAGTTACCAATTTTTACCAGTCAATCACAGAAGACCTATTAACAGAAGCTGTAACCCTGGCCAAGAATTATTTCACCATCACTGACCAGGAAATCAGTATCATTAAGCAGCCTACAAAACCATCCTATATCATGATGGTTCTATGTGGACCAAAAAGACAATAGCAATGGAAGTGTTCAATTCTGCAGAAGCTTGTGAATTGGTATTCTGCTACTGTGGAAACTTGGGTATACTTTTGATAGCAAGAACACTGATCTGTACAGAGATGATGGAGTTATTTTTGTAACCTAGGGAAGGTTACTGAATAGAATAATCAAACGAAGGTTGGTAATGAACATTAATACTTAGGACAAGAACAACACATAAGATTCACCAGCTGCATATAAAAGAAGTAGTCAACTGCTAGAAGTGAGTCAAGTGAATTTCACAATGAATCTCAAACTACAGACCAACATACAGTATTTACTACTGTATTTATGTGAATGGGACATACCCATTATCATTCATAGGTATGCTACAACAGTTATCCTCCTAAGTAACACCAACCAACAACAAACAGACAGATTTAGAAAGCACCTTATCAAATTCTTCAAGGATCATAGATTGAATATTACTACTACCACCAATACCAAGGTGATCAACTTTCTGGACACTACTTTCAACCTATCTAAAGAAATATATATGCCTTATACTAAAGAGCTCTATAACCATAAATACATTAGCAAAGAATCCAACTAACCACCAGGAATTTTTACAACTTGTACAAATCAGTACAACACACACTCTCAACTAATTCTAGCAACAAAATTATTTTTTTAACAAATATAAAATTAATTATGTAGATGCACTAGGAAAAAGTAAACACAAAGAATACATATAACAACAATATTGCCAACAATAAGCATAAGAATAGAAAATGCAACATAATTTGGTTTAACCCACCATTTAACAAAAATATCAAAACCAATATCGGTAAAATTTTTCCTTAACTTAATTCACAAACATTTCAGCCATATCCCATTGCTCAACAGGGCACCTCGGAGTGGTGTAATGATTAACAAGCTTGTCTCACGAGAACAATTACAACTGAATAGTAAGTTTGATCCTCACTGGGCGTCCCATACTTTCAGCCTCTCAAAATTTTACCGGAAAATTAAAACAGATGAGTACACACTGGAATTTCATCAAACTCTTTTCTGGCTGTAGCAATTGATGTAGCCAGTGTTTGCTGGGAAAAAGATTCATTCTCAAAAATATTAATGATCCAAACCTACTGAAGAAATGGAATGAGCTTATGATAGCTTGCATCCATAGAAAAAAATCTCTCCTAAAGTATTTTGATTCTGGATAGATCAGTTAACCAAACATGACCTGCTCATTACATATCTTAGGTTATATACAGATTACCCTTCTTTAACCATTTAAGCATCTATTGTCCATGTATAATGGGCTACACAGTGTTCCTCTTTTATTATACATTTTTTCTTTTAAAATTTCCATTTTTTCTCACATTTTACTTCTTTGTTCTTCTGTACTTTTACTTTTTTTTAGGTTAGATCCTAATATTATTAAACATCAGCTTTATATACTATGCAGTGTTACTCCCTTGAAAGAGAGATTATTTATAAGCAATAATACAATTCACCGTGCGTACCCTACCCACACCTTTTTTTTATTCATATTGCTTGCTCCTTACAATTTCTTTTATGATTTTTATACTTAAATTTTTTTTGCTTTATTTTCCAAATATCTCCCTATCTACACGCCATATTTTGAATTTACACCGCAATAATATATTAAGTTTATATTAACTTTAAGCTTTGAATCTGCATATAATTTAGCATTTCTCCCATGAGTATTTTTTTAAAAGACAGCTGTATTAAGTGGTCCATTCACTATTCATGCCTAAGAAACCATGAAACTTTAAGTTGCACTACAAATGTAGGTATATGTATATTTATTAATATATACTTCACAGCTGTGTTTAACTACATTGTGCGCTGTTTTGTTTGCACCATAAATTAAATAAATATTTATTTGCTTGTCTATGCATGATATCGCATGCATATACAGTTGCTAATATCATGTTATTTAGGTTATATTCACATTTATATATACATACATATATATATATATATATATATATATATATATATATATATATATATATATATATATACACACACACATACACAGCTATAATTATATGTAAATTGTAAAAATTTGATCATTTTCATATGAATGTGAGACACTCAAAATAAACTCAAGTAGTCATGAGGAGAAGAGATTTTGTAAACAGAGATTCTGAACAACTTTCAAATACAACTACTACTACACATCATGACAATGATGTCACCAATAGGATGACCATTAGCCCTAGGGAACACTGATTTTATGGACAGATGTTTGAAGTGTTTTGATGCAAGTACCAAGACATTGAAAGACAACAAAGCTAAAGTGGGAGAAAACCAGATAATGGATCTTTTTATGGTGACTACAAGAGTTGAGGTTATCAGAAAAGTTTCAATAATGGTCCTTCCCTGAAATTAGAAGACTTGACTTTTGCAGAAATAAATCAATAATATGAGGGAACAAAAAATGAGGTTGGTCATGGTAAAATGCACAAAATTTATATCCATGAAACACAAAACCAGTAAAAAAAAGTCATTAAATATCTACACTACTAACAGAGACTAGCCATTACTAGCCATTATGATTTTGTAAAAATTGAGAATGAAGAACAGACTGTAGAAGATGAGTTAAAATAGATGAGAATTATTAAAGATTTTCACAATAAAAAGCATTTATACTTGATGCTTGAATAACTTCAATTAAGAGACATGTCTTTGAATATGTCTGTGGAATTCATACAACAGCTGGAAATGATTGAGAAATTTAATAAGTCTGAAAGTTGACAAGAAGATTTAGAAATTGTAATATATATATATATATATATATATATATATATATATATATCAAAGGAAACAAAAGGCAATTGTGGATATGTAGATGAGAAACAAGAAGGAGTACAGCATTTGGAAAGTGGTATAGCAAATACACACATGAAAAAACACTTTCAAGCTGTATGCAAAGTCCAAAAGAAAGATGGTGAGAATGTCACTCAGAAACAGTGTAGAGATGAAAATGAGAGAAAAATATTTTTGTTGAAAGAAAAAGAAAAGAATATTTTCCTGCAAATTAACATAAACAAAACCAATTTAGATATGAAGTAATGGTCATTCCAAGAAATTTGGGGGAACAAACTAGAAATGCCAAAATTTAAAAAAGATTATCTACAGCCCTCAACAGTTTGATGGTTCAGTCATGCAAATGCTAAGATGCTTTGAAGGACCTCTTAAATTAGACAAAAGATTTGAAATAATACTCATAATTATGGCAGACTGTAATAAAATTAATTAATGCTGTGAATACAGAAGAAACTCTCATGCTAAAAACTTATAAGGCAAGTCTCAAGTTAAATGAATTTACACAGATGGCACAGTGGATAAAGGCGTTTTGTTAGATCCAGTGACAGGACCAAAAGAGTGTGAGTTCAATACCTGGTTAAGTCAGTGGAGAACTTTCAGAGGAGAATTAACAGGAGATAACTGACATCCATTAGACATGGAACTAGAACAATCTACCCCAGCGAGCGAAATAAAGGGTTCAGTTTGACATTCCAACCACCTGAAGAAGGCCGGAGCATACAATGGCTGAAACATTGTGGTAAACATGGCAACAAAAATGAGAACAATAGTTCGAATAATGTAAATAGTGTACATAATACCTCATCTCAGAAATATAGACTGATATTGAAAAGGAATCTTTAACAATTGTATGGGCAACCACTTTTAATTAGAAAAATCTCTGTTAAGATCAGAGACTGTTAGAATTTATATTCTATTATATTTTATTGCCTAAAGTGACAATGTAGAGGATTTTAAGGTAAACAATAAGATTGGTTGCCTTTGATTTTGACATAGCATATGTCAATGATAATTTGATACCACAGGATAATGCTCTAAGATTGTGATTTTATAAGGAGTCAAATAAGAGCACAGATGAAAAATTTGAAGATACACTTCTACACTGGGTAGAATCTGGATGTTTTATCACTGGAGAGAATGTCTGAGGGAACTATACAAGACCCAGTATTAAGTAGAATAAAATGGAGAATTAGAAAGAGTGGATGGGATGATTGTTCTCAAGCTGAAAGTCTGTATAATGAAGTAATATACAAACTGATGGGGGTGGGTAGGAAGTAATTTGAAATGCTGATATGGCGGTACCCCAGAAACACAAAGAAAGAGTTTAATAAAGAGTGTACATGATGACATACACTATGAAATAGAGGCTACATAAAAAAGGTTAAAGTTAGAAGTATGGTGGCTTGAATATTCAGGAGATGTAGAAGAATATATAAGAAGATGTCCCAAATGTAAAGAAATAAGAAATTTTGCACAAAGGAAGTTACATACATGATTTAAAGAGTTAAAACCATGAAGCAGAGTTCACGTCAGTTGGGGAGTGGGGGTTCTTTTCTTAATATGAATAGATTCCTTTTCAGGATGACCTGAAGTAATTTGTGCATCAGACAAAAGAACCATCAAAATACGTGTTAAGAGTACTAATTTCAAAAAATGGATTTTCTAAACTTTGGTATCTGACAATGCACCAGAGTTTTGTGATGAAAAACTCAACTCATGGCTAGGACAGATAAGATGCCGGCTTTAAAAGTCATCTCTATATTACCTTCACTCAAATGGTATAGCAAAAAGAATGGTAAAAACCATAAAAATGGGCCTACAAGCATGTTCAGAGCAAAAAATAGAGAAAATAGAAATCTTTCTACTGAGACACTTTCTAATTTACAGAACCCTCCCACACACTGAAAAACTGTGTAGAGCCCATCAGCACTGATGGTAAGACAAGTCAGAGCTTCACTAATGATACCATATTCTATAAACAAAAGAATATGGTACAAAAAGAATAAGGAGTCAAGTCCATAAAAGGCAAATATTCTAATGCAAAACAAGCCATAATAGAAAAAGCAAGGGAGCTGTATAGTAAGTAGCATATGCAGATCAAATAAGATTCCAACATGAAGATATAGAAATAGATGAGTAAATATAAATATAAAAAAACACGAAGAATGACAATCATAATAAAAAATAATCACGATATTCCTATACAAATGGAGGTAGATTAAAATGATAGGGATGAAAATCCTGATGTTCAAAACAGTTATGAAAATTCTGATGAAGATCTATTAAAAGAAGATAGCCATGAATAAAGAACAAAACATGAGACAGATCAATGTCTTCCAGAAATAGAAATACAATAAAGATTCTGTGAAAGGAGAGCAAGAAGTAGAACAAGGAAATCCTGAAAATCAAATCGAGTGTAGAAGAAGCAACAGATCAACCAAGGGCATTTAGTCCCTCTATTTTAAGGAGATCTAATGATATGTAACTGTGAGAGTTTGATCATTTGCATATGGTCAAAAGACACTTTATATAAACTCGAGTAATCATGAGGAGGAGAAATTTGGTGAGTAGTGTTTGTAAACAACTTATGAATTCTACTACTACACATCATGAAGATCACTTTTAAAATAATTTATTCACTTGTATGAGATTAAATATTTTTATTTGAAATTGTTTATATTAAAAATTAAAAAACGCATAAAAGATAATATATAATAATATAAAGCAACTGACTTAGAGTGCTTGATTTAGAGTGATGATTGGCATATTTATTTCACAAACTATTGGTAGAGAGTTCATGAAGGAAAATTAGTTATAAACATGAATGTATTTGTATTAAAGTCTGCTTTCTTTTAAAAAAGCAACAAAATCTTAAGTAAAACAACTCTCTTAAAACAAACAGCAAAAAAAAGTCCCAAAAGGTGCAATTTTATCAATAGAATTTTAGTGTAAAGAATTGATACTTCTTGAGAAATAATCAATTTCATCTTGCTCATTTTTCAGAATCAAGACTGAGAATCAGGACAAATACAATTAACAAAATCATAAAAAATTACACAATTAAATTCTCTCAGAGTGCTTGCAAGTAACTGAGAATTTCTTTGTGCCACAAAAAAGAAAAAGAAATTACAAAACAATGAATGATATAAAGGAAGAAATTGTTGTTTAGAAAGAAAATAAAAAATGAAGAATTGTTGTCAATTAAGCTGAACAATTAAACTGTAATCTTCTGAATCTCTTAGAGATTATTCAAATTAGAATCACTTTTTGTAGACTACTTCAATTATCAAAGGAAGCTTTTCCATTGAACCTTGTTCCTGTAAAGGTCAAGTTATTTTAAGATTTAAGAAGCAATCAAAACTTTTTCTTACATTCTTCATGTAAATAACTTAAATGTTGCTCATTGTTATCGTAAAATTAAAATCTTTTGTGATTCAAGCTACTCTGAAGATTCTTTTTAACTCAGGATTCTGAGATAAAAAGTTAAATGGCTTCAAACTAGTTGATGGCTGCCAGTAATACATGTTGTTTTATTGCTACATGAAGTATTTTTAACTGAATAGTATATAAAATCTTATATTTTACAACCAATAAGCGAAACAAAAATAAGAAACGGCCACACATAAATAGGATCAGAATCACTAAAATAAAAACTTTTGTACAAATCAGTAAAAAAAAAATAGGATCCAAAATTAAATAAGCCGTTTTGGGAATTTGATTGAACAGTACAGTTACGTTCGATGCCTCCAACTACGTCTGTAAGTTTGAACTCCTTGTCACCGGGTACTATCTCGTGTAGAGTGAAAAGCTTTTGTTTGGAGCCAATCATATGATCAGGGTAACTACATATACACTGATTTCATGCAGCAATAAAAACATACAGAGCAAAAAACCAGCCAGCAGCTGGACATGCTATTACCCATCAATGACAAGTGGTGGAATCCGTAAACACCCAACCAGAATTCTCTCCTTACCATGACAACATCTCAGTCAGCAATGACTACACACCATTCAAAGGAATATTCACACAACTCAAAGAAATATTCATAGCCATGGAAAAAAGTAAGTCTTATCATCTATCTGTATGTCCATTTCCTTTTGGAACAATCGTAATCAGATTTCATGTATTTGCACTCACAAACACAATGTTTCTACTAATGTACTTCACCTCCTCCACACACACGCACATACACATTCAGTCAGCAGCCACGCATATACTCCATTAAAATGTGCTTCACATACACACATAAATACACATTTTATATTGACCAAGGCATATCACTTTACAAACTACACTTTAACAAATGGAAAACATCTGAACTTTTTTTTATGACCAAAACAAACAAAATGTGATTAAATTGTTCAGTATTCATTGCCATAGGAGGATTGATGGCATTTCAGAACTTTTTCTTTGTTTCTAATGAAATTTTCCTTTTTCTTAATACTTTGTTTAGCTTTTAGAAGTCATCCTTCACTGTTCCAATGAACCTTCAGAATTCTGTTTTACATTTTCTGTGGTCTGTACCTGCTTGATTCTGACATTTCTAATTCATAGATCACATTCTTGGCTGTCCCACTTGCTAACAACTATACATTCTCTTTTAGAATTAATAGTTAGTCCTTTCTTTCTGCTTTCCTTTACTATGCTGTCAATGAGCTTTTGCAGTTTTTTTTTCTGTGCCTGCCATCAACATATTGTCATCTGTGTATCTTATGTTGTTAAGATTGTACCCAGAAATAACAAATTCTGATAGGGCTTCTGGTTCTCTTAAGATTGCCTCACTGTAAAAGTTAAATAAATTCAGTGACTAAGCACATCCTCATCTTCAATGCCAGTGCAAGGGTCCTGTGTCCCCACATGAAGCCCCCTCTCTACTACATCTCACTTTTCATAAATTCGTATTCACATAAAATACAACTTTTATTGTAACCTAATTATGTACAATAACTGGCATGTTTATACATATGATGATTTGATCAAACAAAAAGAGAAAGAAAGGGAAGGGGAAAGAGTTACTAACTGGATGGTAATTGTTGAAATTTGCAGGAAGATGGATTGAAAAAGTTGAGATGAAAATTAAAACTGAAATGCATTGAAAAATCATGTTTTAAAATAATTCCAAGGAGAATTGAACTCAAATTTAACTAGTATTTAATTTAATTTAAATTTAATTCAGCAGTAAGATGGAGCAAAACCAAGACCACCCATCCTTCCCTACAATGAGAAAGGGACCATTAAGGTATCTGCAAAAATGTTAGGCAAAATAAAAACATATGTTGTCAATAAAGAGATCCAGGTGGTCACCAAAATAACATTTAAAGACCACTCTAAATGAAAAAGCCAGGAAAAGAAGCATTTGGTTTGAATCAGCCACCCAGAAGAGAAATATCCCTACAGAGATAAAGATGAGCTTGACATGTTCATCATAATAATTTCTCTTTTGTTTTTATCACTAGAGCAAATGGGTATAATTTTTGTTCATTTTCTTTCCCAGTTCCTGAGTGCTCTGGTCAATCAAGAAATCACAGGATGAGACAAGCTGATGAAGAAAGCTTAATGACTGAAAATCCCTTTCGTTTTTGCTACACCATTTGGAAGTTGGATTCATCACACCAACCCTAGTTAGCTGCTGAGAAAGTGGGAGAAGAAAGAGAGAGATTAACACCACCTATATGGAGTGATGGTGTGAGGTGAGTTTTGAAATGAGTTGGAGTTAAGGGGCGAGTTGATTCCTCTGACCATTCTCAAAAGAGGGCTGGACAACCCCAAATTTGGAAAACCATTTGAGTAAATGTATTTTTATATATGAAATTTTAGAAAAGGTTGATGCTTAGGGTAGTAAACAACTGAACCCAGACCCTAATCAAACCTATTCCTGCTAGAGGTTTGGACAACTTGTAGAGAGTCCCCACACTACTGCTACTGCAATCCACATCATTCACCGAGACCTCCTGACCAAGACTTTATGTTAGCCCTGGAGACCAGAACTTAGAAATTTAAGTTACTACTAAAAGAAGCTATAGACTCTAAAGAGGATCCCAGTGTCATTTGATTATAACAACAAGTGGCAAGGTTTAAAACTGCTGTATACAACAAATCATATATAAACGAAATTGTTGTCACATTTTTAACCTGAGTTAATTCTTTATTCCAAATGATTCTTTTTTGTGTAGCTCCCAATTGTCAAACCATCAGTTTGCTTCATCAGTGAACTTGATTCATCCTCTGAGATCAAAAAACACAATGTAGCAGAGGAGTGAATGGTCATGAACAGACAAATGCCAGATAAGTCGAGTGGAACCGTGCCTACCATCACAATACCCGCGACAAGCGAGTTACGCATTAACAATTGAAATGTCAGCCAGATGGAAACTGCAGTGGTCTGAAGGAATTTGAGGACTGATTTGTGGGGTGACATTATATAATTACTGTTAAGGAGGATTGACAAGTACAGTTACATGCACATACAAAAAAATTTGAAATTCATTTTAAAATACATTGTACATTGTAGTAAGTGTTTACATTTAAGATTAGTAAACATAGTTTTTGCTTAATAATATCACCTACCAGATACACATTATACAAAATTTTAAAAGATTTATAACTTTATAAATTATTATAATTAAAATTAAAAAGATGAAAACAATTCCTGTAAAAATTCATTATTTATTGAAAATATTTTTTCTTAAGAACTATTGTCTTAAGAAAAAAATGTTTTCGATGAATAAGGAATTTATTTTTGATGAATAATGTCCATAATAGTATATCTTATTTATATAAGCAATTAAAAGCTTTTTTTTATTTAAGTATTTCAACTGATTTACTAAAAAATGAGCATACTATGAGGAACAAATGCTCCAAACTTAATAAAAATAAAATTTTATCATCAAAATCTTATGTTATTCATTAAGAGGAAAAACTAAAGAATTTTTTGATTATTAAATTTTATTTTTGCTCCTTTTTAAAATGTTTGAAATTTTGGTTAAAAATTAATTTTGTCACCACAACTTCCTTGGTGATGAGAAGTGGAGTAGGAAAAGTTCAGTTGTACTAAATCATACTAGGTTTGTTTTGAGTTAAAATCCGACCAATGTCATTCTCATAAGCACTTTTATATGTTCTGGTCAATATTTTTAAACCAAACCTTCTTCCATGAGGTTCCAATCTGATTAACTAATCTTCAACATTTTAAAGTAATAAGTAACCAAGTAATCATTCTCTGCATATCAGTGCCTATATATATTGCAAGTATTTGGGCAGTAATTTTTCATTTATACAAGTTTGGTTAATGACCAATGAAAGTTGTTTCTTAATGATTATTTTATTTATGTTTTCTATATTTTGGCTCATTTTCTTTGTTTCTTGTACATATTTAAATTAAATTGTCCATATATATATATATATATATATATATATATATATATATATATATATACACACACACTTATTACTATAAATGTTATATTTAGAGGGTGTGACGTTTAAGTTGACATCCCAGTTATTTTTTAACAGTGATATTCATGTCAATTGGCTTACAGTTTGAGAAATCCTGATAAAAAATGTGCTTTAAAACAGGCCAGTTGGCATCAATTTCATTGATTAAGAAAGCAAAAAACAAGTCTATTCAAACATGTGTACTCACTAACAAAGCTAGGAAATATAATGTCTTATAGACAACAGTTTAGTCAATGTTTGCTGGTTAATACCTTCTATTGTGTACATAGACAAGGCTTTAGTCTGTAGCTAATACCAGGTTTTCATTAGTTAGAAAATAATTTCATACTGGCTTGTGAAAGACTTTTTCTTGAATTTGTGGGAGTGGTGAGAGGAGTTATTATTATTATTTTCTAAATAGTCCAAAAATAACACATGGTAAGTCTACAACTACATTCCACCAAGTATTTTGCCCTAGTAATTATTATTGTTGTTGTTGTTTATCAGACAAAACTTTCTGATCTGATTTTATTGGTTGAAAAATATATATAGGATTTAATTCCTATACATTTTACTAAAAAGAACATAACTGAACATATTTAAATCTATTCCTTTAGTTATCTAATCATTTATCTTTCTGGCTCATGCAGTTTTTAGCTGTCTGCGGAATCT
Source organism: Acanthosepion lycidas (assembly GCA_963932145.1). Lineage (NCBI taxonomy): Eukaryota > Metazoa > Mollusca > Cephalopoda > Sepiida > Sepiidae > Acanthosepion > Acanthosepion lycidas. The sequence goes on from OZ010606.1 coordinate 15,867,161, forward strand.
TTCTACAATTACATTGGCACAAGGATAGTATGCAGTAGTTCAGCTGAGAAATTCCTTGAAAAGTATGGATTGAAATAAGAAAGTTGAATGTTCAAAAGGGATGGCTAAACTTTCAAGTTGCAGTGAAGAATCTTCCTTGACTTGCAAAAGTGTAGTGACTTTTTTGTTCCTTGGTGATAGTCTTGTAGCTTAAACTTTCCGTATTTATTGAGGATATGGAAGTACAGGAAGGTGCATCCTCAACAAAATTATTCTTCATCTTTTATATATTGTAGGTCTAAAGTAAATTGTGAAACCTAGTTGAGATGTCTTGTTTCACATGGCAAATATTTGTCAGGCTTGTTGTAGAGGGCATAAGTGAGTGGCTTATGGTCAGTCAATACTGTGAATTCGTGTCCCCCTAAAATATAACAGAAATGTTGAATAGCTAAATATATAGGAAGAAGTTCTCTCAAAAATTTGCTGTATTTCATCTGTTAGGAATTTATCTTGAGAGGGAAGAAGGATATAGGTTTGTTTTCTCCATTAATAATTTTCTGTAATATTACTGCGTTTTCATCATCAATTAGGTAATTTTTACAAAGTTCACCAAGGCTTTCTTTACTTTGTAAAAAGCATCTAAACCGGGACCTTGAAGAAAAGCTTTTGCATTCTTTTTCTGAGTACTTTTTAATTTATCTGTCAGTGGGGATAACTTTGATGGCAAAACTCTTCGATAGTAATTTATCATACCAATAAAACTTCAAAGTTGAAGTACTGATTCTGGTTGTGAGAAATTTTTTATAATAGCTATCTCTCAGGTAGAGCTGATTTTCTTGTTTTGTCTATTGTGTGTCCTAAAAATGAAAGTTTTTTTTACACCAAATGTGCATTTATCAACATTAATTTTCAGTCCAAAATGCTGCAAGTGTTCAAAAACAAGTTGGAGATGTTTCATGTATTCATTCATATTTCTGCTTGTTATTAATATATAGCCGATCTATATGAAAGTGAAAGATAAACCTCATAAATACTTTATATATCAACCATTGAAAAAACTGGGTTGTGTTTCTTAAACCAAATCGCATTCTGGTGGATTTGAATAAACTGAAAGTGGTGGTGATTGCAGTCTTTGGTATATTGTTTTCTTTTATATAAACTCCTATATTTTATGGCCAATAAGTGAAGCAAAAGACAAGTAAGCAATGCCTACAAATAAATCCTGCTAAAATCAGTAAAAAAAAAAAAAAAACGTTGACAATTCTGTACAAAACACAGCTCCAAAATTAAATAAATTGTTTCTGGAACTTGATTGGATATGACAAGTCATGTGATATGCTTCTCTGTGACATCTGTGCAGTTGAACTTCAAATTACCTGGAAATAGGTGAGGGCTTGTGACCCAAGCCCTGACCTATTTCTGACCAAACTTGGTTGCTCCCACCAAAAATCAGACAGATTTTGTGAGCCAATCACGAACTCACCATAAGCCATAAAAACAGCAACCAGATCTGAAACAAGACAGTGGACAGATCTGAAACAGAACAGTCAGGACCAGATCTGCAACAACACAGTCAGTGAAAGACAGTCAGCAAACTCAATCCTCAATACACATCACCATGACAACATGTCAGTCAGTGATGATCTTTCTACATATAAAGTCATGACAAAAGTAAGTTTGAAATCCCCTTCTTTTTGTTCACCGTATTTTGAAATCATCATTATCGCACTCAATCAGTCAGTAGTCTCACACATGTTTCATTAGCATGTGCATCATGCAGGCATATTGGTGTACATATAACCCCAAACATTGCAGACTCACCTAACTTCTAATTTTGCAAACTCACCTGCAACAAAATAACTTTGAAACTTTGCAGACTATTGGTCTCTTCATGGCCATTACAAAGAACATTCATTTTCCACATGTAAATGTATGTATCTACTGTATAAATATTATTGTCATATTTAGATTAGTCTTCCTTTTCTGTGAAGATCATTTCCTCACATTGTTTATAATTTTGTATTGTAATTTGTAGACTTTTGGATTTTATTTTTCCACCTAAAACCTGGGTAGACTGACTCCATAAATCCCACCATGAAATTATATATTTGTGGGATCAGATAGCAATCTCAGACTGTTGATGCATTTAGTCTTCAGAAATCACCACACTGATGCCAGATAGTAGAATCTGCTTTCAGTACAAAGTACAACAGGGATGACCACTGGTTCTTGAAAGGTCAAATTATTCCTAGCTGCAACATGTGTTGAAATTCTTCCTTTGCTGTCTTGTATTTTGCTGGGCTGACTCTTCACATGGTTGAATGGGTCAGTTTAAATGTAGTGTTTAGCAGTGTGTAGTACTGTGTCAGTATTTTCAAATGGAGTTGTAATTCCTGAAAATTTATGAAGAATTTTATGAAAAATCTTATTGTTTGGTAGTGCTGAGCTGTTGAAAGATATCAGGAAAGTGTTCTGTAGATTTTTAGTTGGGTTTCATTGTCTATCAGTGTTTTGGTAGCCATGTTCACTGATAGGTTGAAATTTGTGAGGAAGTCTGCTCCTAGTATAGGAGTCTTCATAACTGTTTCTATAAAAATCCACAAAACCTACGTTGGATACCAAAATTTAGCACAGTATGTTTTAATTTTTGTACTTGGAGTTTATACAGCCCTGATGTTAAATTATTCTTTGTTGTTGGAGAGATAATGTTAATTTTGGTGCCTGTGTTAACTAAAAATTCATATTCATGACATGAGTCACAAATGTAAATTAGATGACTTTTCTTCAAATACCCAGACGCAGTCATAATTACTAGTCAGAATATGCTTGAGTGGTAGGAATCTACAGGGTTTTGTACACTTTTTACAATTAGTACCATATTTGTGATAATACCAACATATTCTGGTGTTATATACATGAGATTCTGAACCATGTCAGCTGCTACATCTGTTTCAGCTGGAATGTCACCTGTGATATGGGATATGTCCAGATCTCATTGACATGACTTCCACTCTCTCAATAAGGTTAGCTATAGCTGACTGGAGTTTATAGTGGATCCCCCTGTGCCCCCCAAATAAAGAGAGTCACAGGAGGCCCACTAACGTTTATAAATTAAAGACATGATATCTGACAGGTGAAACAAAAATGGACAATAGAACAAGGATATTTAAAATTAATACAAAATTTCTTTATAATACTTGTTCTTGTAGGTTAAATTAGCATGTAAGTCCACAGTTAGAAGGTTAAGTGCACATGTCTGGTGAAAGTGTTGAAAAGTTGCTTGTTAAGTCCAATGATAAACCTTCTGTAGTATTTTAACCGAAGTGTATAGAGTAGGTTATTTGAAGTCCGGATGATATAGCCAAGGAGAAGAAAGTTCAGTTTAAATGTCTGGTGTTGGCATTGCATAGCTGCTGGTGAAGTCCAATGTCCAGTGTTGGTGTTGAGTAGTTGCTGGTGAAGTCCAATGGTGAACCTTCTGTAGTAATATAACCAAAGTGTATGGAATAGGTTATTTGAGTCTGTATGATATGCATGCAGCAATTTCATAAACCAGTAAGTAAGGGCTAGAAGTAATGAAAGTCAGCAATGTCAAAATTCAGATTTTGTGGTAGCCAGAAGTAAGGGTCTGTGTTAGCCAGAAGTAATAAAGACCAGGAATGCTGCAAGAGTGCCAGAAGTAAAAATAGTTAGAAAAGCCTAACTAGCACCCAGTTGGCAGACAAAAAGAAGACTGTAACTTAATACAGAGCTGACTGTCGTCGTCATTTCCTCCTCCCTCCCTGCCTGGGTTTGGCAAGAAGTCGGTAGGTCATATGGAAAGGGAGTGTAAATATTAACTAGTCCTACAAAGTACTAAAAATCTCAAGAAAAATAAACTGAGATGTTCTACAAAATATAAAAGGTATAAAATATCCACAAAGCGTATTCCAATTAGGTTTGTAATACTGAAAGAACTTAGGCTTATCATGAAGCTAAATGTGACAATGTAATGAAGAAAATATCAAAGTCATGAAGATAATAACATCAGCCCTTGGTCATGTGGACGAAGTAGCAAAGAATTTTGTTCATTTGTAAGTTAATCAGATTCTGGATGACATTGTGTGTGTCTGCATTTTCATAAATTTTGTCAGCTGTTCCTGCCAGTTTATCCAGGTTGGCGTCTCCCAACCAAGGGGTTAATATTTGGGTCACATGGTTAAGCAGCTTGTTCAGCCATAGTCTCCTCAAAATATTCTAGAGAAGACATGTTATATTCTTGAGAAGACATGTTATGTGTTTCAGGAGTTGAGAAGGTGTCCTATTTTCAAGGGAGACATTGCTAAAAATATTTGATAATTTCTTTTCTTCAGACTCGCCAGTCCAGTGAAATATTGTTTGTCTCAGCATGATGTATGGATTCTCTTCAGATGCTGCATTTAACAAATTGAGAATTTTGCAGGCAACCTCCATTGGAAGCTTTTCAACAATGTAGGTGAATTTTGTCTTTTTTGAAGTTATTCTTCTTGCCGTGAAAATGGCTTGCAGTTGGGCAAACCATGTCTGTATATCCAGTGGGTTGAAAGGGGGTAGCTGTAACAATAATATGGCTTCAATTGGTCCTTCCATGATTACTGCTGTGGAGGAAGAATGTGGTATTAGGGTATTACAACCACTAAAGAAAGAAAAGGATGAAGCTGTGAAGTGGCTGGAACATTGGCTGGTGGGTAGTAATTATAGTAGTCTACCAAAATTATATACACATGTTGGTCTGAGCCATAAAGAAAATTTTCTTTTTGTAAACTAATGTCCTTTTTCAAATGTCTTTTTTAAATATATACCCAGGAGAACATTGCATCGGTGCCACCACTTTGTAGCATAGATTTCTTTTATGGACCGGATGTGATGTTTGGTGCCCATGTGCAGAAAGCAACTTTTTTATTTTGTGTTTTGCTTTCTTGGCACTCACATTTAGCCGACATTTAGAGTGAATCAGAAAGAGATCTAATTGCAGCAGAGTATAACAATTATAACAATTATACTTAAATTACTGCTATTAAGTTTGCTTTAGCTGTTTGGAAAATTATCATTTTTTATTTAAATATTTGACCCTTATTTAACACTTAAATATTTTATTAATTCTAATTTATACTAAATTTCTTATTATTAATTAAACTAATATTAAAAAATTACAAATGCCAATAGATTGTTACTCTCAATAAAAGAATGAATTAGTGACTACATTGTAATTTCAGTATCATCTTGGGGATTTAGTAAACTAAAACCAAATTTATGTAAAAAGTATCAAAAATATTTCAAAATGGCTAAACATAATAGAATCAGCACGACTTGTAAAGTATTTTGGAGAGTTGTGCTCCTCCTCTACCAAAACTCACTCTAATTGCTAATAAATTACTTAAGCTCTTTCACTAAAAATAATCAGGATTTTCAAACTTTAGTAATAAAAATGGCATTAATGAAAAGTTTCATTTTTGATTTCTGGTATTTAAATTATAGAAAGGACATGTTTAAAGTATGAGTATTTATATTTTCTGATTTTTTTATAAGAAATTTTAATAATAATTCTAATCAACTTTCTGTTTAAAATCAATTTCACTGCCTATCCTGATAAAGTAGTAAAGTTCTTTTTCATATATACATTTACCTTTCTAATCTCTTTTTTCTTTTTTTGTCTCATTTACAATTTGAATGAAAGGAACGGACATGCAACAGCTTAAGTTTATTGTTTTTAAATAGTCTCATGAGTTTGAGACATTCATACTAATGACATGCATGGCACCAAACTCATTCAGAAATAATTGTCATCTATATACAATTTTTTTCTCAGATCAATATTTAAAAATGGCTTTGAGTGAGTGAAGCATATATGTGTCAGTGAAGTTCATCCTTTTTCAAACCACATGGATTGGTACTACAGAATCTTAAACAGAGAATCCTATCAAATTACAAAAAGCATATCACTTGAGGATTTTCAGCAGCAGCAGCAGCAGCAGCAATGACTAAAATAGATATCACATGTGACTTGAAGGGAAAATAATGACATAACCATTGTGCTAATATTTCACACTACTTCATACAAAAATAATTACTGGACTTGAGAAATCTATTTTCCTGAAAAATTGATTTAATAGAAAGATTTTATGATTTTTAGTCAAGAGCAGCACTGTCTTTTCCATAACATTTTTCTATAAATAAAAAATTACTAACACTTTTCAAAATAAACAAAATCCTTTTGAAGATTGACATAAAAATGGTGATATCATCAAAGGTTGCTGGTTGAATCTCTCTTTTTTCCTGTCATGAAAAGAAACTTAATGTCTTTAGGCAGCCAAACACATTGAGTTTGTTTAAAGAAAAAACTAATATTTTCAATGTTTTGAAATAGCATTTTCATTGTTAATAATTAAAATAAAATTTGATAACTTCTTGATAACAATAACTTTTCTAATATTTGGGCAAGAAATTTTGACAACAGATTTTGTCAAGTCTTTTTTTTGTTCTGTTTTTAAAGGTTTTTTCAGCTAATATCTACACATTTGTTTTATGCTGAAAAATTAATGTGAACCCTTCATTTAACCTATTGGAGTAGATTGTTTCCATTTGTCTGTCCATGTCTAAGGATATCTTGTCTTGGTACAACTCAGTTATTGCTCACCTTCTTAGTCTGTACTACTCAGCTCAGGATAATAGACTAGTGAATTAAAGCATTGCTTTATGAATTTGGTGATATATTAAAACAGACAAAATGAGAATTCATTGATCTGTGTTAAGTATACTAAATAGCTATTATAAAATGGAAATGAACAATTTCTTCATTTTCTCAAACAGAAGAATATGTGATCACTCATTCAAATTGATGAAACAGCACATTCAACTTCTTTGCCTTGAGGGTGATAGACAAGTGAAACTCTTTACCTAATGATGTTGTTAATGCACAATACTGGCTATTTTCAGAAGAAACTGAGGGTCCTGCTGAAATAAGCTGAAGGCCTATCAGCTAATAATTCAATTCAATAAAAATGTTGGTAAAATATACAAGAGCTGATAGAGTCTTACACTTATGTTTCCTTCTTCCTCTTTTTAAAGATTCATTCCATATTAGCAATGTAACCTGTAAACCAATCAGATGAGTCAAGGATAACAGATATTATTTCATACTAGTAATGATACCTTGCACTGTATGGGTACTGTCTCTTACTTTTGCTTTGTTTTGCTGTATTATGCAGACATTTCTTTGTTTAAGCAGTTTAATTATAAAAGTCATCAACACAACAATCACTTATTTATAAAAATGACAAAAGTCCAGATAAGAAATTGATGTGGGCCCAAAGTCAGGACCACGGAAGGAAAACACGGAACATGGATTAGAAGTAAGAAAGATATATTAAACAAAAAGGTTACAAAGATAGTGTAAGTGTAAGCGGAGCTTATTATGTGCAACAGTCCAATATTGGTAGTCATACACGGCTGATACTACGGTATTAGAATACTCTCTCTCTCTTTCCTCCTCTTCTCCTAGAGTGTTATATCGCATACTTTATATAGTCCTGGAAGAGTCCATGTTGTAGGTATGTTACAGTCTTACAACACCCCCCTTCCAAGAGTTTTCTTCTTTTTTTTTCTTTTGAAAAGGAGAAAAAAAAACATAAAACTGTTAATACTTTTTTCTCTTGGGATTTACATCAAGTGGTTGAGTAAATTTCCTTCCTGAGCGTTGCACTTCAGGAGAGACTTGGGGCGTGTCGAGATCGAAGTGATAAAAAATCACGTCGATGGGCTCTTCACAGCTATTTTGTAATGATTTCTCCGATTCCTTCAAACCGCATTTTCTGAGCTGGTCCCAATGGCGTTTGTGAGTGTTTTTCGGTCCTTGGACAATATGGACCAGTTCGCCAATTCTTTGTTTTATGGTGCCTACTTCCCAGAATGTTATGTTGTTTCTGTAAGCCTTGAAAAAAACTTTATCGCCAGGATTGAAATATTTCTTATGAGGCGATACGTTTTTTTGAACTTTGCTTGCCGTGGAATAAGTTTGTCGAAGACAGACTTGATTTTCCTTGTGAACATTGTTTCTGCAGGCGAGCTTCCCATAGGCGTGTTCGGATTAGGGGTTATCCGATACACCTGCAGAAACTGTTGCAATGCTCTATCTGTCGGTGTGCCTAGTGACTTTTTAAAGCCCTTTTTAGAGTGTCCACGAACCTTTCGGCCTGGCCATTCGACCTAAGGTGGTACTGAGGTGTTGTAATGTGGTCCACCTGATATGACTTGCAGAAGTCTCTAAATTCACTTGATGTCAATTGAGTGCCATTATCTGTAACTACACAATCTTCCATACCAAAACACGTGAATAGCTCGTGTAGAAATCCCATCGTGCAGTTTGTGGTTGGTCTTTTGCATTGTCAGACCTCAGGTTATTTTGAGTGGCTATCCACAACAATGAGGTAGTACATGTTGTCTATAGGCCCTGCAAAATTGACATGAATTCTTTGCCATGGATGGTCTGTGTTTGGCCATGGTTTGCACGTTGTGGTTGGAGCTTTTGCTGCAAGCACGCATCCTTTGCATGATTCTATCATGTCTGCTATGTCCTTGTCCATGTTTGGCCAATAAACATAGCAGTCCATGAGGCTTTTCGTACGGTTCTTCCCCGGATGTCCCATGTGAAAATCCCTGAGGATTTTTCTTTGTAGGCTGTTTGGAATCACTACGCGGTCATTGTATAGTAGGACATCATTGCAGAGGGAGAAAACTTCAGGCACATAGGGGTCTTTGTTGCGAATTTTGCTTTTTATAGATTGAATGAATTCATCCTCTCGAGACTCCCTTTTTATGTTGGCCAAAGTAACTGGGAGCTCTCTTATGGTACTTGCGATCATGTTTTTGATTTAACAATTTGACCTTAGAGTAGCAATGATGGAGTCTTCAAAGACTTCTGTATTTTTTGGAATGAGTCTATCTAACTCTTTGTTGATTTGCTCTAGAGCAGCGAAAGGGACATTCCGTTTCTTTTTGAATACTGGTTGTGCACCGTCCTTCACCTTGAACTTAGCTTTCATTTTAGTACATTTCCCAAGGCCGCCAGAAAAAACCTGGGGAAATTGTTGTTTGAGTTCCTTTTTGAGATTTACCAAATTGGATGTTGTACTTTGTATCTTGCGACAAAATGTACTCATTGGGCAATCCCAAAGATTGAATTTTTCTATCCAATCTGTTCAAAATAAGTTATCTGAAGTTTTAAATATGTAGGCTTTGAGCTTTTTGGTAACTCCATTTAGTGTTACAGTAAGTATTACCTCACCTAAAATGTTAATCTTTTTGCCAGTTAGGGATTTTGCTGTTTTATCTGTTTTTAATAAGGTCGGCTTGTTTAATTTTCGCCAAGTACACCAGATCGGAACCCGAGTCAAGCTGGAATTTAATGGAATTATTGAAAATATCCACAGTTAGATATTTCCTTAAATTCCTATCGACAATATTGTCAGATTGAGCTTGCTTAATTTTATTTTTGGGTTTTCTCATTCTGTTGGCGTACCAGCACCGAGTTAAATTATGCCCACTTTTATTGCAATTTTTGCAATATTTTTTGTTCTTAACTGGACAGAATTTCATCCAATGCCATTTACCACAATGGTAACATGGTCCAGGCAGTTTCTTTAACCTATTTGGTTTTTGGTTACTGCGGAATTTAGGACATGAGATTTGCCTTTTGTCTTTTTGAGGGGAATAGGAGGTAGACTTGCTTCTGATTTTATTAATCTGAGCCACACCTGATTCCTCGATAGTGTTTGAACCACACTTTACAGATATTACTCTTTGACAGTCCTCTGCCAGTTTTTGGAGAGTCAATCTTTGTTCATTCTCAAGCTTGGTCAGTACCTGTCGTCTGACTTTGGCGTCTTCTGCTGATACTAGACCTTGTGCAAAAATTAAGCACTTGAAATCATCGGCAGTCATTGCTGGTTGTCTTTGACTGTGTTCAGGCATTTCCAACGTTTGTGGAACAAGGTTGTGTTAGGCCCAAATAGTTCTGATAGGAGCTTAATAGTCTCTGAAAAATCCAAGTCAGTGGTTTTCTTGGGTAGTATGAAGTCTACGAACCTAGTATGTTCTGTAGTTCCCAGTTTTCTCAATAGTAGATGTACCTTTTTTTTATTGGGCCATTGTTCACAGTCTATGTTGAAAATATCTTCGTAGCGCCTGTAAAAAGCCTCGAACGTTTTGTCGTTCTCTGGTACGTATTCAAAGGTTTCCATTGAATTGTAGATTGTACTCTGGGAGAATATTGTATCTTTTTCAGAGTTTGAGCCTTTTAATGCATTTACGAGTAATTCTTTAAGTTGTTTCTGTTGTAGTTCAGCATTCTGAAGCATAATTTGTTGGAATTCCATTTGTTGTTTATGTAATTCCAAAAATAGTTGTTGTTGTCTTTCTTCTGATTTTTGTTGCTGATCCAAATGTACTTTTAGCATTTGGACGATTACTTTTTGAAAAATCTTCCATATTTAGACAAACAAAAATGACAGCAATTTTTTGTTGCTTTGAAACCCGTGTAGCAAGGGGAGGTACACAAAAAAATCTTGATAGATTTTTTTTTTTTTTTACAAAAAAAAAATATGGACAGACAATTAGTTAAACTAAACTAATTATGCATTTAGCTTTTTTTGAATTTGAGGGGAGAATAATTTTTTTATGCACGAGATTCAACTCAGTTACATAAAAAATTTTTTAGATAGTTTTTTTTGAAAACTTGAGTCGTAAGTAGTACTTTTATGAACAAACTGTTTTTTTTTTCTGTGCGTGGGTGTGTAAGAAATCGTTCTCGTAATGTTATTTGGACAGACTTTAATATTCCGTAGATGTCGAATCGCTAGTTCATCACTGCTGTTTGGTATCGGAATATTTTTTTTTTATATGTAGACGCTGGGTGTAGTAATACCAGCTTAATTTCTCGTTCAACACTGCTGTGGGAACGCGTGGAGTTTCTGTGTATTTTTTGAGTACTCTGTCACTATTGATATGGTGAGAACGAAATTCTTGAATCTTTCTGTCGCCACTGATGTGGGACTGGCAAGGTATTGAGGTTTTCGACGTGAGTGCGTTTCTCGAATTCTTCGTCGCCACTGATGTGGACCCAAAGTCGGGACCACGAAAGGAAAACATGGAACACGGATTACAGGTAAGAAAGATATATTAAACAAAAAGGTTACAAAGATAGTGTAAGTGTAAGCGGAGCTTACTATATGCTAGTGTCCAATATTGGTATTCGTACGCGGCTGATACTACGGTATTAGAATACTCTCTCTCTCTTTCCTTCTCTTCTTCTAGAGTGTTATATCGCATACTTTATATAGTCCTGGAAGAGTCCATGTTGTAGATATGTTACGGTCTGACAACAGAAATGAATAACAAAACAAAATTATTTTTAAGAATTTGATATACAACTTATCGTCCATAAAGTAAAAACCTCTAAACTGGGTAAGATTTAAGATACATGCTGTTATATATTAATGATAAAACTGAATTTTATATTATATTGCTTTAGACATGCATTGACACACACACACATGTATTGACACACATGCATTGACAAAGTCAACTTAATTTTCTTTATTGGCTTTTTTTCAGTTTCTTTCTTTTTCATTATTTTCTTTTCTTTCTAATATTCTTTCTTTTCTTTTCTTTTTCTCTATTTAGCTATTTACATATTTTATTTGTCTTTCTTTTTCCTTTTAATTTTATCTTATTTTTTCTTTTTTGCTTCCATTTTCATCCATTTCTTTCTTCTTTCTTTTCTCTTTGCTACTTCCCCTTTTCATTTTTTCTGCACTTCACTTCCAACCAATCATCCATGTTTCCATCAAATGCCCACTGAATTTGTTTCATAGGCAAAAATCCAATACAAACTGAAAAATAAATTACTTTCACTAACACATAAGAGGAGTAAAAATACAAAAGCTACAAGATAACTGTACTGTTGGCATGAATACAAAATATATTTTAAGTGACATCTTACATTGAAAAGCTCTAAGATGAGAAATGAAGAGAAAAGGATAGGGATAAAGGAAAGAAAGAAGAAAAAATAATTTTTAGCCTACCATTTAAGAATACTTAAAAATAAAATATTCTATGTAATTACTATACAAATAATCCTTTCTTTCTGTCTTTATCTCTCTATCTCTCTGTGTAAGTTACAAATAAATGAAAATAATCAAGGAAAGTAATATGCAATAATAATGTAAATTGAATTATATTGCGATTGTAGTATTTTAATGTTGTGATTAATACAGTAGAATTCGTCTTTTATCAAATTGTATAATTTGAGGGCTGGTCAAAAATAATATCTGTTCTAATTTAATTTAAAAATATTGGAATTCATACTTTTTTTAAGTTCTAACTCATAAAGTATCTAGAATCTGAAAAAGAAAAAGATTTGATATTAGCTTCTCTTTTCCTACTTCATAATTCTCTCTCAAAATGACTGCTTCTCTGGCCACACTTAGAAAAGAAAGAAAGAGCTGTCATAAAATTTTTGTTTTATGAAGTAAAAAGTGCTTCAAACATTTACAGGCGGTTAGTGATTTTTTTATGAAAAGGCTGCACTTGGTGCAAGCACAATAATGAGACGGATTAGCAAAGTCAAATGCAATCTTACAAAGTAAAAACTGACCTTTGTAACACACACTGCAGTGAGTGGAGATGAGGTGAAATAAGCATAAATAAATTACAATTGACAGAAAAATCACTATTATAAAACAATGTGAAACCATGGTGAACCATGATAATGCCTGTAGTTTAGTGCAGTTTCTTGGCTGTGCAAAGTGGGTTGACTTCACAAAAGAGCAAAGATGGTTCTTTCCCAAGAAATTCTAAAGCTGTGCAATAAAAATAGAACACTGGGGATACCGGTTATTCAATGATAAAATGAAAGCAGCAACTCACACATGACAGAGTAAGTCTTTACAAGGTGTGTATCAATTCTCTCATTCAAAAGTTAGTTACCATGAATGACAAGAAAGGAGACTATGTGTTCATTTTGATATGATTTATGCATTTCTTCTATTAAGTTGCTGTCATTAAAGAATAGGCATTATTTTTTTTACTGATCCTCAAAGAAATAATTTTGTTGGCACACATATGCATGCATATAAACAGATCTATATTATTTGCCAGAATATGTATATATTTAGACTAATGAAGTTAACTCACCTGCTTTGATTGGAGAGATTTTCTTCCTAAGAAATTTTTACTTACCTGACTATTTTCTCTTAAGATGGAAAGATAATGAAACTTTCCTGAACAGGGTGTCATCCTGCTGAAAAATGCCACTACCATCATAGACGCTTGCTATGAATAGGTAGTCTTCAGTAATGTTGAGATTGGTTGTATGCAACAAAGTACTTTCCAGATGAATGATATGATTCAGTGTTTCCCAGAACTTTGCCCAAACCATGAAAGTACTTTTACAAATTTACTATTTTCCCACAATGTAACCTGGTGCCATCCATTCCCTGGTCACACATGTACACTGATATTTTTTAGCCTTTTGCTGACTGATACCATGCCAAATTCTGAATCTCATGTGCCCATTGAAGACAGTAATGGACATTGCTTAGCATGGCTGCTTTGACATTGACAAGTCTGCAGCTATACAATCACTTTCACAACAAAGATTGATGTATTGTGTGTTTTGATGGATAATTCTTGGCTAGTCAAATACTCCAAATGCATAAAAGCATAACTGTGCTGAAAAATACACACACATCACACACACAATAATTTCTTAATTGTAACTTAGTGTGGCAGACTAATGTAAATCCTATAAAACTTCTCTACACAAAGTACATTAATGTCATTAGTACCAGCACCAACAAATAAAATATCAAAGTTGAAATGAATAGTTCTCATCTTATATAATAAATGCAAAAAAGTCTGTGTGTCACACATTTTCAATTAAAGAGGCACAACTCTCTAACTTTCAATTATCTTTCTTTCTTTATCTTCTTCATGCAGCTTTGCAATAAGTTTCAAATAGACAAATTATTTTTGATGAAAACTGTTGCTTGAAAAATAGTTTAATAAAATTTAATATGTACTTAATGCATGAAGTATTATTGTTGGGCCAAAGGCCCAATCAAGAGCTCCCTGACAGGAGCTAATTTAAATAGTGCCCAATAGGGCGGCTTTTAAGTTAGTTAAAATATAAAAACCACAAGTGAAATTAACATATCAATAATAAATCTATTTTTGTATAAAATATACAAAAATATTTCATGTAATTTTGTGTTTCTTGAACTACTGATAAATTATTCCTGAATTTCTCTCACTCTCTCTTTCTCTCTCTCTCACACACACACACACTGTTGACATATAAACAAATAAAATACAAAAGCAACAAATAATTCTATAAGAATTAAATAAACCTTTCCTTCTAATGTAATTTTTAGTCCTTTTTTCTTTTCTTTATACATTTGCAATTAACATGTGATAGTTGGATTATCTGATGAGAGTTTTCCTAGAAGCACAAATTCTTCTCTTGAAAGTACAAACATCATTAAACAAACATAAGTGGAATTTAAATTTTCGCTGATCAGCCATATTTTAAATATACATTTGGTTTCATAAAATTTCAAGAAGAATGAAATGATCTTCACTAAATTGTTTAAAAAATACAAAGACAAAATCTAATGATTGTTTATAATGAATAAACCTCTGCTTTTCACATAAATATTTCTGATTTACTTTCATTGATGACAATTTTTGCTGTTTTCATATTTTAAAAATTCATTTAAAAAATTTCACCTACTTCATTCAAAAACTGTTTGTTAATTTTTCATAAAAGCATTTCTTCATGTTTCATAAAGAGAAAATATTCTTTTCATTTTGTCAAGAAAATAACCTTTTACAATCATATTAATTTCTTAAAAAATATAATTATGTAACCATCATCAAATTATCTATGTGATAAACAAAAAATATATGAATTTTCCCTTACTTTATCAATAAATATCTGTATATTGTGGATTGCTTCAGTTGGCTTTTGCCCCAAATGCTCATTAGTGTGTGTGCTCTTTAAGCATATTCTCTCTTTTCATCTATTTAAGTCTTTGCTTCCAGATGTAGTTGAATGTAGATAAAGAATGCTGCCAACAAGGCACATTTACTTCCTTGGTCCTCTGTTGACTTTTGAACTATCTTGGACATACACACACGTGTCTATCACACATGTTTATTTCACGCACACAAGTAAGCATATTCTTATAGTTAGTTTCAATGTCTTTACAATTGTGAATACATGCAAATACTTTTGTTAATACATGCATTAATTGTCCTTTGTTTTAAATTCCATATTTTATTACTTTTTTACCCGGACTCACATGAGTCTGCCAATATTGTTTGCAGGACAAAAGTTCCAGGAGCTCATAAATATTTACTATAAATTGTCCATACATCTCACAAAGAGTTGAATCCTGCAACAATACCGCTGCTCAATATATTCCATTCACTATCATACACTCAGTAATCCAATTGGGTACTGATCATGGAACTGATTATCTAAAGTATTTCTAATGCAGTAGCAACAGCTTATTTCATCTTTAAGTTTTTATAGATTATGGACAGTCTTATTACAAAAGGGCTTGACGCTAACCCCACTCTAGCTGCTTGAAAAATCCCATATCATTGGAAAGAGGTTAACATTTAAGTTTAAACAAAATAATAATGAAAAATTGTTCGGACGTATAGATAAATCAGGGATGGAAGAGCCTGAAGCATGTTAAATAATTGAAGAAAAACAGACCAACGAAAAAGAAGCCTTCTTCAGTTGCTATGGATGTGGTGTAACAAAACAAATATGGTAAAAAGAAATTAGTTGTGCTATAAATGAAGCAGTGCGATGTTTCAATGAAAATCAGGTGAGAGCAATTAGTGCCAACTCACTTATTGCATCTGAACAGTATCAGATAATGCCCAAAAGCACTTAGGATTAAAGATTAAAATTTGACAGATGAATAATTTTTAATTATCTATGCAAAGGTTAAAGCTTAATGTGTCATATGTAAACAATTTTTATAAAAGTCCCAAGACTGCACTTTCTGAATGCACACATGTAGAAGTGCAATCAGTTCTTGTATTACCTTACAAATGTAGAAAGATTGAGTGACTATCTTAGTAAGAGTTGGATGAAAGAAGAGGTATTAATTTCTGATCTGTGAGGATTGCAGTCTTACCATTGTGCAGCTAACAGTAAGATCTGGGCAACATATATTGTAGGGCTTGACTTATGCTATAGATTTATCCTGTATTGTTAATGAATTTCTTCATTTGATTTTGTATATGATTATTTGAAAACACAGAAAAGAAACTTTCAACAAAATAGTTTTCATCCGTGACACTATCTTATATAATAGACACAAGATAGGCATGTAATAAAGTTGAAATGGAAGGAAAATATTTTAATAATAGATCATTGTCTTGATGCTACTTTTTGATGTTTATGTTCTCAAACTTCAAAACTTAATTTTATTTTAGAGTGGTTAAAAATGATTCATTTAGTTTTCTTTTAGAGCAGTTAAAAATGATTCATTGAATTTGATTTTAGAGAGGTTAAAAATGATTCATTTAATTTTCTTTTAGAGCAGTTAAAACAATGCATCTAATTTTCTTTTAGATAGGTTAAAAATGATTCATTTAATTTTCTTTTAGAGCATTTAATATGAATCATTTAATTTTCTTTTAGTGTGGTTAAATTTTAACATTCACTTTTGTTACTTTAAAATAATCAGTTTTCTATTTTTTTTAATTTCTGGATTTATTATTTTTATT
Source organism: Acanthosepion lycidas (assembly GCA_963932145.1). NCBI lineage: Eukaryota > Metazoa > Mollusca > Cephalopoda > Sepiida > Sepiidae > Acanthosepion > Acanthosepion lycidas. The sequence goes on from OZ010606.1 coordinate 15,883,964, forward strand.
TCTTTCCAGAAATTTAAAAAAATTGTGATTTTAAATAAAATTCCATTTTCTATTCCTTTTATATTAACTATAAAAGATTTCAATTGTATCTGCTAACAAACTGATTGTTTAACAACACTGCCTGCATATATCTTAGCAACCACTTAATTGATAAATTTGTATTTGTGAAGGGAGTAATTGCACAGTTTGTTTGAATTTCATTTGAGGATATGGCTGAATGGCAAGTGATTTGTGTTTGTTTTTCAAAATAATTTGTGTCAGGAATTTTGAGTGCAGATTTGAACTTTTCAAAGTTCAAAAAAAAATTTACTTTTTTGATATTCTTAATTCTTTATCTACCTATTTTGGCTGTGTGTGCATGTGTGTATGCATGTAAATATGAACATAACAAATTGCTATCACAAAAAGTAAAAGTAATTTACTTTATTGCACAAATGCTGATAGTGCATCATTTGGAAAAGTACCAACCATCTTTTAGTCTTTAATCAAAAGCTTAAAATATTTTTTCTTTGGGTTTTATGGCTATAGAAAATCAGAAAAATTAATATTCTATTATTTTATATCAAACCAAATTTCTTCTTGAAATGTTTATTGTAAAATTGTAACAAACAATAGCAGACATAAATATAAAGTCAAAGTAATATAAAGTTCATATTTATTGAATTTGTAGCATTCTATACAGACCTCATTTGGGGTATCTGTTGTTTAGTGTGTGGTAGAAAGATTTTAAAATCCTTTTGATGGTTTTCTGATGTAACATATTTAACTTTGGGTTTTGTTTGATGTTTTCTTTACTGCATTTTGCTAATCACATTACAACCCCCAAAAAGTATAAAATAAATTATCACTTAGCCATACCAAAATATTAAACTTGTTATTAAAATGATTTATGAAAACATTTAATGATAGATTTATTGAAACAAAAAAATTATTATAGAAATTACAACTATATTTAGAATCAGTGCTAATCACAGTGTTAAAATTTGCCAGGTAAAACCAGAGTTTAATTATCAGAAATGACCATAAAACGTACTTTTTAATTTAGTGATTGTGTCATTTTGAGAGGAAATTAAATAAAAATAGCTTTTAGAAATATCATGAAAAGAGGAACAATGGAGTTTTAAAAATGAATACACATACAAACCATTGCAATACAATTATTGTAAGGGTTTGTATGTGTATTCATTTTTAAAACTCAAATGAAATAAGTATTAACCATTAAAATATTTACTTTTAAAAAAAAGTAAAATTTGGAATAAGAACTATAAAAATGGCCATCATCCCAAGAATGGCAGTAAAGTCACTAAATATTAATAATGAGCTGAAAGAGTAATCAGATGAAGAGACAGTAGATAATTGACATTTGTGCTGTTTCTTATTTTACTTTCCACACACACATACACACAATAAAAATTAATTCACACCACGTGTATCCAAAAAAATACAATTGGGTGGGAACTCTCTCCTTACCATACCCTGTGGGGTCAAAAACAAGAACGGCGCACCCAAAAGTGCGGACGTAGTGGAAAGCACACCACGTGGTCAAAAATATGATTTATTGACCAATCAGGGCTTGACATAAGAAACCCATTTCTTAATCTCCCCGGAGCCTCATCATTCAAATATAAGGAAGATAGAAACTCTCATCAGACCAGAGGGAGTACAGCAACAAGCTGACATCACAGCTTTACGGACAATTTCATTTTTGTACACAAAAATAATTCTTATATATTTGTTTTTTACGAAAATAAACAAAAGTTTATTTTACTTTATTTGTAGTGTATTTTCTTTTTATTATTTCTTTGAGGGACTTCTTTGCACCCTCTACAAATTGGTGACCGACGTGAGACACTACATTTAAAAAAACAAACAAAACGAAGAGGAAGGACACAATGGAATCACAATCTTCGGAAACCCCTCTCGCCACACTATCGTTGAATATCGCGGCTTTCAACAGGACTAACACTAAGTCCTGGTTCGTTCAAATCCAAGCATTATTTGATGCGAAGCGAATCACCTCCCAGAGAACCCGGTATTGTTACTTAGTGGAAAAACTGCCAGCGGATATCGTCGAGGAAGTAATGGATTTACTGGAAAATGTCCCGGATGACAACCCGTACGATAGGCTCAAGGAAGCAATTTTAAAACGTACCGGTGTCTCGAACGAAGCCATGCTACGCAACCTTTTCACTCAGGTTGAATTAGGAGACCGCACCCCATCGCAGTTATTGAGGCACATGCTAACCTTACTGGGTGACAACAAAATGTCCGAGAACATTATGCGGAGCTTATGGCTGGACAAGTTACCCACTACAACAACACAAATCCTTGCACCCATGACGGAGGAAACGCAGACAGAAAAACTCGCAGACATTGCAGATCGGATTCATGAAAGTTTTCGAAGCCGCAGGGTAAACTCTATCCAACCACAACCAGCCCAACAAAGAGACAGGGAATTTAACGACCTCAAGTCTACTGTAGAAAGGTTGTCTATACAATTACAAGGCTTACTCCAAAAAGACCGACAGTACCGCCGCGATAAATGTCCAGGCTACAGAAAGCGAAGTTTCAGCAGAGGCCGGACTGACAACCGCAATAGAAAAGATGAAATTTGTTACTACCACAAAAAGTTTGGTCCTGAGGCGAGACGCTGTATACGTCCTTGTTCTTTCAACAAAGCGAATGCGGGAAACGAAAATTCCAGCCAGTAGAGACGACGGCTGTTGCTGGATTTTTAACAAAAGGTCGTCTGTTTTATATCCGTGACAAAATTAATGGATATAACTTTTTAATAGACACCGGAGCTGAAATAAGCGTGATCCCACCAACACAAAATCAGGAGACTATGCCACAGTCTTATCATCTTCAAGCAGCTAACGGTACCAAAATACCAACTTACGGAGAGAAATCGCTCAATATCAATCTCGGCATGCGACGGAATTTTTTCTGGAATTTTACCATAGCCAGTGTAACAACGTCTATATTGGGGGCAGATTTTTTAGCCAGATTCAACCTGTCTGTCGACATGACTAATCGCACACTAGTGGATAATCAAACCAAGATTTCAGTAAGAGGAATCACCTCGAAATACCAATCTACTGGAATCATTTCTGCCTTACCCGGGGACCAGTACATCCGTCAGCTACTAAAAAAATATCCACAACTCTCCCAGCCATTTAAAAACACAGACACCATAAAACATAATGCCAAGCACCACATCAAGACAACTGGACAACCTGTCTATGCCACCCCCAGACGATTGAAACCGGACAAATATAAGATTGCGAAAAACGAGTTTCAACATTTATTACAGCAAGGGATCATCCGACCCTCGAAAAGTGCTTGGTCTTCACCGCTACACATGGTGCAAAAGTCTGACGCTACAACATGGCGTCCTTGTGGCGATTTTAGAAGATTAAATGCTAAAACGGTCCCGGATAGATACTCTATTCCACATATCCACGATTTCACCATCGGTCTGCAAGGCGCCACCATATTTTCCAAATTGGATCTCGTAAAGGCGTACTACCAAGTTCCAGTGGCAGAAGAAGACATTCATAAAACTGCACTGACCACACCATTTGGCCTTTACGAGTTCGTAAGGATGCCTTTTGGGCTTAGGAACGCCTGTCAAACCTTCCAAAGGTTAATAGACAAAGTTTTTAGAGGTCTGCCATTTATATTTGCATATGTGGATGACGTTTTAATCGCCAGCAGAAACCTCGACGAGCACAGACAGCACTTAGAGCAAACATTTGAAAGAATATCACATTACGGTCTGAAAATAAATACAGAGAAATGCATTTTCAGCCAACCAAAGGTTAATTTCCTCGGATACTTAATTGACAAGGACGGAATATCTCCACTACCCGAGAAAGTAAGTGCAATTTCAAATTTCCCGCAACCAACATCAGTCAGACAAGTACGCAGATTCATAGGCGTAATTAACTATTACAGACGATTTTTACCTAACTGTTCTACATTACTTGCACCGTTATCAGATTTGTTACAAAACAAAACAAAGAACCAACAGTTAAAGTTAGAAGGGCCTAGCTTAGAAGCCTTCAAACAAGCTAAAACTGCTTTGGCCAACTTTACAAAACTAAACTACGTAACGGACAGCGAGGACACAAAACTCACGCTTACAACAGATGCATCTGAAATAGCTGTAGGAGCAGTCATACACCAACTTGCTAACAACACAATGACTCCTATATCATTTTTTTCTGCTAAGCTAAGCAAGACACAGACGAAATACAGCACCTTTTCAATGGAGCTTCTAGCAATTTACCTTGCAATTAAACATTTTAAACATTTGCTGGAAGGAAGAAATTTTTGCATTTATACAGATCACAAACCATTAACATATGCACTACATACACATGTAGATAAATATGGTCCACGAGAAATCAGACATCTCGATTATATCACCCAGTTCTCCACAGACATCCGATATATTAAGGGACAAGAGAACATTGTAGCAGACGCATTATCTCGATCTACAATAGCCTCTTTAAATTCCAGTTCTTTAAGTATGGAATTAATCGCACAAGAGCAGAAAACAGATGAAACACTTCCAGTTGTACAACAAAAAACATCCTTACAACTGAAAGAAATGCCCATACCATTTGGTACAACAAAATTTTATTGTGATGTATCACAAACACATCCGCGTCCATATATACCACCGAACATGAGACGACTAGTTTTTCAACATTTCCACAATTTATCTCATCCAGGAAAAAGAGCTACTGTAAAATTAATAGCAGAACGCTTTGTTTGACCCAATATGAACACGGACATTCGCAATTGGACTAAAACTAACAAAATCCACAGACACACGAAATCACCACTTGGCACTTTTAGCACACCTGATGCTAGATTCACCAACATTCATATCGACTTAGTAGGACCTTTACCCACCTCAAAAGGACATACACATATTCTTACTATAGTTGACAGATTTAGCAGATGGCCTACAGCCATAGCAGTCAAAGACACTTCAGCTGCAACAATAGCCAGAGTTATACTGCAGGACTGGATAGCAATTTTCGGAGTACCTTCAGTAATAACAAGAGATAGAGGTTCACAATTCCAATCAACACTTTTTGCTGAATTTACCCAATTGTTAGGAACGAATCACATCAAAACAACCGCCTATCACCCTTGTGCAAATGGGATGGTTGAAAGATTCCACAGACAGTTAAAAGCTTCTCTAGCTATGAATTTAAATAATGCGTACTGGACAGACAATTTACCACTAATTCTTTTAGCGATAAGAAACACGGTGAAAGAAGATTTGCAAAGCACACCTGCAGAAGTAGTTTTCGGATCAGCATTAACCCTACCTGGACAGTATTTTAATCACAAGACAGACATTTCACCTACAACAACGTTTGTAACAGAATTAAAACATAAAATGTCTCTTCTCAACTTTGCACCAACCAGGAAAACAGAGAAACAAACTTACATCCCAAACGATCTTCACACCTGCAAATATATATTTATCAGAAATGACGCGGTTAAAAAACCACTCTGTCCAAATTATTCAGGACCATATCAAGTTCTGGACAGGCAAGAAAAATATTTTACTATTATGAGAAAAGAAAAGAAAGATAATATCGCTATTGATCGCATTAAACCAGCGTACATCGAGGAACAACCTCATACAATACCTCCACAAACACATATTCACAGAGAAAATGAGGAAGCTGGAAAACAAAATACTGACATCACACCTACAACGAAAACCGGCAGAAAAGTCCACTGGCCGAAACATTTTAAAGAATATATCACATATTGAAAAACATGTATCTTTCATATATTTTCCAATCTGGGGGGGTGTATTGTGCTGTTTCTTATTTTACTTTCCACACACACATACACACAATAAAAATTAATTCACACCACGTGTATCCAAAAAAATACAATTGCGCGGGAACTCTCTCCTTACACAAAAATAATTCTTATATATTTTTTTTTTACGAAAATAAACAAAAGTTTATTTTACTTTATTTGTAGTGTATTTTCTTTTTATTATTTGTTTGAGGGACTTCTTTGCACCCTCTACACATTTCATTTAAATATTTACTGATTAAAGGTGGCTGGAAAGCTTGGACACAGAAGGTAGTTCTACAATTGAGAAGTGTAAGAAAAGAAACATTTAGCATAGAAGTTATGGCTACATCTAGCCAGCTCAACTGTAGATTGATGAACTCTCAACACCAGTCTAGTATTGCATTTAATTTCATACAGTCTACCATAGTGAAGAGCTCATCCAAACAATTACCATGAAAGTATTTATAAAAATAGTACAGAGATGCCATCTTATGGTGATAAGTGACTGAAGTCAAGCTTGCCAGGTCAGGACCAATAATATTACTGATTTTTCTTTGGATCTTATCAAGGAGCTCAAGGTAAATAGAAGGGGCATCAGACCATATATTGCAGTAATATTCTAAGCAAGGACAAATGGTAGACTTTTAGATATGTAAGATAGACCCTGGGGTGAAAAGTTGTCTTGCACAACACAGTGAATTGGCTTTCTTAGCAGCTGAACTAGCAATGGATTCAATATTAATTTTTTCTACTTCATATCAGCTGAGAATGTTATCCCGAGAATTTCCTGGAGGTTAGCATCAGCCATGCTGATGGAAGGCAGAGAGGGTTCACTCAGATGTTTAATGGAGAGAAGTTTAGTTTTGGAGATGTTAAAATTGACAAGCCATCTTTTATCCCAGTTAACAATGGATTTGAGGTCGTTTTAGATGTCAGCTGCCATTTTGACCTTGTCGAAATCATCAGCTTTACTATCAAGGCAAGAGTGTTGTCTGTGTAGATGCCAATTTGAGAGCTGATGTCATCAGAGATATCTTTAATGAAAATTAAAAAGAGTGTAAGAACAAGGATTTAGCCCTGGAGGACATACAATTTATTACAAAAGACTCTTAATGAGTGGTCGTTCAGGATAACTTTTAAAAACGTATTTAATGTAAAATTACTGGCATTTGCAATTTATTAATTTGAAATTTTTATTTTTTTTTACAACTCTCAATTTGCAGCTCAATATGCTAAAATGAAAAATGACAATTTAAGGGAAAGTTTTAAAATAAATTTAACATTTAATTGCTAACATTAAGGGAACAACTTATCATGATTCAGTCTATCTATGTTAGATGTTAGTTTTATTAAAATTCTTTACTGAAAGAATTTTTTAAACTAAATATTTTGGATTTCTTAAAATATACAGGTTATAACCCTGGTAAAACGGAGGAGGAGCAAGGCCAGGAAGCACCCCACAGAGCCCCGGATCTCCAAGCACCTGTTATTCATTCACCAGGTATGGCATTTTGAAAGAGGATTAAATGGCCCCCAGCTAACAACAAGGGGGAATGGAAGAAGTTCAATAATGATATCACAGAGATTTTGCACAAGGAGTTTTAGATCAATGTTTAAAATTTATAACAATGATAATTGTAAGCATGGCAGCAGAAAGATTTGGCTTTGTTCACAATTTGAACAGGAGAAAGCACAAGATAAGAGAACTGAGGAAATAAATCAGAACACCCAGGAAGAAATTTAAATCGTCCTGTACTGAAGAAAGACTTGCTCCGGCAGAGTTATGTGACATCCTAAGAAATAAATTGAAGAATTTCTGCAGAGTGGAGTGGCACAGGAGGAGAAAGGAGGGAGTGAGGAAACAAGCAAATTTCATATAAAATCCGTTTGGTTTCGCTAGGTCTCTGCTGGAAGATAAGAGGAGTGGCATATTAGAGACAGCAGAAGAGAAGATTAACATTTATCTTTGAAACACCTTCTGTGACTCAGCAAGGGAATAGGAATTGGACCCAAATGAACTGTTGAACATTTAGAATTCCATCTTTAATTAATTTTGAAACATGGATGCATTTCAGCAAACATTACTGTTTTCGAAATAATTTCAATTTATGTGGTAAATTTTTATGCTTAAAAATTCATACAAAAGTTGGCTCAGTAATTTAAAACTGTATAACGCCTATGCATTATTTAGAATTCTAACGATTTCTCTTGGAAAAGGGTCTAGCCTTTTTTGGGCAAAGGTGTGACCCAAAAAGGTATAAAAACTAAAGTACACGAATCATGCGCCAGTGAGACCAGAAGCTTCCCGATTGAAATTTGACGAGGTCAATTTTTTACATTTGTCCAGCTAGGATTTGGAAGAATTTTCATTAACGTTGTCGTTAAGTTAACTGTTAATAGTTTTATTTTCCTTTCTGTTATTTGTGAAAGTTTTTGAATTTTTGACTTTAAGTTTATTACAGTGATTTTCTCCATTTTGTTTTAATACAATTTCATGTTTAATTTTTTTGCCAAACTTTTAAATTTCTTTTGTGTATTTTTGACGTTTATTTCATTTTGCCAAGTTTGAACTTTCTTTTGAGTTATACCTTCCCGCAAGTACTAAGTCAAAAAACTTTATTCAGTTCCAGAATAAAAACTCTGTAAGTCATATAGGCAATTCTTTTTTTATTTATTTGGCCGTGGTGGGACTAAGCTGGTCCTATTATGGCTGAAACAGTGAATACGGAAGAAATACCACTGCAGAAAAATCAGCTTGGAGTAAGAGCAGACCCCGAATGGATGCAAAATATTACAAAGCCCTAAAGGATAAGTATGATGATTACATCAAAGGAAATGAATTACTAACCATTCCAGAGGCAATTGATGCAGTAAAATCTAGGATGATCTCTCTGCTGACAACCAACATGGGAACACAAAGAGTGATTGGTGTCAGCAGAGAGAGAATGGAAGAAGCCTTAAAAAGCCTCCAAATTGGACCAAACATGAAGGACAAACACATTATTGGATATTCTGTTGTCTACAGAGGAAGAAGCTAAGAAGTTGGCAGGAAGTACCAAAGCCACAAAATCCATTCGACTAAAAACTGAATATTTAAGGACCTGAAGAACCAAAATAACCGTTCATGGTGTCCCAGTTGATATCAGTGGCAATAGGCATAGTATGGTAAAGTAGAGAAGGTCTTGGCATCAGTAAGCAAGGCGAGCATTGTCATTGGGGACTTTGTCCTCTATGTAACATAACCTAACAAAGGCATATCCCAGCAAAAAGTCGGTACTACAGCTCAGTCAAACAGTAGCAGAAGCAGCAGTAGTGTTCCGAAAAGGTCCCTGATGGGGAGTGGAGGGATGTGAGCAAGAAGGGTCAAAACAACAATCCAGAAACCAAAGAAATGTCAGAACAGGAAGAGCAGCACCAACTGCTGCCTCAATCCTCTAAAGGGCAGCTTCAAGGAAAAAAGGAGTGGCAACAACAAAAGCAAGAAAAACGGAAATCCAAAAAGCAACTAGGCCAACAACAGCAGAATTGAAAGAAACAGCAGAAACAAAACTCTCAGAATACTGAACAACCAAAAGAAACAGCATGAAGACTCTGATATGGAAGTGGAAGAAATGCCCCACCCCTCCACACCACTACATCAGTCCTCTTTCTTAAAGAGGGAAAGGGATGAGGAGGAAGTTAAGGAAGATGCAGAGGACAAACCTATTAAAAAGGAGAAGCGGTCTGAACAAGGCAGGAAGGAAAGGGTTGTCGCGGCCGCCATTAGCTGCTCCTAAGAAAAACGACCTTGACCTTCACAACCCCTGATCTTGCAGATTTAAGTCCAGCAGCAGGTGAGAAACTGGACGACTGACCAATATGATGGACTCCAAAACCGTACCTCGTGAGCATCGGATTAGGCAGTGCTTTCCAAACATGGAACAACATGGGAAGTAATTTTATATCTATGGTTTTCTACTCCCTCTAGCTAGGGAGTACTTGAACAAATCGTTCCACATTGTTTTAGCCCCTTTTTTCATTCAAATTCGAGCTGCTCGTCCTGGGGGCCTGGATCAAAGTGTAGTACACTACCTTTGTGAGCTTCCAGTATTTTGTCGAGAGAATACTCTTCGGTGCGATCCCGTCCTCGCGGTTGATCCGCCCTGGAAGTTGTTTCACATTTCTGACTCGGCCCTGTTTAGGGCCTTCGTCAAGTTCTACGCTTTGCACAATAATCATATCACTACACCAACTTGGCCCTGTTTAGGGATTCGTCCTAACCGACCCGACCAATCTTCATTCGTCATCAAACAACCAACTGCTGTCCCGGACAATTCTCCCATCCGGCAGTCGATCAGCTACCGCCGCCGAATAACCCTACACTCGTTTCGCCGATACAACCAACTCAACTTCCCCTGAAGGAAACCAGTCATACCGGACCCAACACCGATGCCAACATATTCCTCCAGAGTACACACTTGTACATTTTGGATAAATAAAATCGACGTTTATTGTTTCAAAAACATCTGCCTTTGTACCCTCATTTGTCTTAACTGTTCACACCTTTCTTCCAAAAGTTTGCAGGGGCAACATCCTTATCGGCCCCGCAACAGGGTCACAGACAGAGCCAGATTCCTGTGGCCGCAGCTGAAAGTACATTCTGCAGAAATCAAGGAGTCTTCACACTTCACCTACCAGGACTCCATCCTCCACATCCTTCCTTGGTTCAATTACCACACCCCTGTCCCATCTGCTTCTTCTTCGCACAACCCTACCAGAGAGAAGAAGAAAAAGAAGAAATATTTCCCTGGACTGGAGAGTATATGCAAGTTGAATAGAATGGAACTTGAAAAGGACTGGTCCAACCATAAAAAATTCCTCTTAGGTCCATTGTTCAAGCTAACCTCTATCGGCGAAAAGTCAGTAGAGGGCCCTCGTAATTTCTCCCAGACCCTAGGCATTATTACGTTTGTGAGAGATATAAAGAGGTTCCTCAAAGTATGGGTTCACTTTTACGAAGCTAGGGACACTAATCCAGACGTCCGTGTATTTGTGACGGGATTGCCCAAGCTGGGCAAATTTTGTTCAGGGATGGTCCTGGCACTTTTCCACCCCTCGTTATATAGAGCAGTAAAGCTAACTTATCCCATGAACGTTGGTAGTATTGTCCTAGATAGACGGATGATATCAGAGATGGGAACAGGGACCCTAGGACAATCTGTTGGGGTCCTTACCCCTGCAGATTTCCGCAGATTGGTATGTGAATAGGTTGACAAATTTTCTTTTTCTCATTTCAGAATGTCTATCAAGATAGCCAGCTTGAATGCAAAGGGTCTGAGGGACTGGAGTAAAGCTGCCTGCCTGCTTCATGACCTCTTGTTGTTAAGAGTAGATGTTGGGCAGGGGATGGGGAGAGGATCCCCTAGAGATAGCTGTAACTAGGGAGGCCCTGGAGCATTTGACTAGCAAATGCTACATGGGTCAGGTAATTAGACATAAGTTAAGCAAGATGTCTTCCGAAGCTGTGAGCATGAGCACAGAATTACGCAAGGAAGAGATTTTCATTGAGGTTCCAATCGCTATATTCAAGAAGTCAAGACCCTGGAGGGGCGTACATTGAGGTTGACTGACAAAGTGTGTGAAGCATTTTGGCAGCATTTTGGGAGCCTAGTCTCTCCAACGAGAAGTTTTGTAGCTATTTCGCCGACTGAAGGGAGAGATTACGGAGGGTGAGGTCTACGCAGCATTAAAGAAAGTCAGTAGAGGCAAGTCGCCTGGTTTGGATGGCTTGCGTTATGAATTGTACTTGAGGCTATCGCATATCTTTGTCCCAATTTTGACTGTCCTGTTCAACAACTGGTTCTGTCCCCGACCGGATCACCAGGGGTGTGATCACCCTATTGAAAAAGGGCAAGGGAGGGATTTAGATGACTAGAGGCCCATAACTCTGCTAAACACAGAGTTAAAGATTGTGGTCAAGATCCTGATGGAGCGTTTGCAGATTTTGTTGGGCCATGAGCAGACTTGTGCTGTGAGGGGCCGAACAATTCAGAGCAACATGCATCTGATCTGCACAATCCTAGAGGGTGTAAAATACGACAATCAGGCAGCGCTGATCAATTTGGATCAGTCCAAGGCATTTGATAAGGTTGATCATTTCTACATGGCTGCTGTCCTGCAGGCTGCCAGATTGAAACATGATTTCTGCCACTGGATTAGCCTGCTGTATCATTATGGTGCTGTGGTGCAGGTGAACGGGAAGCTGTCAGGCACTTTTGTGCTGACTCGGTCAGTTCTTCAGGGTTGTCCACTGTCGCCCTTACTTTACAGTTTGGTGTTGGAGCCTCTCCTTTGCTGGCTGAGGAACAGGGCGTGCAGTCCGGCTCTACGTAGAATCACTGTCTCCAGAGGTTTCCACGTATACCAATGACGTATCCACTTTGGTATCATCCCACAATGACATCAAGGTATGAAAAGGTGACAGGAGCCAAGATTAACTGCGACAAGTCTTCCAGCTAGGTGCCTGGAAGAGGTTCGATCTTCCGTGGCTCTTTGGTTGGATGGGAGGTCCTGTCTGTATTCTTGGAGTATAGTTTGGACCTAACCTCCAACTGGAGAAAAATTGGTTAGAAGTATGGGCAAAGGTCAGCGCGGCAGTAAAGATTTATACCTCCATAAGCAAATTCTGATTGGTTAATGCAAGTATTGTTGCCATTATAAAAGAAAGGTCTACCTCCTGATTATTAATACATTTTTTGTTGTTAAAGTCACATCATGGAGTGAACTATGCAGAAAGGCAGCCTGTTAACAAGTAAGGGGTACTGGTGGAACAGATCTGATGTTGCAATAATACCTGGATAACATCACTGATGACCTCTACTGTTGCATTTTATAAATGTATTTTAAGAAAAAAATATCTATGAAATTATGAAAGTTTTACTGAAAAAAAGTCTGTCTATTTTCCTGAGTATTGTAACTATTTACATCATTCGGTTTATTGTCCTCATCTTAATTGTCACACTCACAATGTTTTGTCATTGTATGCTTCAGATGATCTTTGTTGGAATTCTGAACATATGGCCCAGTAGGTAAAGAGTTGGTTAATTGATCCTAAAAGTGATTGGACCCAAAAAGTTATAAGTTCAATCCCTGGCACCAGTAAAGAGAACAAAACCTATCAAGGTGAATTAACTAAAATTGATATATCCAAAGGCATGGTATGTGGAACTAGAACAATCTACTGCCATGAACTAAATAAAGGGTTCAATTTGAAATTCCAACAGATATCACCTGAAGAAGGCTGGAGAATACAATAACCAAAACGTTGTAAATGTAACAATAACATTTGCAAGGGCAACAGTCTGAGCAATGAAAAAAGTGTTTGTGAAGTTCACATTAAAACTTCTTTTCTTTCAATTTTCCTTTGCCCTCATGTAACCTTTGTAAAAATGTTTTTGTTATGAGATGGCACTGGAACTTTTTAGGTTTTACTAAATTCGTTCAAAAAGATCACTTTTTTAACTGCTTTTCTTCTTCTTTTATGTGCTATGTCACTTCAGGATGTAAACGATAATGGCCCTCTACATCTTCCTGTCCCTTATAGCTCTTAATAACTTTTGTCTTTTTGTTAATTCTCCCAAAACCTGTTTTACCATCCATTTACTCAAACCCATCATTTATGTTACACACTGCTTTCCTTTGTCTCTCTTTCCCTCCTGTATCAGGTTTTTCGAAGCCCTCTTTCCTCATTACATACCCCAGAAATTTCAACTGCCTCTCCCTGATGTTAAGTATAATGTGACATCCAGCCATTGGCCCGTGATCAACTCCCAGTCACAGCACGAAACTGTAATTTTTCTTCTACCAGCGTTTTGGGGTTGACTCTTTGTCGCCGCCACCAAGTTGTGTCCCGGTCGATTGGTGGTTGTCGCTACTCGGCGAACCCCTGGTCAGGATACCAATATGGAACACTGGCCCGTCCAGAGTCGAATTCTGGTCGTCGATGTTAACGGCTTCACCAGCCGTACCAGTTCAATACCATCTCTATCATTCCCAGCTCACTTGCAACGTTACTGGAGTAACTGCTTCGATCTCAAGTCTAACCTACCCACGTTGTGACTTTGATCTGAGGTGGACGAGATCAATCAGGCGTTGAGCCGTAGTGTAGGCTGAGTCCAGACTGAAGGTGGTATCGCACAAGCGCAAAGAGATAAATAAAAGAAAATACCAAGAGGTTCAAGTATGTTAAGAAATAACAAATTAACTTTATCCTTCTATTATATACAGGAGTGTGTTTTTCTCCCAGCCCATTTTGTACGAAATGTGACACTTCTACGTTCAAGCAAGTTGGTATCTTAAATCAGCTGATTTAGTTCTTAGGTGCTGGCTTGGCTTCATTCATCAGTATAACTTGCTATTGGTAGGATAGGCGAAGTTGGAGGAATCTCTCGGTCAGCTTCTGCGAGGCAACACTTTGGTTAAGTTCTGACTGTCTCGACTCAGAACTCCAACTCAACTGCAACTGACTAACTGCCCGAGGACGTTCGTTTATATGAGTACTGACCAAAACTCGGTGCAGGGCCAGATGCGGCCTGGGGTTCTCGGTAAATCTCGATTCCCAACAAGAAATCTCTTTGTTGTCAGGCCAGGAAAATTGATTACTTCCCATTTTTGGAAAATAAATCACTTTCTATTTCGGGGGAATGATCTTCTTCGTCCGTGAGGGAAGGTCGGAGGAGAGCTATCCTCCTAGACCCTTCCTCTCTCACATTGATATCTTGTACCAATCCCTTCAGTGAGTGTTAATAACTTCTCCTTCCTTCTCATCCATTCACCTCCGCCTATCACCATTGCTACCACCCGACCAATGGCATCCCGGCCATGCGGGTGTGGCTAAGCTGGCCTCCTTAAAATTATAATCTAGAATTTTTGTTTACAAAATTCTCCTTTTTCCCATCAGCCAAAATTTTTACAAATTCCATATGCCAATTAAATTCCTATCATATCCTTTGGCCACCCAGAATTCACTTAGCCAGCACTCTCTACCGACTCCATCAATCACTGTCAAAGTTTGCCATCTGGTCCCTTCATGAAGTTAGCTTTATAATGGAATCCTTGGCTTGTTGAGAAATGAAATTTTTTATCTTGCCAAATCTCAATTCTCCACTCTATTTTCTGTCTCATGCCAAAATTTTACAAACACCATATTGCCATTCAACATCTCAACATCTGAAGCAACAAGCATTGATAAGGTAAATAATAACAATCTTCTCACCTGTGTTGAGACAATGCCAAAATTTTATAATTGCCACATTGCTTCTCCTCGCCATGTACCCCCCCCCCAAAAAAAACGATATATTGGAAAGATAATTAACATTGATTCTCCCTGCCTGTATTGGCGATCATCTCAAGCTGAAATTTTTATGACCACCATGGTCTGGCCGATATCTAAATATTTGCTTTTCCTCCTATCTCCCTTGGTGAGACATTAATCTATTTGACAAGACCTCACACATGGCTTTTTCCATGGTTTTACTGTCTTTTGTGAAAAGCATCTTTTTCGTAAATAGAATAAAATCTTTTTTTTTTTTTAACATCGATCAGTCTATCTTTCGGGATAGCTCTTTTTCGCCTTAAGTATTTCCTGTTTTAATTTCTATGGTTAATTAGTTAGCCAAATACCATAGGTAAATAGTGTCACAATTTTGTTTCCATTTTCTCCAAAACCTCATCCATGGTATTCTCAGGGTCTTTCTGTAGAACCACATTTCTGTTGCATCAAGTCTCTTCTTCATCTTTGAGGAGATTGTCCAGCAGTCACTGCCATACAGGAGAAAAGACATCATGCAATAGTTCAGTACTCTTTTCTTCATTTCTAACAGCTGCCATGTCATTAGTTTTTGAAGTTTTATACTGTGGATTTTTCATTGAAGAATGCTCCACAGCTATGTGGACCAGTTGACCTGTAGCAACCAAATGAAGACATTAATTGAAAATAATCAATGTTATATTTATACAGGAGATATGCACCAAATTTCCAAATCAAACACTGAAAATCATTTGAACCAATGGCTTCTACAAGTTTTCAAAAATTATAATGGGCAATGAAAAGTGGATACTTTATGGAATCCAGAAGATCAAACTAGTAAAATGAATAACCATACCAAAACCTATTCTTCATTTAAAGGTGATGCTGGGTGGAACTGGGATGAATTCCTCTACTAGGAGCTCCATTAGGAGAACCAAACAATTATTTTAAACAAGATTTGCTCATAGTGAGAGCAACTAAAAACAGCACTTGTTAAAACCTAATTTAGTTAATAATCAAGGTATAAAATAGTCAATCAAGAAAATACAAAACCGGATTTTTTTTACTGAGCAGGCAAAAATCATTTGGCTGAGAAGCATAACTATTTATACCAATTTTAGAAAACTTCTCTTAAGGATTAAAAATTCCAATTCCATAGAAAACTGCAAAAAGCACTTAGAGCAGTTTTATGAGAAATATAAATTAATGAAGTTGTATAAAAATGGCAGAAGAAAGTAAAAATAGTAACTATGTTGTTCCATGAAGAATTTCAAAGATAAAAAAAACGTCATTTATTTCTACATTTTTACTCACCCAATATATATTTAAATTTCTTTCATACATGACAATCAACTGACTATGAAGGATATTCAAGAGACATCAAATAAAACCAAACCAATCAAACAGAATACCTAAGATAAAACTAAGTACAGGATTGCATTTATCCCATCAATAAAATGAGAAGTAACTTTACAAAAAATAAAAACAAATAAAAAAATATGTACTCTGTATCAATAATGCAATAATGTACATTCAAGACAACTACTTCATGAACCAATCTCAAAACTTATTGACAGAGTTGTATACATATTGTAAATTGAAAATAAGAATGTTTTAATCTTAAAAAGAAAAATCATTAAATTTACATTGCAATTATTATTTTCATCCCATTTTCATGCTTATGTTTTTAAATTGGTTTCTGCATTAAATTTATGTAGTCATTGGTTTCTGCATTAAATTTATGTAGTAATTTTAAAATTAACAAGCCATTGCTTGCCTCCAAATGAAATTTCTCTCTTTTAATTGTCTAAGAGAACACATTTTACATTACATCCATATGGCTGATGCTCATTGCACCTTCTTGGGCTAACATTTTCCACTGACATAAAATGGAAAGATTATACTGAATCAATTGCTAGGTATGCTGCTGGGAAATTTGTTTTCACTGTGTCTGGCTAGACAATTCTTATCACCCAATTCTATCTTACATATTTATAAGTCTACCATTTGTCCATGCATTTAATATTGTTACTATATCTGGAATAGTGCTTCTGCTATATATTTAGAGATTCTTGATAAATACAAAAAATGTCATTAGTTCTGACCTCAGCATCTCAGCTTCCATCACTTTCCCACCACCATAACATAGCTTCCCTGTGCCTTTACTATAAATATTTTCAGGGTAATTATTCTGACAAATTTTCTTCTATGGTCCCTAGACTATGAATTTAAGCACAGTACTAGATTGGCCGCAAGTTGAAATAGCTAGACTTAACTATAAGTTCTATGCTAACATTTTCTTCTCTCACAATTCTCATCCATAGACTTTACTTTTCCAGCTTATTGCTTCCCAGTCAAATTTCATCTTCAAAAATATTTAAATGCAACCCCAGTCATTATCTTCTGTTTTCTTAATTCCTCTTCTTTTATTTTTCTCTCTCCTTAATAATGTTTTTTCTCATATTCTCCAGTACTAGTGGCTTTATTGCCTTGCTTGCAGTGAAATGATCAAAAAACTACCTTCCTTGTCAGTGCACTTAATTCAGTGTACACTACTGAATTGAGTAATCACATGGATCAGACATTATACAGTGAAAATTTCATATCTATATTCAGCTAATAAGAATGTTAGTCTACAGACATTGATTCACATTTATGTATGTATAAATGTAAGTAAAAATAACTCAATAGCTGTTAAATGAAACCTATCCAAGAGCTTTGTGATGACATTTCTTTGAAAGGCTTAACAATAAATTATATTTAATAGAACATTCCATAAAGAATCTTATAAAATTATGGAAGACAAACTTGAGTTAGTCTTTGTGTCAAAAGGAATCAGTTTTTCTTAGAAAGAATTATGTTTGCTGATCAACTATGAAGATACTCATTAATTATACAAAGACCAACATTATTAAAAGATCAATATTATTTTTTAAATTGACTGAAAAATAAATTTTATTTTACATTAAGATGAGTATACAACTGAAACATTCTAGACATTCTTTGAGTTAGATTTCCATTCTACTCAACCTAGTTCCATCATTATCTCTTAACCTAATCACTCATCTTCCCAATTATATATATATATATATATATATATATATATAGCTAGTTAGTTAGTTAATATATATATATATATATATATATATATATATATGTGTGTGTGTGTGTGTGTGTGCATGTGTGTATGTGTGAGTGGGGGAGTATATATATATATATATATATATATATATATATATACACAAAAGTAATATATATATATATATATATATATATACAAAAGTAATATATATATATATATATATATATATACAAAAGTAATATATATATATATATA
Organism: Acanthosepion lycidas; assembly: GCA_963932145.1. Taxonomy (NCBI): domain Eukaryota; kingdom Metazoa; phylum Mollusca; class Cephalopoda; order Sepiida; family Sepiidae; genus Acanthosepion; species Acanthosepion lycidas. Next base: position 15,902,425 of record OZ010606.1, read on the forward strand.
TATATATATATATATATATATATATATAAATATATATAAAGAAAGTACAAAAAAATAATTATCTGACAATGTAAAACAGAAATCTGAAGATACATTAGAACTGTGAAAGATACCTTCTAAAATCTAAACAAAGGAAATTTTCTTTATAAACAAAGAAAAGTGTATCAAATTCCTATGCAACATCAATGCTGGACATTTTCCTCTTAGATGTAGAGGAAATCTGAAACACCAGAGATGTGTTTCTAAAGAAGGATGATGAGGACATCATGGATAGAGTATGTGAGCAATGAGGATATTTTAAGAAGAATGGAAACAAAAATGGCACTTTTCCTAAGAATCAGAAAGAGAGATTTTAAATTTCTGGCTCATAAAGTGTAAACGTATAGAGAATCTGATACTCACAAGATTTATGTAATGAGTTTGCGTAAATAGATGATAGAACAAGACACTGGGAGAGATAGTAAGAAGACAAACATAGAGCTACAAAGAATAAGAAGTTGTGGAAAGCAATGATCACCCACATCATGAAGTGACATGGCATATAAAAGAAAATCCATTATTCTTAGAAGTTTACCTTTCTGAGAGAATTAAGCTCTTAGAAATGGTAGCTACAGAAAAGAAAAGATCCAACAATGAAAACAGAATGAAAACTGTCACAGATCCTAATCAAGAACAAGCACCATTTCCTACCTGACATACAGGACATTACATCAAGCTATGTCACATATATGGATTCTCCCCTCCTCACATTGATACATACCAAATCTAATTCAGTGGGTGTCAATAATTTCCCTGTCTTTCTCATGAAATTATCTCCACCTATCACCATTGCTTTATCTTCAAATCGGCAATTCTTCCGAGATATTTTCTCATGCCAAAATTCTATAATCAACACATGGCCACTCAACTTGCTGGTAGTTAAAATGATATGTTGGAAAAATAAATAATAGTAATTCTCTCTACCCCATATTGGCAAATAATTTCAGAATATTTTCTCATGCCAAAATGTTTATAATCAATGTATGGCTTGTCACCTGATATCTTAAACACTTTTTCTGATTCTTGTGTTTTCTCAGCAAGTTCTTTTACAAACATCACTAATCAATTGTCAAAAGCTCACATATGGCCTTTTTGTGAGTCCACTGTTTACACCAATTCTTGGATTTTTGAGAAAAGTAACTCAATCTTATTTTTAACGTTAAAAATAAAAATCTTGGGGTATCTTCTTTTCCATTCTCAGTATTTTCTTGTTTAATTTTTATGGTTAATTAGTTAATTAATTACCATAGCTAAATAGTGTCACATGGATTTTGTGTTTGATGTATTTTGACGTCAGAGATTACTCATTGTTAATTACCTACCTGTTCCCTGGGTGTTCTCAGAACCACAGAATCTCGAGGTCATGTTCTGAGCCTGATTTGGTTGTTTGGTGGTATTGAACAAGTGACTAAAAAATAAACCATCGGTTTGTTGTGGCATTGATAGGCTCTGTTGGTGAGAAACGTTTCTGAGAAAGTGTAGTAGGATTAGGTAGTAATAACACCATACGAAAATATACACTTTCCTCTTTACTGAGTGAGTGACAAAGAAAACTCTCTCTCTCTCTCTCTCTCTTCTATATATTTCCTTTCCTTTCTTCTATTGTTCCTTGGTGACGGACGTGAACCCAGACTTAGTTTATGTGGGTCAGTGAACGCCATAAAAAAAATCAACCAACGACAACACGTTCCACCAAAAAATCAAACGGGAAACACAGATGTGTCAGCCCCAATAATAAGAAGAAAACTATGTACGAGACTAGAGACGCTGCAGTGGATATGAACTTGATTCAAGGTAGAAGTTTGAGATACAAGGGTTGGTGATTCATCGGCTGTGAGTTTGACCTGACGTACAACTCCAGAAGAGAAAGAAGAAAGGATGAATGCAATGAATTAATTTTCGTCAACCAGAAGGGACACAACAACCCTGTATGAACTCTCAAATCGCAAAAAGAAATTATGATGATAGTCAATGATTTTAAACACTGTGTAACCAAATGTAGCTAACAAATGGTACTACAGTAAATTTGGCCTTTACTTCATCTCTATATACCATAAAAATGTTTTTCTTGTGTGTTTTGTTGAACTAATTTGACCTTCAGAACCGTTGTAAATTACTCGTTTTCTGTGGTTCCCCAACCGAGAACTCTCACCAAGTTAAACTCTGATAGCTGGAGTTAGGGGTAACTAAAAAAAACGAGTCATTTCGGACGGTTTTGAAAATCAGATTCGTTCAAAATAGAGTAAGAGTAAGAGTAAGACCATTGGGTGTGTGTAGTGGTATTGACGACATAAATCAACCCGCACATTTTTTTTTTACTTTACGAATGTGTAAGCAAACAAAACGCAAACAAGAGAAAGAACACAAGAAAATAACTTTTCATAACAGGTACAATATTTATATTTATAAATGACAACACTTTTACAATAACTATTAATATAAGTTACTTCCCTTTGACTGGGCAACAAGTCTTTACTACTAAAATATTTTTTTACCTGAGCTCACAAAAAGCTGAATTATCCTCAAAATGTTCACTGAAAGAGAGTTTAAAGAATCTTGTAAAGCTGAAAATATGTTGATAAACTTTTAGCTTTAAAGGAGTTGGAGAAGTGAATGTTCCGTTTGTTTTCGTTGCTCGTAGTTGAATGTATTTTTCGTACTTAACTTATGTTTTTTAGTTTTAGTAAGATTCAATAACGTAATTAACGTAACCTGACGTACAAGTTGCAGAAGTTGGTGAGTGAGTTGTTTGGCTGATATTTTATAATTTTAGCTTGAATTACAGCGAAGTTATTTCGTGTTAAAGAACTTGAGATTCTAACTTTGTACTTCGCTGCAGTAATGATACAAGCGTCGTGAACTCGTTTAGCAAATGCTAGTCGTCGTAAATTGTTTTTTTCGTCAGGTCAAAAACTAGGTTGATGTTATTCGGACGTAGTGGTGAGAAGGTAAATTGTTTTTTTAATATTTGTTAACCACTCAGAAAGCGCCTTACAAAACTCAATCTGGAGCCTGATATGTTTTGTGTTGCTTATTGAAAACAATGTACGTGAAGATACACGAGATAATTTTAATATTTATTGTCCAATGAGAAGTTCAGGTTTTCAGAAACATGTATGAAGCTGTGATCCGCTTTTTGCACGAAAATCAACATTGATGTAAAAGTGGTAGCGGAAGTGTAATAGAAAAAAAAATTAAAAATAACTTTAATAACTTATTTTTGGTTGGGAGGTAAAAAAAGGAATAATTCTGATATCTCGCTTTAAATGACTATTCAATATGAGAAGTGTATTTAATTTAATAATGAATCTAATTTCATATCTCCCGTTAAATCAGTTTTTATCGGTACGAGTTCTTGTTTTTGCTTGCGTGTCTCCGTTTTCTTGTATCTATTTATTTTTCTTGTATACTGAAGAAGTAAATATTGGTCCAGTTGTTCTTGTAAGCTTTTTTTTAAATTTTATTTTAAAAACAAATCTTTGTCTTATTTTTTCTTGCCTAATGTTTTCCCCTGGCCATCAAACAAATTTTCAGAATTATGACGAAATTTATTTCATTCTCATAAAAAGAATACTTTTTACTCTTGGTCTTAATGTTTTTCTAACGCAAATTACATTTTTCTAATTTTACGCTATATATTTTTGTTTTGGTAGTACCTTCATGCTTCTATTTAATTCAAAGTTTAATAAAAGCATATATGATAAAAAATATATTCTTCTCAAACTATTTAGAAAGATTAAAAAAAAAAAAATTTATTTTTAAATATAAATAACAAATTCCTGGTTATTATACTGCTTGTCTTCCATATTTATTTAGGTTTTATTTTTACTTTTTGTACAGGACAAGGATTTTATTTTATCGTTTGACCTCACAGGCTACCGTGCATAAATAACACGCTATTTTCATTCTGTTTTAAAGCTAAAAATAAGCATTACTTTTAAAATATCGTTAATTAAACCTTAAATTTACTAATGGACTTCAACAACACATCTCTCTAGAACAAATATTGGATTTTTAAGAGATTTTTAAATTTGTTTATATTGTTCATGAGATAACAAGCATATAGTTGCAAAGGAAAAGAACAAAGAAGGATTAGAAATTCAACAACGTGTATTGGTCAAAATTTAGAATTACATAGTTGTGTGAAAGGTGGCAAAATTGTTCATATGCGGTTCCTTAGTTGCCGTTGGTAAGGAAAATGTTTTGGTGCAAGGGTGTTGTCGGTCGGGCTGGGACCAATTTCTTGGGATGGTTGGCTGAGGTCACAGTTGGTAGTGTTTGACTTACGACTTTCTTCAGAGTTGAAATTGACACTGGTGAGGTATTTGATGACATGATAGTCGTGTGATGAGGCTAAGGTGCTGAAGCCAAACTGCTTGTTGTCTAATAGGAGCTTTGGCAGGGATTGACGTAGGACATAGTGGTGGTGACGAGGGAGGCCTGGAGTGGATAGTAAATGTTCATTGAGTGAAAGGTCTCTGTTGGATTCTGGTCGAATGGGAAATCAATCAAATGGGGTCATGGTAGTGACAACAAGGAAGGTCTGGATATTGATGGTGAAGACGTTGAAGTGTTAGAAATCATGGTGGTTTCATCGGGAGTTCAGCAATACCGTCAGCGCATTCTGCATCTGAAGGGACAGGGAAGATTAGTGAAGGTTGTGCGAGGACACAGTTATGACGAGATACGATCATGACAGCAACAGCAAGCCAGTAGCCTCTCTGACTTCTACTGTGTCGGCTTTTACAAGGGGCTTTCGGTTAAGCAAATCTGGTGAGCCCCCAGAGTAATTTTTTTTTCGGCAGAAATGTTCATAATTGGCTTTTGCATTTTATTGCGGGAATTTGTTTTCTGGACCAAATGTGATTCTTGGAGCCCCTGCACAAAAAATGACTTTTTTATTTTGTTTTGCTTTCTTAGCATTTACATCTGGCCAACATGTAGAGTGAATCAGATAAAGATCTAATTACAGCGGAGTAGCATTTCGATGAGTGTATTGGGCTCGTCTATTAGCCCAATCTTACCTTCTTCGAGTAACGCACTATTCCAAATTTCATTCGTAAATCTAGCCCTCTGATTAGTTCATTTCTACCAATCAGGTCGTCTGCGCGTGCACTTTGAAGTTTTGGCGCAAAATCGCTCTGGAGCCACCCCACGTGATCATGACCGCTTAAAAGGAACCCAAAGCACGTGTGACCAGGCAGAGGCAGATGCAGACCTAGGCAGATGAGCAGCAGACCATTTTTCGACCGCTTACTCAAGCTTAAAAATGTGACGACTACTAATTACCGTCTCGCTTATCGAGACGACAAATCCTTCCAGTTCAATATCTTCCACGAACTTCTTCGTCATTCAAGAATCTCAAACTATACATTCTCTTTGATCATTACGCTAAGTCAGTCAGTCGAACGAGCACAGAGATATGCTAATATAATCCACGTCGCTTGCAACTGCAATTTTGCCGCGCAAATTAACACGTATATTAACACGCAAACTAACGCGCAACTAAATCATCACTGACTCATAGCAAGCTCAAATCAAAGAAACACTCTGTGAACACACAAAACTTTTATCTGAATTACTTTACTTATCAAAAGTGAATTGACATTCACTATTATTCTAAGTAAGATTTTGCAGTCAAAGGTAGACTACTTCATAATGACTCATTTCTAACACACATTAACTACATTCCAAATATTCATTACAATTTCCTAAAAGACTGTAACGTTAATGCACAAGACATAAAAGGGACATACATAAAACTACATATATCACGAGCACACCAACACATTAACAACCTTAAAAATACCCTGTATATATTACCGTATTTGTATATAAATGCTTTTATTGGTGTTGAATTTATGTTAGTCTTGTTTATATTGAATTTTTTTATTTGTTTGTGGATGCAGAAAAGTTTAGGCAACATCACATAAAATTTCCTTCTGATTCATCTCAATGCTAACCCAAGTTCATTAGTTTATTCTGCACATCCCCAACAAGTGAAAAAAATGTGCCAATGTTTTAAAAATGACTAAAAGGCTTAATTCATTTTTCTTTTAATTCTTTCACATAGAAGCAAATTTTACGTTCAAGGGAGGCACTTAAATTAAAATGCGTTTTTCAGAGTTTTTTTTTTTCTCGAGAAAGTCTGTAACTGACGTGAAATAAAAACTAATAATCTTACATGAGAAATAATTGTATCTTTAGAAAGAGAAAAGGTTACATTTTGTTTACATACTAAAACAGAATAACCTCGAAAATAAATGAGATATCAGCAGTAGAAATGGAAGTAAATTTCACTATTTTTGACACATTACATCGCATTGTAAATTCGGACAGGTTTGGAGACACACTTAAAACATACACAATCAAATAAAAATATCTTGATCATCAAACTTTGATTCAAACATGAACAAAGAAAAACAACATATCGTTGAGGCCAATGAATTATGTAAATATTTTAATAATCTAATTTAAATAAGTATTTCCAGATTTAAATAATGAACATTATACAGACATTTAGTCAATTTCAACTTTTATGTTTTTGAACCAGCATTAATAATGAATAAGCCTTGAGATTAAAAAGAAAACCAGTCTCCATCATTGACTTGCTTCAGTTTCTGCACTTGATTAAGTTTTTTTTCTTTCTGACTCATTGGTTCACTGTAGTGTATTGATTATTTGCATCTTCATGATCAATAAGTGTAATGTGGACTGTTAATAAGAATGGACCATTTGTAGATGCCTGTTATTAACATGACCACACAATTTATATTTAACGTAAAACATCATAAAATATGACACAGCAAGAAGGAATAAAAACGATTTTATTTTTATAACAACAAACATTTATATTTATTTTTATGTAATGATATACATGCGTAGAAGTTAATATTTTGTTGGTGTTATGTCCCTTTGACTGATTTAATATTTTTATCTGAGCTCACAAAAGTTGAATGAATTATAAAACTGAGAAATGCTGAATAAACTGTAGTTTTAGAAAAGTATTCCAAAGAGAAAAGTTCTTGTTGCTTGTTTGGAAATGTTCTGTATGTAGTTTGGAAAATTTCGTACATACGTGCATATGTGAATATGCTTTTAAGGTCTGACCGCACGTGGTCGATGCAAGAATCCTTCAAGGTTACATCTTCTTAGGCGAATGAAGAAATGAGAGAGAGAGAGCAAGCTTGTGTCTGCTATTTATAATTAATGTAATCACGTGACAGGCTCAGATAAAATTGACGGGAAAACTTGACTTGGTCATGCGCTGGAAAAATATTTGTACGTGGGTGGATTACAACGCCCACTTGTATTTATTGACCAATTAGAAGCTGATATTTCCTGAAAATTTGTATGAAGCTGAATAAAATTCAACATTGATAAGAAAGTGGTAGCGGGATGCTAAAGTAGAATCTTGTAAAATAGTAAAAGAAAATGTTGCAGTTAAAAGTCAAATATGTATCAATTAGAAGCACATTATAGAAAATTTGCTTACTTGAATTTTATGATATAGTTTTATAGTTTATCTTCGCAGAACATTACCAAGTCCAACAGGAAGACGATTGGGTACAATGTCCTAAACAGTGTGATTATAACAATCAAGATGAGAACACAAGTTTGAATAAACTCATGTATAAAGTAATATAAATGAGAAATGGTTCTTTAAGGTTTGATTGAAATATTAGGCTGTTCAGAAAGTAATTATGTTTTACCAGAAAGGATATACAAAACAATTAAAAATTAAATCTACTGATACTTGTGAAATGTCCTAGTGATAAAAACAATTGAAAATCTGCAAGTGAATATGAAGGATATAGAATAACCTCCCATTCTAATGATCTTATTTTTTCTTGGGTTTGTTTTGTCGAATGTGCATTTCCATTGTCATGCTGGAGAATAATACCTTTTCTCTTTAACAAAACAGGAGACTTTTGACATAATGCTTCATTTACCTAATCAAGTTACTGGTAATAAACGGCACCAATTATGGTTCTTCGATGTTCCCATAGTTTGTAATGGATGACATCTTACATATTGAATCAAACACCAAGAAAGGACTTCTTTGGATGAAATCCTAGTTTTGGTATTGGCACTGATTTGGATCTGAGGTGGAAGTTTGTGTAAAGAAACAAATTAGACACTGGTTTGGAGAAATGAGCAAAGATTTATTTTCATTTACAAGATATGAAAATGTCTCTGGTAAGTCGTATAGTGTAGTGTTCGAATGTATGTTGTACATGGTGTGAAATGAGAGCGTTAAAAAGGAGTATACTTAAGCTGGCTGATTGCTTGTTGGCTATCGGTGTGTGCTTGTTGCGTTGATAATGGAGTCAGTTCTCTTTCTGTACGCACGAGAGTTCGTTTTCACAGTCTAATGGTTGGACGGGCAGTCAGCTGTGCTCTCAGTTAGCCTCTCTCGGTATTTACCCAATCTCTACCCTGTCCAAATTCTCTTATGACCTATATAAGGGAAACGCATGGACATAGTTGTAGACATCTGTGGAAAGCGAAAGCTGCGTCTATAATGCTCTGGTATATTTGTTTGTTTTAAAATTTGTTTTGAGTAGAGCGCAGCAAGTGTGTGACTTAGCCAAATGAAAATGGGTGTGTAGTTAGAGAGAATTGTATAAATTTGACTTTAATTTGCTATCTCTAAATATGTATAAATTGTGTTTTCCTGCTACAAATACTCCCTTACGAGAAAAAATGTTTTGAAAACTTTCTCAAAATAACGTTGCCAAGAAATTGTACAGGCAAAGAAAAAATGAATTGATTTGGTTACAGAATATTGTAGACTCGTCTTTTTCTTACCTATCACCCCTAGCAACTGAACAGTCTATATCTTACGCCTACGTACGGAAAACTTCAACCAATAAAAACCGTACTAGGCGAATCAACCAATCTCATTGGTTAATGACACGATAATCTGAAAGTTCACGTGCAAAAGCGAAATTGCGCCAAAGCTCCGTGAGCCGAATTCGGACTTATAAAAGAAAACGTCGACTGACCCAAGCAATCAGTAACGAACTCTCACAGAGAAATTGTCAACATGCTCCACGTCACTCGAAATCACGATGTTACCGCGCAAAGGTACATAAACGCTGACTCACTCACAATTTAAAATCAACCAACTCTGTGAACGTCGATTCTCGAACATTGCTTATCCAAAGTGAATTATATTCACTACCTATTAAGTAATCATCCATGTGCGAACGACCTTAAAAACATTACAGTCAAAGGTAGATCACTCCTTAAGAACTCCTTCTAAAAAGACACTTAATATTGACAATTCTAAAACCGACACAAATCTAAAACGGACTGCAAATGAACGAACGATTACAAAGAGAGACATTCTGAAACCTAAAACATCATACACATTTTTGCCAACATAACATATACCAATTATCCTGCTTGTATATTGTTTTGAATTGTATATAAATGTTTTATTAGTTTCTAATTGAATATGTCTTGTTCTTAATCGTATTTTAAATTTCGTTTATTTATTTGTTGTGGATGCAGAAAGTCACGCAACCTACACAAATTTCTTCTGATTCTTTCAAGCATAATTAATAAATTCTGCACGTCCCCAACAATATCGACAGTGGTGTTGGATATAGAGTTAACCAAATGAGTTAATTTTAGACCATTTACTGTCCAAAAGGGTTTCTTAAAATCGTGCCTTCAAAATCGTTTTAAAAGTAATGACTTATCTTTGAAACTGGTATAGTTTGTAGGTAGCTTGTTGTTTGGAGGTGATATAATGCATTGGAAAGCCTTACAGTTACATGTGTTAACAGCTAAAGAACCTGAGGGGTTAAAATGCGTAAGATTGGTTATCGTATACATGTTTTGTATGACTTGACTCAGTTGAGCCATTGGATTTATTGGCCTGATTTTGTGTGTTCAGTATAATCTGTAACATCTTGCTTTGGTTGAACTGTAGTAAGAGTTTGTGGTTTTGTAGTTTGTTTCAGTGAATCGACATGGGCTGGTTTGATTCTGTAGATCGTTATGTTGTCTGTACGTCCATTTCATTCGGTGGTGAAATATTTCTCTGCCTTATCGATCACTCGGTATAGACTGTCATGTATCGGTTGAAGTGTTTTTTTTTTACACTGTCTCTTCTCACAAAAGCAACATTCTTCGAGAAAAGATCTTTAGGTATGTGTGTATTTTTCATGGTCTTTCCGGGTGCTGTGAAAGATAGGTCATTCCTTGTTACTTTTAAATCTTTCGCAAAAGTGGTCGGACATATCCAGAAAAAAAACTGTCCTGGAAAAACCAACTGAGTTCCGTATACCAATTTTGTTGTGGTGCACTGAAATCCTCTTTCATAGTAGACCTTAAGTGTTGTATTCTTAAAGAGGTTACAAGCAGACAAAGGTGGTACTTGAATGAAGGAAAAGTAACACGAAAGAAAGAGAGGTTTATTGTAAAAGAGAATATACTACTGAAAGATAGGGAATCGGGCAGCAGACTAGTAATTCCCGAAGCAAACACACAGGTATATCCTGTGCTCACTACTATCTACTGATAGAGTCAGTCCACATAGACAATAGGGAGTGTAGGATATTCCATTACAACATTAAGGCTAAGAGAATTAAGGGCAAATTTTCGTTCCAGCGTGTTGAATGCAGAAAGGGATGCTTTAAGCTGTCTATTTGCGCATAGGTGATATGCAGTCATTTTTTATGAGTCTCGCTCCTAGCAGTTGTGTTACTTTCTTAAATAGAGTGGACCTCGATCAGTGGTGATCTTTTCGGGTATGCCGAAGTTTGCTACCCATAAGTTCGTGTGCGACTATTTCCTTTGTAGAGTCGATGAGAGGTATTGCTACGGACCATCTTATGAACCGGTCAATGATCGTTAATATGTACGTGAATCCACCGGATGGTGGGAGTGGTCCAACCATATGGATATGTGTGAATCGCTGAACTTTCTTGATGGTGATTTTGTGTGTCTATAGATTTTATTCCTCTGACAAGTCACACAATTTTCATTTTTCACGATCCTTTTTCTGGACTACACATTTGCATACCTACACACCCACGCTTTGGAACATTTTTATGTGTTTTTAATATTTCACCCTTTACTAGGTGGTGACTCCTTTCAGTTCTTACAAATCAACAAATGTACATGTTTGTAATTAAGTTGTTGGTTGTTTGCCAATAATAAAATTGTGGCCTCTTTATTAAGAAATCTGCCTTTGTTGTAACTCGGTTTTTGGTGTCAATATTTTCTTGTATATTTTTAATATTAAGACTTAATGATTTCAAAAAACAGCAGCCCCTATGTCGGCCACTACAATTGGAGTAAAAAAAACAAAACAAATTAGACACTGGTTTTTGAGAAATGACCAAAGATTTATTTTCATCTACTAGATATGAAAATGTTTCTGGTAAGTCGCATAGCGTAGCAGTCAGCCATGCTCTCGGGTAGCCTCTATGATTGCATAGTGTAGCAGTCAGCCATGCTCTCGGGTAGCCTCTATGGTTAAGTGTGTGTATGTGAAGTCTACCTCTCTCTTTTGAGTAGAGTGCGGCGTGTGTGTGACTTAGCTACACAAAAATTGGTGTGTAGTTAGAGATAATATGTTTTCTAATAATTGTATAAATTTGGCTTTAATCATTATTACTATTTAGCTATGGTAATTGATTAACTAATTAACCATAAAAATTAGCAGGAATCAGAGAGTTGCCTCACAGAAGCTGACTTAGAGATTCCACGACTTCCTTATCTTCGACTTTTCCTTCCTACGAAACAGCAAGTTATACTAACGAACGAAGCTAAGCCAGCACCTAAAAAACTAAACCAGTTGACTTAGAAACCAGAACTTGCCAGAAGTATAAAGTGTCACTCTCCAAGAAACAGGGTTGAGAAAAACACATACTCCTGTATAGAATAGACTGATAAAAGTTGATTTGCTTTCTTTCAACATAACCGAATCTTTTTGGGTTTTTTTATTTATTTTTTACAATTGTGCAACGTCACCTCCAGTTTAGGCTCATCTTGCACTACGGCCCTGATGTCTGATTGATCTCGTCTACCTAAGATCAAATCATAACGTGGATAGGTTAGACTTGAGATTGAAGTAGTTACTTTGGTAACCAACCGTTGGAAGTGAGCTGAGAACGTGAGAGCTGGTGTCAGACCAGTTGCATCTGATGTGAAGCTGTTAGAATCGACCAACCATCCCATTTAGTACCCTGACCAAAGGATCCCACCGGGTAGTGATGTCCACAGATCGACCGGGTCACATATTGGTGGCAGCGACTAAGAGTCAACCCCCAAGACACTGGTAGTAAAAGTATCACAGCTTCACGCGGCAAATAGGAGTTGACCCCGGGCCGACAGTATTGTGTCTCATATTGGTGCCGAGACCAGGATTCAACCCTGAACTGACCAGTGGTACATATTGGTGTCTTGACAACCAGGATCGACCCTGAACTGACCAAGGTCACATGAGTTGCAATGAACCAAAGAACAGCACACAGTATCTCAACTAGACCAACGGAGACAATATAGAGTGGGAGTATGCGGGAGGATGGCCCATTTTAAAAAAATGAGGTATGAGATGCTGGACATGTGGCCAGGAGAGCCACTTAGGAAGATGGTAAGTCCCCCCAGAAGTAAGAGGGAGGATGGCCGATGTGAGAAGAAAAATTATGAAATGTTGGATATAAGTTATGTTGGATATATTCTATATTACTACTTGAATGGTGCTGTCTTTACTATAAAGACAGACCATAGGCCCCTCCAGTATCTACTGCAGGCAGAATGGACGAATAATAAGATTCAACAGTGGACACTAAAGTTAAGTGTCTACCACTGTAAGATAGAGTATTTGACAGGGAAGGAAAATACCTGTGCCGATTTACTCTCAAGAATACCGAAACAACTTGAAGAAAGATCTGTAAAGGTAGAGCAGGGGGTGGATGATAAGGCTTACAGAATTAGAGTAATTAAATCCAATAAGTTAAAACAGGATCGCTCTGTGTTAGAATCAGATGAAGAAGGGGACGCAGAGATGGTGACTGATCCCCACTGGACAGAAGAGACTGAAAAGGAGCAAGCAGACAGCAAGATAGTTGCTCTTAAAGAAAAGGTGAAGACAGGAGAGACCACCAAGTATGCAATAATAGACGAAAGGCTGAGATGAGGAAGTAAAAGACCAAAAATTTGAGACCAGAGATATTGGAACAGTGCCACGAGAGTTTGGGGCACATGGGAATTGATAGAACATATGACGTAATAGGGAGAAAGTACTATTGGCCCAGGTTGTACGGAGAGTTCACTAATTATGTTCGGAGTTGTGTAGTGTGTCAGTCGCAGAGTAGAAGGCATGAAATGGCGCCTTTGGAAGGGAATATATGTGCTGAGTTTCCCCTTCGAAAAAGTGAGTATGGATGTATCAGGACCATATGGGGAAACAGCACGAGGAAACAACTATATAGTGAGTTTTATTGATTGGCTAACAAATTAGCCTGAAGGAATTGCAGTACTAGACAAGAAGGCTAAAACTGTAGCCGACTTGATAATAAGCGAAATCCTCCCTAGGTATGGTGCCCCTGTGCAACTTGTTAGTGATAATAGCACAGAAAATATAAACAGCATAATGAGAGAAGTACTGACAGGTTTGAATATAGAGCACATAAAAACATCTCCATATCACCCCCCAAGGAAACGCTAAAGTGGAAATGTTTCACAGAACCTTGGGAGATGGGTTAGCTAAACTGTCTAGGAAAAATACAGAAAATTGGGATGTGTACTTGACGCAGGGACTGGCGGCTGTGAGGTTTACGATTAACGAAACCTCCAGATTTTCGCCATACTTTATGTTGTTTGGCAGAGATGTGGTCCGCCCTGTGGATAACTTGTTGAAGCCCCGAAGAAAGTATATGGGGGAAGATCATCATCAGCTGTTATTAGCCGATCTGGAAATGAGTGAGCCAAGGCCTAAGAAGGCGAGAACAAAGAAGGTAATTCTAGTTGAACTAGAGGAAATGGAGACGGAAGAGGACTCCGAGGAGGATGAAGAGATAGATCAACTTAGCCATCTGGACAAAGCGATCCGGATGATATAGCTGGGTCCTTCGGCAGGGGCCAGCGACGTTCAGTCGTTGTCTGAGTCGTTGCGGAAGGGTTCCTGTGATGTCACCGCCTCGCCCTCATGCCCAAAGAGAAGGAAGAGAAACGCAAAGAAATCCAGTCAGGCAGTCAAGGGTTCTAAAGGAAAACACCCTGAACGAGAAGAAGAGCTCAGTGATTGGGAGGAGGAGGATGAGAAAGGCTAAGAAATAAAGGAGGTCTAAAGATCGAATCAAAGAGTAATGAAGAAGTCCAAGGTACAGACTCGAAGTTCCCTGAGCAGAAGGAAGAATGAGGAGAAAAGGAAAAGGATGAAACATCTCCAGAAGAGGAATTGAACACTGAAAGAAGGTTAGGGGTTGAACAGGAACTACCTCTGAAGATGAGATTGAGAGGGGTGAGGAAGAACAAAAATGGCTGTGAAGAATAGAAGCGTTCGGTGTCGACAGATAACAACACTGGCTCATCCTAAAACCTATTCGCTGACTTGTGTTGAATGTGGTTGGAGAAGATAGAAATGCGGGCTGCACATCACGAGGGACGGAAAAATTTATTGGTATTTGCTGTTCGGACGGTAGTAGTGTCATGAAAGTACAACCGTTGAAGAGAGAGAGAGAGAGAGAGAGAGAGAGAGAGAGAGAGAGAGACCCGCGCACTTGTCCGAGCCGATCAAACTACTAAGAGTTAGTTAAAAGAAGGAAGAACTGAAAGGTTGAAAATTAGAGAAAAGAAATTATGAAATTATCCCAGAGATCTCGTTGCCTTGCAGGATTGGCCAAAATGAAAGGATTGATTATGATGATGATGGTAGCCACAATAATGATGATCCAACCGAAGCTTGGAAACATAGCCGAAATACCATTTTTAAGAAGACGAGTGAAGTAATAATAACCTGGTTGAAATGGTTGATCACTTTCGTGAAAGATTTAAATTCATATGAGTCGCTGTTAAATAAACTAAGAAATGAGCCAAGACAGCTGGGTACAGCCAAGTTGAAGGTAGGGTGAGATTATCCTAAGGAGAAGGGATTGTTGTTCATGATGACGGTCTTCTTCGAGTATAGAATCCAGAGGTTAGCAGTGAATATTTTGAAGACAGTAGGAAAGCGTTGTTCAGGTTAGCAGTGGATATTTTGAAGACAGTAACAGAGCGTAGTTCGTCCTTCTGTTTTTCTTCGCCTGACAAGCTGGACTGGACATTCGGGTAGAGTAGACAAAATGGCCGCCTTTATACACGACGGATTGAATGTTCTACGTCTTCTGATTGGTTCACCTTCTATTGGTGTACTATAAAGTGAGTCAAGTCATTTGGACTGGCTCACGAGTACATAACATACACAAAAAACTGCACCCCCCTTATTTTGGGTATATTATGGCATCTTACAAAATATTAGTAAAGTCAGTATTAATATGGAACAAATACTTTAGTATTCAAAAAAGTTCTTTTTTTTTTAGTATTCATAATTTAATAAAATTGTTTCTTTTATTTGTATTTTTCTTTTTTATTATTTCTTTTTTTATTTTTATTTTTTATTTTTTATTTTTTTTAAAGTTAATATCCATGAAAATTAGACATCATTTTGTCCACAGTTAAGTACTTCGGGTTAATAAACATTAACAACAATATTGTGATCACAACAAAAAAAGTGGAAAGAATTGTTACTTTACCCATAGCTGGGACCCATTAAAACAGTCACTATCACTCCGGGTCAGAGTGATCTTGAGGGTCATTAGAAGAGGATTGGGCTAAAAGTAGGACTATTTTTATACCCCGAAACTAAGGAAACGCATTCATGCCAAAAACTGAACTGACGTTTCTTAAGACAATAACTCATGGATGCAGTGTTACGTCCTACCCAGGACTAATAAGGACCTAAGAGGGACTTAATGGATGCAGTTTTACGTCTTGCCCAGGACCAATAAGGACCTTATAAGTCAGTACCAAATATGGCAGAAGTGAAAGCCCGTAATTTAAATTTCGTAATTGGTTTTGTAAATACATCGGCCATATTATTTCCCGATTGAACGTATTCAATTTGTACTGTTTCTTCGATTTCCAGCTGATTATTGGGTCACCGTCTGCTAGCTTAAAGCAATAGCCTGTTATACTCTTACGATCTGGTGAGTTGGCCCAATCAGCATCACAAAATCCTTCCAATTTTAATGGTTTATCTGATGGTCGAAATACTAGGCACCGATTCTTAGTTCCCTTTAGATAACGTAATACTTGCTTAGCTCTTGTTAAATGCACAGTCCCCAGTTTATTTAAGTGTTTGGACAACTTAGTAACCGTGTAGCAGATATCTGGCCTGGTTGATGTCATCACGTAAATAAGATTTCCGACCAATATTCTGTATTCTTTCTCACACGCCGCTATACCATCTTCATTATTCATAATTGTGTTTAAATCCATTTCACATGGAGTAGTTCTTGTTTTACAATTTTGCATGCTGAATTTAGATAAGAGCCTTTCGATATATCTCGATTGATTCATTGAAATAGTATTGCCTTTAAATTCGAACTGTATGTCAAGAAACCATGATAGTCGACCCAAATCGGTCATTTTAACCCTTATTTCTAGGGAATCTGATTTTTAATAGAGCGGCCTAACACTTTGATGCACTTAACATATTGTCGACTCAAATAACCAGAATTATTAATATTTCATTATTAAATGTTCTCGTGTACAGACATCAGTCAACTTGGGGAGATTAAAATTATTGTCCAATTAAATAAGAATGGATTAAATTATTCCATGTTCTTCCGCTCTGTTTGAATCCATATAGTAACTTTTTAAGTTTCCATACATAATTATCACCTTCTTCAAAACCTTCTGGCGGTTCCATGTATATTTCATAGTCCATGGCAGCGTTCAAAAATAAACTCCTTTAACATCCGTATGGTGTATATCCATACCATAATGTGCGCCCATTTGCATCAAAATTCTAATTAAGACTTAATGTTTCTACATAAGTCGTCCCCCCCGCCCCATATAATTTCCCCCATATATCTACGAAAATCCATTAGCTACAAAACGAGCCTTGTACACTGGCGATCCATCCTCAGTTCGCTTTACAGTATAAACCTAACGGCTGCCGATAATATTTTTATCATCCGGGGCCTTTTTAATTCAAAAGTGTCCTTTGATACTAAAGATTTAATTTCTTTTTTGCATGGCAGCTATCCACTGTTTGGAATTGACAGAATGTATGGCTTCATGATAGTTCTTTGGGATACATTGTACCGAATAACAACAGTCAATGTCGCAGGTATTACATTGACCCATTCCAAAATAGTCTGGCTTTCTTCTATTTCTTGTTGGATAACGCGGAATTTTTCGTCCCCCCACCTCATCAGATGTATTTTCTTTTAACTCAAGTTTTGCGTCTGATTTTTCCTCGTCTACATCATCTGGTATAACACCTTTCTCGGATTGTGGATTTTGAGCCGGTTTTCTACTTATAGGCTCATAATTGGGCCATAATAATTCTTGTTGGACCAGCTCCTCGCAGTTAATGTTCTTTTCTTCGGGTTCCTCCCTTGGCTCAAAGGAATCTGTAAATCTGACGCATCTGATCTTCTTTATTTTTCTTTTAACATCCGAATTATTACAGTGGCCTAATATTTTATGCCAAGTCCTTAAGTCGTGCGTGTCTGTCTTCGAAGACGTAATACTTATCAAATAATACAAGCGTCCATTTTGCTGTATATTAAATTCAGTTCCGTCTGGATATATTAACTGTGAATTGTCTCGGTGAAAATTGACTGTAACACCAGTTTTAACCGCAGATTGTACCGAAAAAAAATATTTTGTTTAAATTTAGGAATAAAGCCCTTTTTAACAAACATTTACAAATATTTCCTTTAGTGTCTCGTAAATAAATGCAGGCATCACCTGTTTTAAAACTAAATTATTAGCTCATTCGAAAAAAGGTTTTTTACATTTTTACAAAAATCATTCCGTGTATAAAATTGACATTTTGCACGGACATGGCCGATTTTACCACAACGAAAACAAACGATATTTATTTTAGTATTGTTATTTCTGTTATAGCTCTTGTAATAATTATTTTTAAGCCCCTTGTTTTTAATATCATATTTCCTAGTCTAATCGGTTTCAGGGACTGGTTTTCTGAATTTTTTTTTTTAAATGACGTTCTCAGTTGCATTACGTTATTGCCTTGATTTTGGGGGTACACGTTTTTCAGTTTCTTCATAACTACGTAACGCAATTTTAAACTCAGTGAAAGTTAATTGTTTATCTTTTTGAGTTATAACTGTCGTGAATGGTTTGAATGTCGGTGGTAAACCCTTTAAGACCATGGCTATTAGCAGCCCATCTGAGATAGTCTCACCTGCAATATTTAAGGCATTTGTGACATTCTCAGCTCGGATAATATAATCGGTTACTGATTCATTTTCGCGTATCTTTAACGCGGTTAGTTCAGTATATAAAGCAATAATTTTAGGCTTAGCTTTTGACAAGTAGTGTTCACGCAAAATTTGTAGAGCTCTCCGGCCATTGTCCTTGGCTTCTCTCATTATTAAAGACAAACTACGGTCATCCAGGAATTGTATTAATTCAGCGAACACGGTTGCATTTTTTTCCATAAAATCATCATCCCCCTTCTGGTCGTCTTCGCAAAGGATGATGATGTCATGGAGTTTTTGTATTCTGAGGTAGCCTAAGAACTTAGTCTCCCACAATTCATATCTCGATTCATTCCCGTTAAAATATAGTCGTGGTCTGGGCTCATAACCAATGTTGTTCATGATGACGGTCGTCTTCGTGTATAGAATCCAGAGGTTAGCAGTGAATATTTTAAAGACAGTAGGAAAGCATTGTTCAGGTTAGTAGTGGATATTTTGAAGACAGTAGCAGAACGTAGTTCGTCCTTCTGTTTCTCTTCGCCTGACAAGCTGGACTGGACATTCGGGTAGAGTAGACAAAATGGCCGCCTTTATACACGACGGATTGAATGTTCTACGTCTTCTGATTGGTTAACCTTCTATTGGTGTACTATAAAGTGGGTCAAGTCATTTGGACTGGCTCACTAGTACATAACATACACAAAAAACTGCAACAGGGATATCTCAGATTATTGTATTCCCTAGATTTGGAGGCCACTATGATAGAGGCTCAATGGAGGGACATGAAAATTACCTGAAGGAAATAGAGCTACTGCAGACTAGAGAAAAGAGATCGGTGGTTCCGATTGTGGGAAAAGCGTTAAATGTATTGTTTGGAACAGTAACTGAAGATGGTGTTAAAATCATAAGAAGAAAACTGGGAGAAGTTGAGATAAACCAGAGAACGCTAGCTCAAGTGTCAAGGGAGAGTGTGTCAATATTAAATGTGATAAGGTTAGAACTAGCCAAGAATAGAGTCAGAATTAGTTGTTTGATAAGTAACCTAGCAGGGTTGAGACAAGAGGTAATTAATGATACAGAAATTGTAATGGTGGAATTGCAGGAAAAGAGTGGAGTTATGCAAAAATATTTTCAACTAATGACAATTACGAATAAGGTGCAGCAAACTAGTCAGTTGTTGACAACCTTGTTGGAGCATGTGAGAGCTCAATTAGACATGCTGTCATTGGGACACCTGTCCCCAAGCATAGTAACCCCGGGTCAATTGAGAGAATTGCTACTTGGAATACAAACAGAATTACCCCATCATTTAAGGTTGCCAGTGGATCCCACCAAAGAATTGTGGAAATATTATAATGCGCTGGGATGTGTGACCTTGTTGGAAAATAGAAAGCTATTAGTTTTGATGTCTATTCCGATGTTGGATAGAGAGAGTATATTCTAGATATACCAGGTTATAAATTTACCCATTCTCTACCCCAGAAGAGATCAAGGTTTAAGAATGGTGACAAGATACAAGGTGAAAACGGAATACATAGCTTTAAATTGAGGTAGAACAAAGTTTATTTTGCTGACAGCAGAAGAAGCCAGAAAGTGTAGAAATGATGCTTTGGGAATATGTATTGAGTTCCATCTATGTAACAAAATGTGCGTGCTAGAATTGTTTGAAGGGAAGAAAGAAAGTATTAATAAAACTTGTCAAGTGGAGGTATTAGCAAACACGGCATTACCACAAACTATCAGTGTTTCAGACGGAGTATGGACAGTGGCCACACAGGAACCGATCTGCTTGTCTAGGGTATGTGAGGGAGAGTCCACACGGAAACTAAAAGTGAAACCACCATTATCCCTGTTAGAATTGCCCCTGAGATATTCGGCATTTTGGATAGCTATTTCTTTACCCCCATATTACCAGGTAGAAGAAAGATATGAAGAGAAGAATTCAATTATAAAATTGATTGACAGAAGCTTAGTCAATTGTACAGAGTTGTTGGGAGTCAATAGTGAGCAGATTCCCTATTGTTACATTGAATAAAATGTCAGGGCTAATGAAGCCGATAGAAAAGCTCAATATGGATCAGTTAAGGGATAAATTAAGTATTTTGGGAAAGGGAGGTATGGCTTGGGAGGATAATGAACAGATTGCGATAAACTGGCCAGCAATGATGGGTACATTGATAATTATTACCATAATGGGAATGGCAATACAGAAATTTACAAAAGTTAGGAGAGAATGAATTCATGGTAATCATATGAGCATGCAGCAACTCGAGAGGGAGATGCCGAGCAGTGTTCTTTACCTAGGCAGAATTAAAGAGAAAATTGCAGAGAAGCCGACAGAAGAAGCTGAAAAGGAACCGACACGTACGGCGGAAAAACCTGCTGTTGCATAGAGAAAATCATTGACCAAGAAAAACAAGCCATAACATCACCCCCCACACACACACGCGCGCGCGCACACACACACACACATACACACACACACACACACTTTAAATTGCATGAAAATAATGAAAAGAACATTACATTGCATGCAGAACAGAAGAAAAGGAAAAGAACTTTACATTGCATGAAAAATAAAAGGAAATTGACATTACATTGCATGTTGAACAGAAGAAGATAAGAACTTTACATTGTATGCGGAAACACAGATGAAGAAGAAAGACTGATCAGGAAAATACATCATGAAAAGGAAAAGAAGTTGAAATTGCATGAAGCAAATGCATGATGCATGCTAAATAGTGTACTGGAATTTTAGATGTCATTGATTAACTAATTAACTATAATAGTTAAACAAGAAAATACTGAGAACGGTAAAGAAGATAACCCAAGATTTTATTTTTACTTTAAAAAAAAAGTTACTTCTCAAGAACCCTAAAATTTGCGCAAACAGTGAACTCACAAAAAGGTCATATGCGAGCTTTTGACAATTGATTAATGATGTTTGTGGGAGTGCTGGTTGGAGAAAGCCCGAGAACAAGATATTATTCGAGGTTGCAAGATTTTGGAGGTCGACCAGGCGATGGAGCCATGTGTTGATTGTAAGAATTTTTGGCATGGGAAGATGTTCCGAGAAATATGTCGTTCAAATGGAAAGATTTTATTTTATTTTTTACTTTCCCAAGAAACTGAGGATTGGCAAAAACAATAAATTCACAACAAGCCGTGTGGCAAGCTTTTGACAATTCATTTATGATAATTGTAAAGAAAACACGGGATAGCCAAAAAGCGTCTGAGATATCATTCGAAATCGCCAGATTTTTGAAGTTGACCAACTCATGGGGGCCAAATATTGTTTTTAAGTCGAAAAAAAGGGAATTTCATAAACAACATTGATAATTTTGGAATTCAGAAATCCTGAAATAAACAGGGATGTCAAAGGAGTAATTAATGAAGCAAGCTTAGCCAGACCCGCACAACCGAGACGCCATTGGTCGAGTGGTAGGAATGGTGATAGGCGGAGGTAAATTGGTAAGAAAGACGGAGAAATTACTAACACCCACTGAAAGGATTTGGTATGGTGTACCAATGTGAGAAGGAGGGAGTTTAGGAGGATATCTATCCTGTAACCTCTCCTCATGGACGAAAGGATCTCCCTAAAATGGAAAGTAATTAATTTTCCAAAATGGGAAGTAATCAAATTTCCTAGCCGGACAACAAAGATGTCCCTTGTCAGAAATCGGTAATTACCAAGAACCCAAGGCTACGTCTAGCCCTGCACCAATTTTTGGTTGATGTCCATATAAACGAGCGCCCTCGGTTCGCCAGTCAAGTTCAGGCAGTTGGAGTTGGAGTCAGTTCTCTAGCAGGAATCAGAGAGTTGCCTCACAGAAGCTGACTGAGAGATTCCACGACTTCCTTATCTTCGACTTTTCCTTCCTACGAAACAGCAAGTTATACTAACGAACGAAGCTAAGCCAGCACCTAAAAAACTAAACCAGTTGACTTAGAAACCAGAACTTGCCAGAAGTATAAAGTGTCACTCTCCAAGAAACAGGGTTGAGAAAAACACATACTCCTGTATAGAATAGACTGATAAAAGTTGATTTGCTTTCTTTCAACATAACCGAATCTTTTTGTTTTTATTTATGTGACGGGTACACACCTGGCCCAGGGTCGAATCCTTTGGTTACGGCGCCAACTGTGACGTTGCTCCTCCTGGTCGCTCCTCCTGGTTCCAAGCGTGCCGCTCCAACCTCTTGGTTAGATAATCACCAGCCTCGCCTTTCCCAACCCGCTTCCAATACCTGGTTGCTAAAGCAACTGTACTGATCTCCGGTCTGTCTACCCACGCTGTGTTTAGATCTTAGACAGACGGGACCAGCAGGGATTGGGCCGTATGCAAGTTGAGTCCGACGGGGGTGGCAAAACACAAGTAAAAGAAAAAAAAAACTCACGAGACAAAAAATTACTGATAAAAAAAAAAGGTGACAACCTTTTATATCTAATGTCCGTTACATAAAGAAAAATTGTTCTCATTCGCGACCCGCTCTGTGGACTATGGCACCAAGCTTCTATCATACAACTTAACGATTTCGAATTGTCTACTCTCCAGAATTGTGTATGTCGGAGTGTGGTTTAGTTCGACACTGGGGCTAATTTCTATCAATCATTCGCAGTTGATTCTTCTCTTCGACTTGAGTTGTATTTCTTCACTTCGATCTGGTTGGGTCGAATTCTGTTCTCGGCTGGGCTTGATTTTAACTTCTTCTTCTTCTTCCGTCCAGTAACTCTTTGGCCTTGTCTTCGACTTGGCTGCAACTTCTCCGCGGCTTTCGAGTAATCTTCTTCTTCGTCGACTTAGATAGAACTTCTCTTGTCTTTGACTTGGACCGGAAGGATTTCTTGTTTTCGACTTGGGCTGGAAGGATTTCTTGTTTTCGACTTGGGCTGGAAGGATTTCTTGCCGCAACTCAGCCGCAACTCTCTGTCGTCCGAGGTGATCTCTTCTCGCTGCCGTCCGGGGCTGAACTCATTTTTTTGTCGATTGGGGTCCTGCTTTTATTGACGCCGCAGCAAACCGGGGTGGGTCTGTCGGCGTCAGGGCTCTCTCGATAATCCCAAAAGTCGCATTAGTTCTGATTTCCCATTATCGCTATTATTTTCACCCCTACTTCCTCACAGTGCCTCTGGGGGGAAGACGCATACCCATCTCTCCCGGTCTCTCGTATGTCAGGTGACCGTTTTCAACCAATGGTTCTTGATCGAGCATTCTCCCTCCTCTTTCCGCATATCACGTGACCGCTTTCGGCTAATGAGACTGTGGTGGGACGCCTCCCGTCTCCAATCGGGCGTGGCTTACATCGTTCAAAATCTAATTTGGCCTTTTTCACACGTACGAAAAATGATAATCTTGGCTTTTTCTCACCTGGGTTCTGTCAAAACAGCCTGCCGCTAATTAGATGTGACTTCAGGAAGGAATATTGGCGCTATCTGTGAGCCGAGACAATCGTTTTCTTTCCTTCTTTGTTTTTGGTCAGACCTGATAGTCAAAAATCTTAATTATCTGAATTGAAAATGTCTCCACTTCATCATCGTGGGGTTCCAATTTTTAACAGGTCAGAATCTGTATACAGTTCCACCGGTCACCACCTCAACACAAAAAAACACCTTTCCTCCGATTAAAATTTCGTTTCCATTGTTCTAAAAAATCTTTATTGTTTCAGCCAACCTTAACAACTTCCATCCTACGCGGACATGGAATTAGTTCAAGTGCTTGACCTGATAATTTTGACACTTGTTAGGTGCTGGTCGTACGTGTGTGTTTTCGCTTACGACCTGGTTTCGTATTATGTTTCTGTCTTTCCTCTTCTTTTTGTTTTATTTTATTATCTCCAAACTCTATTTCTTCAACCAAATATAACAATTTCTATTTCCCTGGATTTCGGTCAGGTAATTTGACCTGATATATTTTGACACTTGTCTTGTCTTAGTTTTACTTATGACCGGGTTTTGTTTTATCTATTCCTCTTTCTCTTTCTTTTTATTATTTTTTTTTTCTTCTTCTCTTTGGATCGCCTAAATACAGTTAGAGAATTATTCTCAAAACTCAATTATTCTTCGTTTCTAAATAACTAACAACTGGTTAATAAACCGAATAAAAATTAAATCATATTTCTATGAATATCTCTTTTTAGTCTTTCTAAAAAATGCAGGGTGCCACATTTATTTATTTATTTATTTATTTTTACAATTGTGCAACGTCACCTCCAGTTTAGGCTCATCTTGCACTACGGTCCCGATGTCTGATTGATCTCGTCTACCTAAGATCAAATCATAACGTGGATAGGTTAAACTTGAGATCGAATTAGTTACATTTTTCAAGTGAAAACTCATATAGAACCCGAATTTCCTCTTTGCAAGTTTTCCCAATTAAACTCTGAAATCTCTAAAAAATGGTACACTGTTGAATAGAAAAGATGATAAACTAATTATAGGTGCTGTTTCTCATCATTCCACCTTGGTTCTGCTGATCAGTGGGAAAAAAGATATGCATCTAACATTCAAAAAGCATTTAAAAAATAAATTTGCTGTGAATTCTAAGATCAAGTATTCATTTTTACCATGCTTGTTAATAGGGCGGAATGCATTATAATGGTTTAATTGATCCAATGATGCTAGCTTTCAAAGATGGCTGAAGTAGATTAAATGTAAACAGATTTTCCTATTTTCTTTTCCTGTCCTCATTATTTCTCAATACTTTACTTTCTGATATTAACAATAAACTTAAATATTTGTTCAGTTAATTTTGCCATCACTTCATTTCTGATTACTCAAATATGGTGATGGCAAAATTGCAAGTACTTAAAGCTTTGAGAATTCCTTTTTTTTATTCTGACAAATCCAATTTGATTCTTTTCCAAAATCAAATACCATCATTATTTCAATGTTGTGACAGTAGCCATTTATTATTGCATCCAACAAAGAGCTTTTCAGGATCAAAATTGTGGATAAAGTTCATGTTTAATCTGTTGTTTTTGTTCCAGTACTTTTCACTCTTTCAGTCATTATCAAGAACTATGTGCTGTTAGTGTGGTAGCCAAACCAGACAGTTTATTAACAATTTCAATCCTAATAAATACATCTTGTTCCAAAATTTGAATAATACTAAAAAAAATTGGAACAGACTTAGTCGCTTGAATTGAAAAAAAATCTTGTGTGTGTGTGTATATATATATTTGATTTTTATCTAGTAACAATTTTATGAAGTGGTAGAATTATAAACATAACTATGGCAAAGTTTGGGTATTTGGTCTTCATATCCAACTGAAATCCCTAAAGAATCAAGATTTTGAACCAAAGGAATAATGTAAAATTTGTGAAGTTGACTTCCAAGTTTATATGAGGTCAGCAAAAGTCACAATTGAATAGAAACATTAGCAGCTAAACTAACATTAAACTAAAAAAAAAATACTTCTTGAATCCAACATTGTGTGGTTATGATAAAGTGGTTGGTAACCCTCTTATATCAGGTGAATTGAGTCCCAGCAGTTTACAGAGATAAACGTTGGAAGGTTCAGTTTTATGTTATCCAATTCTAGGGCTTTCTCACTTCCATTAAAGAAACAAACTCCGATTGACCATGTATTCAAGGATGTAGCTGAACTCACCATACTTTGCCAATTGCAGGTTAATGAGGCTATTTAACCCATAGCTGATATAAGGATACAGTATAGCAGTGACAAAAAATGTGAGAGAGGACTTGTGTTATGAATATGTAGAAAAAAATTAATTAGCCTTGAGAAATTAGATAGGTTGAAAGATTCTTAAGGAGTCAAATCCTAATTTGGTGATAACTTATTAACTTATTCTAACTTATTATCACCAGCTGCTAAACTCACCAAATTGAAAATGATAGCTCAAATAAAAATTATTGTTTACCTAAAAACCTATTTGGTGTGATTTCTAAGGTAGAATAATGTCAGAGAAAGGGTTTTCCAGGAATTTAACATAAAAAGAAAACTCACCCAAATCCAATGAGTCATGTGGCTTGTTTACATAAAGATAAATTTGCAAATGGTAGGAAATATGTTTTTTAAAAACTTGTCCAGCAGAAGGACAGGCTATGTGGTTGTGAGGTGAAGGAAATTTTTAGAATGTAAATTAATCGTCAAATCATCATGGGTAACAATATAAATGAATTTAAGTTGATTAAGAAAGACTAAGAGGGAAGAGAGAAGAATAGTCCCCTAAGAACACCAACAGAATAGAAATTAATATCACAACCCTTGAAGAGTAGAAGAACAATCAAACATGAGATAGATGTAAATGGAACAGAGAGACATTTGCATTTCCTGTTGCAGATTGGAAGCTGTCATGTTAATGCTTTCAATATGCCTGAAAAAGAAAAGAGAAACTTAAAATTTGGTGCATTTCTTATTATTACCACCACCTATTTATAGTCCACTGAAAGTATGTCCTGAAATATCTTGTACACCATATATACACCTAGCCTGAAGTTATTATATAAATCACTTAAACTTCAATAATTTGAATTTGCTTTGAAACAGTTAATTAGATGTCAAAACAAAGCTCAAGTTAAATTTTTAGGCAGTTACAACATGTTTTATTAAAGTTACTGGATTTATTATAAAAACTGCAGTCTGAAATTATTATGCAGATTAAGATAATATTAAGAGTGCCGCCACTAAATATTATCCAAATATTAATCTACGCCCAAGCTTTTTCCCTATTTCACCTTTCTTAACAGAATTACTTCTCTCCCAAGCAAACGTACACAACAGTATCAAGAAATCAAAAGAAAATGGTAGGAAATATGTTTTTTTAAAAATTATCCAGCAGAAGGACAGGCTATGTGGTTGTGAGGTGATGAAAATGGTTGAATCTGTCAACACAACAATAAAAACAATATCTCCACACGTGACAGTAATTGACGTAATTTTCAGTTAACAGTATGAAAATAGCGTTCTCTAAATTCTTCCAGTTGCTAAGGACATTTTGTTTTGTTATTATTAGTTACTTTGTTTAATAAATTCATTTCGTTTTTGCCTTGAAAAAGTCCACATTGGATGAAACACGTCAGCTACTATTACAGTTTTCATATTGTCTTTTAACATATATATATATATATATATATATATGATGATGAAAGTAGAGACTTTAGAAACACATGGTAATGTTTTATTTCACAAGACCGAGTGATTTCATCAGACCAAAGAGTTTCACAAATAAATGGATTTAAAATGCATCCAGGCACAAGTGAAAAAAGAATTCTCAAACATAAGCTGTGTTTTAAAATAATGTTTTAAAACATGACCTACAAGCGTTTTGTAGGTCTCCCTAGAGTGGATGTGGTATTATGGTGCATGGAGGATTGATTGGTGACGGACGAGTTCTTATGGTGAATGGGTAAATTGTAATGTATGAATGGGTCGTGAATCAGATTAGCTAGGTATAAGATAGTTAGTGAAGACCAGCCGTTACCCCTCCCCACTTTTTCGGCCTTGTGCCACAATTTTGTATTTTTACGAAATAAATATATAACTTGGAACCCGGCTAACTTGGCTCCGGGCTAAGTAACAGTCTAACTCTCTGCTTTCGGGATGAGAGGAACCCGGACGAGGCTCCGCCGAAGGGCAGAGTCTCGTTCGGAGTGGTTGCCTGCCCCTGAACCCGTCTTATGCAGGTTCAAAGAGGGAATATTTTTGGGAATCTCAGGCTGGATCATAACTAAAGATGTGACCGGGGGCAGGCCGGGAACAACACTTACTCACATTAACTAGGTACACAAAAGCTTGTCTAACCTAACCAAGAGGAGGGCTCCACAGGAAACCACCCAGATGTAACGTAGGCTTGACCTAAAGAGAAAATCAAAGCTAGCCCCGTTCAAACGAACCAAGCTCGCCCCAGTCACCCACCTTTCGCTGAAGACTGTCGAATGCAAGCGTTTTCTATCAGTTCTAATCTTCATCTTGAGCTGATGCTCAAAGAATCGGATCAGATCCTGATGAGAAAGACGGGTACCCCGCAAGACTTCCTCCTGTCGCGTCGTCCATATCACCATTCGGGCCGTGGCTAGCAGCGTCAGAAACACCATCCGTTTCACCCCGGAATACGGGGACGACACATTGTCACATGCGTATGCGCGATCAATGGGCACAAGCTTTTCGGGAGCGAGACGAGCCGTCAGCTCGCCGACATGGTCCCATAAGGGGCGGACCCGGGGGCAGTGGTAGAAGGCGTGCGAAGCCGTTTCCTCTAAACCAAGGCCACACCGTTCACAGTCTGGCAAA
>OZ010606.1:15942841-16100341 GCA_963932145.1 Acanthosepion lycidas
CTCCACTTGATTATGTGTGGAGCATAGTTGAGCAAAAGACCAACAACTTTCCTTGTGACACCAAGGAGTAACTGAAGTCAAGGATTATAGCAGCATTCACCAATTTAAACACGGAGACCATCTAGAAGATTTGCAAGAAATTCAAAATCATCTGGAGGCCATGGTTGAAACCAATGGCGATTTTATTGAATAAATTTACTCTAATACTAATATTTCAAGATAGATATATTTACCAAAATTACAATGAGATGTTAGTGTTATTTTCATTTTTGTGTAATTTAGATGACAATTTATTTATTGCACCCTGTATATAATATTTGCATAAAAATGTTCACTTGTAGAAAAAATATAAGTGTTTGATGTAAAATACAGAGCTTTGGATATTATATATAGCAAAGGTATTGTGGAATGTGTACATGGGTATTATCTTGGAATGAGAAATTAGCAAAGTCGGGTTAGAATTACTTTTGAGTTCATTGCATTTACTTTCATAAAATACCATCAGAAAAGGTATGAAACAATGTCTTCACTCCCTAGCTATCAGCTAAATAGTAGGGAAGACTTGAATCTTTAGCCATGGTTGGCAACCAGTCTAGGTGAAGGGAAATTCAGAATTCTAAACCCAGCCATCTGAAGCTGTACAAAGACAGACACTGGGTACAAATATTATGGTGATTTTCTAATATATATAGTGTGTGTGTGTGCTGGTTATCAAAAAATAATTGCTACAGTTCTGATATATGATTTTTTTAGGAAACAGTTTAAAATAAAATGAAACATTACATAATAACACATTTCTAGATTCCTAAAGGTGAATTTAAATTATGATTTTCTAATTACAAACCATCTGTATATGTATACAAATACTTGTAAGTGTATATATATATATATATATATATATATATATATATATATATATATATATATATATACACATTTCAAACCAGTCACAACATATTACAATGCATTTAAACATTTCTTTCTCTCACATGGTCATGTACAACACAATAGAATCATATTACAAATTTATGACCTGCGTCTGCTATTCTGCGACCATTATTGTCACATAGAAAATTTCTATGTAAATCCTTGACGGTGAACATCTTTGTTGTAATGTCTATATACAGTGCCACACAAAATTTTACAACACATAACAAAAATGTTTTTTTAGGTGTTTCAAATACAGTTACATTAAACTTTTACTGCATATAGAACATTCAGTCAAACAATCAGATTTTTTTTTTAAAACTTCTAAAGAGTTTTCATGAAAAAAAAAAAAAAAAACTGATATTTAGTAACTCAAAGGTTTACAACAGTTTTTTGTTTTTATAAATGTGTTCAAATTTTACTAGAATGTTCCAAATTATTCGGATAGGTTTTATTTTGAGAACGTTCCAGATTAATTTTATGATTACTTTTAGGAATGATTAAAAGTATTGCGTCATTCTTTTTCTGTCAACCGTCCTTTAAACATTGACAAAATGGGGGAAAGCAAAATAATTGATCAAGACCTCCGTAAATGTATTGTTGACCTTCATACAAACTGACTTGGTTTTAGGAAGATATCTCATCAGTTAAACGTGCCATTGAGTTCAGTTCATCACTGGAAGATGTCATTCTATTTGTACCAAAAAAAGCTCTGGTCATCCTAGAAAGGGAATGGAACATACAGCAAGATTATTGGCAAGAAAAGTTGGCTACGAGCCCCAAATTATGATTAAAGAACTTCAGGGAGGTCTAGAAGTAAGTGGAGTGAAAGTGAGTGTATGGATACAATTAGTTGTTCAATATGACAAGGACTCCAAGGAAAAAACATTTCGTAAGCGAAAACACATTTTTGCTAGACTGGATTTTGTAAATGAGCACTGTATCAAACTTGCAGTATTTTGGGAAAATGTACTTTGGTCAGACAAAACAAAAATTGAACATTTTGGCAGAAAAAAGGCAAAGGTCTGGAGAAATATTTGCCAAAAAATACTATGTTAACAGTAAAATTTGGAGGCAGGTCAATCATGATCTGGGGTTACTTTAGTGCCCAAGGTGTAGGGAACATTGAAATAATAGAAGGGAGGATGAATGGAGCATATTATAGGGATATTTTGGAGAGAAATTTACGTCAGGTTGGGTCTTTTAACAAGACAACAATCCTAAACAGCAAAGATTACAAAATTATGGTTAAGTTCAAATAGAACAGATATTCTAAAATGGGAATACTTTTGCACACAAATTTAAAAATTGGCAATAAAAGTACATAACAAAAAAAAAACATAAAAACAATGTTTCTCAATTTTCCTTTGTGTTTAGTTAGACAATGTTCATTAAGATATTTGAAGTATCATTCTAATTGAATAATATTTTATTGTAAAAAACTAATTGTTAAATACTTTTGCAACCTCCTATGTATATCAGGGATATGATTTTTTTTCATAACCCTATTTTCTTGTCATAAATAGATGAACTTTTGTTCAAAAGTAATGAAAAAGGCATTAATTTGTTGTAGTTCTTGAAAAATGTCACCTCAAACTGAAAATTCAATTTTACAATAAGGGTAAAAAAAAATAATCAAAATATTTCAGAAGCTTTATTTTTCAATTTGTTAATGATGTAATTGGATAGTATGCATGTATTTTTAATGCATTTAACAGTTTATAGCTATAGAATAACATACAAACTTACAAATAAACAAAAACTGCAAGCTTGCATATACAATTAGAAACTTACATCTCCAAGTAAGAATAGCTATATAAAGATATGGAATATTTAGCATAATTATCGCATAATATACTATGTTTTGTTAGACAAAAATGTATGGTGAACTTTCTCCTTTTTATAGATGTCGTAAAAATCTTGAAAGCACTTACTTCCTTGTTCTACACACCAATTTGTTCTGGGAATTTTTAGTCTTGATGTTTCTGAATTCCAAAACTTTTTCACAGAGTTTAATGCTTTTTTGTGAGCTTGCAAGCTGCTACATACATTCTGATAATCATCTGCATTGTAGATTTGCTTACTAAACCAATGTTTTGCCCATCTGTAATAGATGAATCTACAAATTTTGAGTAGCAAGCCTCTTTTCTCTGGTAAAGTCCAAAAGAGCAAGTATTGTTCTAGAATTCCATCTTGCATTATTAAAGTTAGGTATTTTTTGAAACTTCACTTTAAGAAATCTTCCAGTTTCTTTGAAAAAGCAGAAAAGTCGAGTTAAAACAAATAGAAATTTCATATCATCATGCCATCCTGAGGTTTCAGTAATCTCTTCTTTACCATTCTTGAAATTCTTCGAGCTGTTTGTAGTTATTTACAAGTTCACGGGTATTGTGTTGTTTTCTCCAAATTCATCATCCATATGAAGCACTCAGTCAAGAACCTGATGTTGACAGCCAATGAATTGTGCTTCTTCTGGTTGCTCTTGAGCAAATAGTTTTGTAACCAAATAATAATCCTATTCCTGCTTCAAGTGTTCAGTCATAGCATCCACAACAATTATCTTTATACTCTTCCATAAATTGTACTCATCCCGAACAGTTGTTATTCCTTTGACAACAGTATCTGCTTTTCCAGATAAATAATATGGCTTTTGCTTCCTTTGGTCAACTGTTGATTTATTGATGGTTACTGCTGAAAGAGTCTATCAAGATTTGTTAATATTTATTAGCATATAAGAATGGTAAAGCTTGGGCTATTGCTTTAGATATTTCAAATGTGTTTGACAGTGTTTGGCATGCTGGACTTCTTCACAAGTTGAAAGGTTATAGTGTTTCTGGCTGTTGCTTTGATTTGATCCAATGTTTCATATCAAACTGTGTAATGAAAGTTATCTTGGATGACCACTCCTCTAGATCATTTTGCATTAATGCAGGCATCTCCCTGGTCTCTATTCTTGGATCCAATTCTGTTCCTTATTTTCACCAATGACCTTTCTGAAATACTTTCACAGTAATTGTTCTGATGAGATTTCTTTATTGGTGCCTCAACTTCATGAATGCAATTGCAGTACTAGGTATCCTGTTCTTTCATTGCACTGTTTCTTTTACTCACAATAACCCCTTGCATCCAAGTGGTTTTATTGCCTTAATTGAAGTTAAATATATATATATATATATATATATATTAAGGCATTAAAAACAAGAAATTTTATATTATGGACCATGATAGATTTAAAATAAAACAAACACCAGTCGACCGGTTTCGTCCCCTCTCATCAGAACTGTTAACGGGGAAATTATGAGGAAAAGAAAAGAAGTCTGTAATGCATGACATGAATGATTGGACAGGAAGAAATAAATTATTATAAAAGTTATACCAACCAAGATGACAGAAACGCAGCACAGCAAGTCCAAGCAAACAATCTCTTTGTTTACATTGTTTGCTTGGACTTGCTGTGCTGCGTTTCTGGCATCTTGGTTGGTATAACTTTTATAATAATTTATTTCTTCCTGTCCAATCATTCATGTCATGCATTACAGACTTCTTTTCTTTTCCTCATAATTTCCCCGTTAACAGTTCTGATGAGAGGGGACGAAACCGGTCGACTGGTGTTTGTTTTATTTTAAATCTATCATGGTCCATAATATAAAATTTCTTGTTTTTAATGCCTTAATACGCTTCTGTACCGTTTCAAATATATTCAAATATATATATATATATATAAATTTTTTTTTTTTTTTTTTTTTTTTTTAAAATATGATTCCCTTGCTACATAGGAATTCTCATGTTTCAAAAACAGGAGCTAAAAATTTCCAATTCAATTATAGAAATTAAATTAAAGTACCTAGTTCTGTTTCATCCTCAAGCAAATTTTGGAATAACTAATTTTGAAATTTACAGAGCTTTATAAGCCTATACATTGTAATATTAATTTCTATGGAGATCGAGAAAACCAATCATTTTAATAAGGGGTGGTAGGTTATTTATTTTCATTGACAACTATTGTATCAACATATTACTTTCGAAATATATATATATATATATATATATATAGCTTTTCCTTTCTTTCATTTTCAGCAAAGCAAAAAATATATCTAATTTTGACAATTTAAAAGAACTCTATGCTGACATGACATCTGATATTTTTAAATGAAGCTTTTCTAACAGCAAAAACAAAACTAATTTTTGTCAACTGACTATAAAACTGACAGTTGAAGGGAGGCTACCTTTATCTAGTTGGAAATTAGAATAGTAATTAATATACACAATGGATCTCTCTTTCTCGGGAATCCTGAAAAAATGCTCTTGAGTGTTGGAGGAAAAACAATTAGTTAATTTTAGGACTGAGAATTATTATATATAATTCAGTTTTTATTCAACAAAAAACAAATGACAATAAAAAAACATTTGGAAGTAATTTTATTTATTTACTGAAATTCAAATCTGAATAATTTTTTTTATTAGTTACTGAATTTTTGTAGCCACAAATAAAGCCAGAGAAAGAGTCATTAAATCTGGCTTTATAGTTCATCAGCTTTGGAGACATTTTTGTTTTGCACTTTCTGACTGGGGTGTAAGTTTCTTTGAGTAGAGAATAAAATATAATTTTTTATAAGACTTCATATTTTGTGAATCTATAAAGTGGCAATCACAGAAGTGCAAATTGAGAAGTTGATAAAAGTGAGCAGACTTTAGGCAATAAAGATAAACAAAACAATCACCAATTTCTTACAATTAAAACAATTGCAGAAGAAAAGCAACTGAATTTAAAAATACAAAATTCAATTTGAGTTAGTAAAAATTGGGTTCAAAAGAAAAATAAAAAAAATAATCAAGTGAAATAATCACAAGTGGTTATAAAAATGTCTCCAATGGATAAATTCTTTTCAAAATAAAATGAAGCTTTTCAGTTAGATATTAGGTTGGTGCAAAAATAATGACGTAATAATGTAGTTTTTTGACGTATTTTTTAACGTCAAAAAACAACATTATTACGTCATTATTTTTGCACCAACCTAATACAATGTTGAGAAATTGAACATCTTTCTTCTTAAAAAAACTTAATTGGGTAGACATAAAATTGATTGCCCACATTAAATTTTTTCTCTATATATATAATAAACAAGAAATTGTCTGGTTGATTATACAGTTTGCATAGAGGAGAATCATAGTTAACACTGAAAGTACTAAAATGATCATCCACTTTATTCTATAAAAAGTACACATTATTGGCTTCTGTTAATAGAATGAGATGTTAATAAAAAATAAATATCAATTTATTTGGTCAAATATTCTCATCTTTATTATTGTAACAATTTAAGCAGTAAATTTTGTAAATATCTTCAAGAGTACATGTCACTACCAATAGCTTGATCTTCATAGACTGTTAGGTTTACAATGATTTTCCCAATGTTTTGTGGGGCAAAATTCTGTTGAAGACCTAATTTTATTAGTTCTATAATAATCTGTTGTAATGGTACTTTTTATGAAAAAAAGACTTGGTCCATGGATTATAAGCAAAACAAAATCAACAAGCCTCTTCACAAGAAACATTCACTGGAAAAATATCTAGAAAATGGATAGGGAAGACAAACCACAAACTATTATCAACAACTCATCTCAAAAAATGTTTGTTACACTAAATTGAACTGGATCTGATGAAATGTTTTCTGTTTTCAGCAGACACAAATCTTAAAATATTACCAAATTTTCCATAATGCCAAATATTTCTATAAAAATAATATAAGTCATGTAACATAACAGAAAATGTAATTTTCTCTCATCTAGAAATATTTTTTGTGCATTAAACATTTTAGAAATTTTAAAAATCTTTAAATCTGAAATACCTATACAGTTTCAGGTCTTATTTTGAAGCAAGAAAACAGATCAAAAGTTTCTTTGTAGTGACTAAGACAAAAAAAAACAAAAAAAACAAAAACATTTAAAGCTAAAATCAAATTAAAATTTACAGCTGGAGGTGGAAAAATTCTTGGCCCAACCAAGAAAATCTGATGTTTATCATTTGGTTAGATTTTGGAAAGTGTGTTGGGCTGAGAATTTTCACAATGTTCTCAATGTTTGAAAACCTTGCTCATTATAATAAGTATTGTATTTTTTTTTCTTTGTAATATAGCAGACAGCTCAGAAATGGGTTTGGAAACTCTTGTATTAAAATATATTAGGACTATAAAAAGCACTTGCGGTAATTTTACCTTGAACTAGTCAAAGAAAAAAAATATTGATGACAATTATAATAACAAGTAAACAAAATCACTTTGAACATTTTTGTTTTATACTTTTTTTTTTAATAACAAGAGATAGCAGTTCAGTATTCCAACTTTGTGTCATGAAATCAATTTGAATATTTTTTTTTGACATAATCTAATTGATCACCTATTCAACACTTTTCTACATGTAAGATTGGTAACTATAGCAATCAAATGAATTCTAATATTACCAAGCAGTCAATGGCTGCAAAATTATTTAATGCACCATTTAATACGATTAGCAATGGCCAAATCTGCAGAAATCTTATTCAGGTATAACAAAAAAAAAAAAGAAAAAAAAAAAGAAACTATAATTTTTCTAGGAAAGCCCCAAAACTTAGCTACTTTTCCAAGCATATTCACAATTGAGTGTGTGTGTGTGTGTGTGTGTGTATAATATTGAGTGTCAACAATTCTAAGCTCATAATTACATAAAATCAAAAAGCAAATATTAAAAAAAAGTCTTTTGGGTGTGTGTGTATTATATTTCATTTATGAAGATTATAAATTTAGTTATTTAAAAATGTACCTTTTGTTTTGTTATCAGTATATTAAAAAAGATGTTTTGAATAAACTAAAAAAATTATCAATAATCATTTTTCCATTTAGGAAATCTAACATTATTAAATTTTTAAAAAGTAAAATAAGAATTACTTCCTTTGTTTTAATCATACTTATTATAAAACCCAGGTTGTGTGTGTGTGTGTCTGTTCGTTTATATATTGGATCAGATTTCCTACATTTTTCAACAAAACTTCACAGGACTACGTAAAATTACCTTGCAGTGGTTCTGACAGTGCCAAAAATTGGAAAAACAATTGTTTTTGCACAAAATCAGTTTGAAAACACCATTAAGAGGCATCGCTGTTTCGAGAATGAAAGGGGGACAACTCATATCAAGTTATATTTATTATAAAACCCAGGTTGTGTGTGTGTGTGTGTGTTCGTTTATATATGGGATCGGATTTCCTACATTTTTCAACCGATTTCAACAAAACTTCACTTTTTTTTTTGGCAGGTAGTGTTTCTTATTGTCTTCCACACTTTTTTTCTTTATTTTTACATTCAGAATGCTTTAAAAATTCCATTTACAAGACAATTGTTTATAATAAAATTGAAAAATTCTATTCAATCGGTAGACTCATAACGATTGAAAACAATGTTTTTGTTTGAGTTTGGGTTTGACCAATTCGTAAAAAAAAAAATAAAAGTATTTTCTGGACTACTGTTCATTGTAATGCATTTTGTCCAGTTCAATTCTTCAAGGTTAGACTTAGATTTTTAAAAATTAAAATATATCTTATACAATACAATATATTTGATGTTTTCTAAATGCAAGTGACATTAACCTACCTAATGTATATAATTTGTTTTAATGTATAAATTTAATATGGCCAAAAGCTAATATTATATTAAAATTTACAAGGAAGCTGAATTTAATGGAAAGAAAAAAATGAAAGCAGTGAATACAATAAAACTGGCAGGTTGCTCAATGTGCTGTCTCAAATCATGTTGTGATAAAATATATCAAGCTGGTTTAGTTCTGCATCTAGGGTAGTAGTTTTACTCACGGTTCATCTGAATCTATAAGCAAAAAGATTTGATGGTATGCACAAACAATTTCATGCA
Organism: Acanthosepion lycidas; assembly: GCA_963932145.1. Classification (NCBI taxonomy): domain Eukaryota; kingdom Metazoa; phylum Mollusca; class Cephalopoda; order Sepiida; family Sepiidae; genus Acanthosepion; species Acanthosepion lycidas. The sequence goes on from OZ010606.1 coordinate 15,951,664, forward strand.
GAATGTTTTCCTAAAAAATTTTTTTTTTTTTTAAATCAGAAAGAAAGAACTAATAATTTTTAAACTTTATTACTGGCTCAATAAATCAATTTTTGTATGTGTCACATTTGTTGTTCAGTCTCTATAAAGGAATAAATATTCAATAGAATAAAGATGTACCTATCAATGTCAAATAAAAGAATTATTATTTGTATTGCAAGATTTGACTTTTTAATTTTACCATCGAGACAAAATTGGTTGAGGCTTATTATTCGGCTAAAAGAATTATCCATATGTTTAATGTCATTTTTCATCATGAGAAATGTTAATTTACAATTATGTATCTTTTTCAATGATTTTAAGCTGAAAATAAAGATTTTACATAAAATCCACCCCCAGTAGATGAATTTAAGTGTCACAAAAACAACAAAGGTGAACTGCTTTATATGAAAGATCTGCAGTTAAATTTCATTCAATTTTATTCCTATTAACAATTGCAATCAAGCTAACTCCACTTGTATCTAGAAATTCTTAGAAATTTTTATTGAAGTAGAAATCAATTTCAAGCTAATCAATTGAGAATTAAAGTGAAGTAAACTTAATTCTCTAATGTTAAACAATAATTAAAATCTTAGATTATTTTTTTTTTACATCAAAGTAGCATATCAGTACAATTTTCAAGATATTTTTTAAAAGTCTGAAAAAAAAAAAAAAAAAAAAAAAAAATCAAACAAAATATATTATAAACTTAATTTTGTGATCACAAATTCTAAAACATCTGACTAATGAATTTTATTAGTATAATTTTGTTTCATTAATTTGATACCTTAAAAATAAGAATATCTAAATCAACTTGATACATCTGGTATCAAGTTGCAAAATTAGCTTTGTTTCTATTTATTCTATATAAAAAAAAAACAACTTTTGCTTAACAAGGGATAATTTAGGGTAAATTCTGAAAAGATACAAAAATTAAATTTTTTACTCACACTTTTGATTTCAAGATTTAAAACAATTATAAAATATGTAACATCTGGAAAAAAGTTGAATAATGGTTTCAAATAATGAAGAGATGCAAATATAATTAAATTTGTATAACAGAAGTGTCAAGTAAGTTCCAGTAGATAGAGAATGAAATTGAAATGACAGAATGCAAAATCTTGATTACTTCAATATATCATAGAAATATATAATACAGTAATAAAATTTTATTACATATTTTAGCATGAGGCTTAGAATTATGCTAGTCTTTTTTCCTTGTTAAATGTTGATCAAAGTAAAGCAAAATAATTTGTTTCCATAAATTCCATAATTCTTTGATCACCAATTTTCAATAATAAAATTCTAAGATATAGTGAAAAAAAAAAGAATAACTGGTATAAACTTAATTAACTTAGTTAATAATTTATAACAGTTAATTTTTATCAATTAAAAATATCAGATTCTTTTACTTCTAAAAAGAGCATTTGTGTGTGTATATTGAGAGAAAATTTAAGATTTGTAACCAAATGAGCTTAAACCAAAAATGGTCCCTAAATTAGTCCTTAAGATATTAGTACACATACTGACTTGTCAAAATAGAACACATGCATTATGTATTAGTCAATGATTAAAATATCTGATTACAGTACACAAATTCTCTGAATCAATCTCCAATAAGATAGTGATCTACACTATAAATGTAGAAGAACACATTTTGCAATCCTTAGAAAAGCCAGGAGTAATTCTTTTGCTAAGATAGCAACTGCTTGTAAGTTGGCAATGATAAACTGTATCTGTGCTTACAAACATATTAAAATTAAAAAATGGGATTTGTAATAAAAAAAGAGGAATGCTTATGAAGAATTCAACATTTCAGCTTTTTAGTACAAATTTTTCTTCTCTTACAATGCAATTTGTGATTTATCCACTTGGAAAGATTTTAGTAGTAAATTAAAAGTTGAAAGTAAAACACCAGATCCATTCATAGGTTAAAGAGTATGATAAACTTCTTTAAAATTTAAACTTAATTGTTTATGTGTATTAAACCCAATCCTAAATGGGTAAAATTTTAAGAAATTAAAAATTTGCAAAGAATAAAATGTGTGTGTGTGAATATATTTATATATATATATATAAATAAAAAGAAATAATATGGCATAATTAATATCATAAAATAGTCATTCAAAGAATAAATCAGTTAATGTAATTAATGGCAAATTCACTTCGCTAACAGATTAAGAAGGTATTAACTTACTGACCACTTCGCTAAATGACATGATCCTTGTTTTTATTAATTGTACTATTAGATGTTCAGTCCATATAGTTTGCAAGCACTTTCAGTGAATACATACACCAGCTGCAGGCATAGATATTCTTAACTGTTAATAACAGCACACTTTTTAATAAAACATCTTTCAACAAGTAACACATTCAATTTTGTCTTGGAATTTTTATTTGAAATTACCTGAAATTGAGGAAAAAAATAACACCTATGCCTGAAGATGGTGTATGTATTCACCAAAAGTGCTTGTAAACTATATGGACTGAATATCTAATAGTACAATTAATAAAAACAAAGATTATGTCGTTCAGCAAGTGGTCAGTAAGTTAATGCCTTGTTAATCTTTTAGTGAAGTGAATTCGCCATTAATTACATTAACTTTATTGATTTATTCTTTGAATGACTATTTTACAAGACACTGTAGATACAAAATATATTTTTTCTTGTACTTAAAAGAAGAAAAATGCATTTCAAGGTTATAACTAACACTTTTGAAGCAGACTATTGTTATATTCTGTTGATTGTAGCAAAGTAGATAGAATTTATTCTGAAATCATTTTCTAGTTTACTGTTCAGGGCATTCACACTTGATGCACATGTTGACATGTTGCTCAAATAGCTCCTGGCTCACTTCATCATCAGTTATCTTTTTACACACAGGGCACACACGTCCAAAATGGCTCACTATATGTTCAGAGAAATCAATTTCACTCATATCCAAAGCAAAAGTCTCATCACATTGTGGACAAATTCTCATTTCTTCTCCAAGAGCCTCAAAATATCTGAAAATGAAAAGAAGCAAAAGATTGAAGTAGATAAAAATAAATAATTTACAATTTCTTAACAATGAATATTGAAGAAGCAAATCAAAAAATAGAACATTTCAATTAGAATATTTTTGTGTTATGAGAGTTCCATAAAAAAAACTATTTCGCACACACACACACATAAACTATCCAACAAAACTGCACAAAGAGTTTCACATTGTTACTCTGGGTTTCTTACAATGTGATCACCAGACAGCAAGAACCAAGAAGAAAGCCATACTAATTACTTAAATGCTAACACGGGGTGGGGGGCTGTTGTAATTATTATTTTGTACACATATTAAATATTTTATACACAATTCAAGATACTGTCTCCTGTGGTGAAAGATATTTTATTTACTGAATCCAATTCCTGATAATACTAGTCATAATTGTACTAGCTCGGTGTATAAAATAAACCACAAGCATTAATTTATGCCTTCTTAACTATATAAATGAATGTCCTCAAAGATATAAAATAGCAATTATAAAAAACATCAACATCATCATCATAATGACTTTTGTAATCGTAGGGGAGATCCAAATGCAGAAGCCACACAAAATCTCTTCCACAACAGTTTATCAACATCAGCCATCAACAATTCTGGTATAGTCATACCTGTCTATTGTTTGACATTGTCCAACCAGTTTTTACATTGACATCCTCTCCTATGTCCACCTTCAACAGTGCCTTGCATGATGGTTTTGCACAGGCTGTCATGCCTTGTAATGTGTCCAAACCACGCCATTTTTTTTCCATTTGTTAGTGGTGAAAAAATTAATGATTAATCATATCAAAATAATTTCTTTGGACAAATTAATTTATATAAAATTAAGCAACTTAAAAGAAATACTTAAGAGTAATTGCCCCAACCATGTCATCAATGTGCAAATAAAATTAGCCTTAAAAAGATTTAGAAAAAATAACACAAGCCATCATCCTGATACAAACAAAAATTAACTTATTCTATTGTAACTACCGTAACTATATTAAAAGATTAAAAAGCCAATAAAAACATAATTTGCTAGTAACAATCCCAATAAATACCTTAAGATTTATCATTAACTATAAAAAGTTCAAAACATCTAACCTAATTATTACCAATAACTTGGGACCTCAAAAATCCCCTATACAAAAACAATGTTGCTTATGAATTGTCATGTCCTTTGGGAGATTCCATTTCCAATATAAATAATCAAAAGACAACATGGCCACACATCAACCATATGTTGACTTATCACTTGTTAAATCATTTCATGATTTGATAAGACAGACTGAGTTGTGGAAAATTTCAACCAGGACAACACACGGCGTGTCAAGTAGACAAACAGAAACAGACTAGAGTGGGAACCAAAGGACTTTGGTTAATTATAACCACACGGTTCCAGACCCTCTAGTACGATAGCCTGGAACCTGAGAACGAACGAACTGGAAATTGTTTGTCAGGTAGGACACTTTTTTTGGTTAATCTCCCAATTTTGAGTGTTGCTGCTTTGATTGTGTTTCTTTTTTTTGTTCTAAATATGCCTGACCACGATTCAGATGGAGTAGACATGGAGGAAGTGGGGGTTGAGCAGGGATTGCCAGTGGATCTAAGGTAATTGTTGGGCAGACCGAAGGTTCTAGCCTTCGACAGTAGCTCAAACAGTTTTAAGGAATGGCTGGCAATTCTAGGTAAGAGCCACGTGATATATAGACTCTTGGACCAAGAAACCTTATACTTGGTGTATGATGCCACCAGGGGGAAAGTGTCCGAGTTTATAAAAGGACTCTTAGCTTGACATGGGAAAGACTAGAAGTATTATTGACTCAGGAGTTCACTGACTAAGGGACAGCGATAGAGGTCATGTCGTCATTGGTTTTCCCAGAGGTAGTGAGAAATAATGCAGTGATGCAGGCCCAGTTGGCCAATTTGTATGTGGGAGTTCTCAGGGACGAGTGTATTCACCACGATGTGATAAAGGAAGGACCGCTAAGGTTGTCAGCAGCAGTGGCACTGGCCAAGGAGAGCCAGGGAGTTTGGGAAAAGGTAACGAGAGGTAGGAAGGCACAAGGAATGGAGGTAGGAAGAAAGGGGGAAGGAAGGAGAGCCCCTCGCATGGAATCGGAAGGTCAAGCTAGAGGTGGAGGAGCCTGAAATGTGGGAAGAGGATCCCAAAAGAAAGGCTTGGTCGACAAGGCATGGGTTTTATAAGCCCACGCTGGGTCGATACAGGCTGGTCTGCTGGACATGTGGGCATGAGGACCACAGAGCAGCAGACTGCCCGACGAAGTGGGGATTGCTCCCAGACTTTCAGCAAGATAGGTGTACTACGTGTGGGAAGAAGGGAAGAGCCAAATGGTGTGGGATAAAAAAAGGTGCCCCACCGATATTGTTAAAGAAGGCTGCGCCTGAAAGACAGAACCAGGGAAAAGCCAGCGGGCCACCCCAGAATTAAGAGGGAGGGTGGCCCAGTTAAAAAATAGGAACGTAAAATGTCAGACATGTGGCCAGGAGAGCCACTTAGGTAGAGGGCAGGTCCCTCCCCAGAGATAAGAAGGAGGGTGTCCCAGCTAAAGAGAAGAAGTATAAAATGTTGTATAAATGAAGTATAAATGTTGGCCACTTTGCGGTCAACTGCCCAACAAGAAGGTGCTGGTTTTGTAGAAGACCAGGGCACCTGAGGAGGAATTGTGATTCAAGAAACGGCAGAGAGAGACTGGGAAGGGCGTGGATAGAGTTCAACCCCACTGTGTTGGTAGTAAATGGCGAGAGAACGCTGTTGGAAGGACCTTCCAACAAATGGAAGAAGTTATAACAATAGTGGTAAAGGAAGATATAAAGCTACCCCCCAGAACAGCAAGGGTAGGCTAATGACAGGGAAGAGAATAGAAAAAGGAACGCTGCAATTTGTCCCTGTAGAAGGGAAGGGCCCAGAAGAGAATGAGATAACTCTGTGTGAGGCAGAATGGACAATTCAACAGTGGCTACTACTGTAAGATAGAGTATTTGGCAGGGAAAGAAAATACCTGTGCAGATTTACTCTCAAGAATACCAAAACAACTAGAAGAAAGATCTGTAAACGTAGAGCAGGGAGTAGATGATAAAGCTTATAAAATTGGATTAATTAACTCCAATAAGTTAAAAGATTGCCCTAGGTTAGAATTGGACAAGGAAGGGGACGCACAGATAATGACCGATCCTTATTGGACAGAAGGAATTGAGAAGGAGCAGGCAGATAATGAGATAGCTACCCTTAGAGAAAAGATGGAGGCAGGAGAGACCACCAAGTATGCAATAATAGAGGAAAGGCTGTATTATCTCTCAGGTCAAGATGAGGAAGTCAAAGCCAAGTTGTATGTGCCCAAAGGTTTGAGACCAGAGATATTGGAACAGTGCCACGAGAGGTTGGGTCACATGGGAATTGATAGAACATATGACCTAATAGGGAGAAAGTACTATTGGCCCAAATTGTATGGAGAGGTCACTAATTATGTTCGGAGTTGTGTAGTGTGCCAGCCGCAGAGTAGAAGGCAGGAAATGGCACCATTGGAAGGGATGGATGTGCTGAGCTTCCCCTCCGAGAAAGTTAGTATGGATGTACCAGGACCATATGGGGAAACTGCATGAGGAAATAACTATATAGTGAATTTTATTGATTGGTTAACAAATTGGCCTGAGGCATTTGCAGTACCAGACAAGAAGGCTAAAACTGCAGTCAATTTGATAAGTGAAATCTTCCCTAGGTATGGCGCCCCTGTGCAACTTGTCACTGATAATGGCACAGAGAATATAAACAGCATAATGAGGGAAGTGCTGAGAGGATTGAATATAAAGCACATAAAAACATCCCCATATCGCCCCCAAGAAAATGCTAAAGTGGAAAAGTTTCATAGAACCTTGGGAGATGTGTTAGCTAAACTGGCTAGAGAAAATACAGGAAATTGGGATCTGTACTTGACACAGGCACTGGCGGCCGTGAGGTTTACTATAAATGAAACCTCCAGATTTTTGCCATATTTTATGTTATTTGGCAGAGATGTGGTCCTGCCTGTGGATAACTTGTTGAAGCCCCGAAGAAAGTATATGGGGGAAGATCATCATCAGCTGTTGCTGGAGCAACAGCATAAAATATTTGTACAGGCCAGAAGAAGAATAAAGAGGGCACAGAAGAGAAGAAATGAGAGAGTGAATGCTGAAAGAAAGGTAGTAGAATTGAAGGTTGGAGACCCTGTCTATTATAAAATTCACCAGAAAGAAGGAAAGCTGGACCAGAGATGGGAACCATACTACCAGGTAGTAGAGCAGACGGGTCCAGTATCGTATGTAACATGGGATCAAGTGGTAGGACGGGCAAGGAGGGCCCATGCCAATGATATGAAGAAAGCTGAAATAGCTAACCTGGAAATGAGCGAGCCGAGGCCTAAGAAGACAAGAACAAGGAAAGTAACTCTAGCTGAACTGGAAGAAATGGAGATGGAAAAGGATTCCGAGGAAAATGAAGAGATAGATCAACTTAGCCAGATAGACGAAGCGATCCGAGTGATGGAGTTGGAACCCTTGGTGGGGACCAGCGGCATTCAGTCGTCACCTGAATCAGTGCAGAGGAGACCCTGTGATGTCACCGTCTCCCTCCCATGTCCAAAGAAAAGGAAGAGAAAAGCGAGGAAATCCAGTCAAGCAGTCAAGGGTTCTAAAGGGAAACACCCTAAACAAGAAGAAGAGCTCAGCGAGTGGGAGGAGGAAGAGGATCAGATACCCCCTTTCCCAGCTCAAAGAGAAAGGCTAAGAAACAAGGGAGATCTAGACATTGAATCAAGAAGTAATGAAGAAGTCCAGGGCATGGACTCGAAGCAGAAGGAAGAATCAGGAGAAAAGGAAAGGGATGAAACATCACCTGAAGAGGAATTGAACACTGAGGGAAGGTTAGAGGTTGAAAAGGAACTACCTCTGAAGATGAGATTGAGAGGGGTGGAGAAGCCCAAATCTCAGTAGAACAAAGAAGGCTGCGAAGAATAGAAGTGGTCAGTGTCGACAGATATCAACACTGGCTTATCCAAAAACCTACTGGCTGACTGTGGTGGATGTGGATGTCGGGGATGGAGGCATGGGTTGCACCTCACAAGGGATGGAAGAGGATTGTGGCACTGCTGACTGGCTGGCAGTGGTGTCATGAGGTTACGGCCTTTGGAGGGGGGTGGGGCACCTGTCTGGACCATTCGATCTGCTAGGGGAGGGAAGAGCTGAAGGGTTACAAACGAAAAAAAAAAAAAAGAAAAAAAATTATGGAATAGTTGAGTGAAGAATTGAATAAGATGGAATGGTTAAGAAGAATAAAAACAAGAGAATCTTGTTGCCTTGCAGGAATGACCAAAATGAAAGGGTTGATGATGATGATGGTAGTCACACTGATGATGATGATGGCAGAAGCTTGGAAGCACAGCCGAAATACTATTTTTAAAAAGACGAGTGAAGTAATAATAACCAGGTCGAAATGGTTGATCACATTCGTGATAGATTTAAAACCATATGAGTCGCTGTTAAATAAACTAAGAAATGAGCTAAGGCAGCTGGATGCAGCCCAGTTGAAGGCAGGGTAAGATTATTCCAAGGAGAAAGGATATCTCAGATTATTACATTCCCTAGAATCAGAGGCCACTATGATAGAGGCTCAATGGAGGGACATGCAAAATTACCTGAAGGAAATAGAGCTACTGCAGACGAGAGAAAAGAGATCGGTAGCTCAGATTGTGGGAAAAGCGTTAAATGTCCTGTTTGGAACAGTGACTGAAGATGATGTCAAATTCATAAGAAGAAAACTGGGAGAAGTGGAAATAAACCAGAGGACGCTGGCTCAAGTGGCAAGGGACAGTGTGTCAATATTAAATGTGACAAGGTTGGAAGTGGCCAAGAATAGAGCCAGAATTGGTTAATAAATAACCTAGCAGGGTTGAGACAAGAGGTAATTAATGATACAGAAACTGTACTGATGGAATTACAGGAAATAAGTGGATTTATGCAAAGATATTTCCAACTAATGACAATTACGAATAAGGTTACTTCAAACTAGTAAGTCGTTGACAACCTTGCTGAACATGTGAGAGCGCAATTAGACATGTTGTCATTGGGACACCTGTCCCCAAGCATAGTAAACCGAGGTCACTTAAGGGAAGTGTTACTCGGAATACATACCGAGTTATCCCATCATTTAAGAGTGCCAGTGGATCAAACCAAAGAATTGTGGAAATATTATAATGCGCTGGGATGTGTGACCTTGTTGGAAAATAGAAAACTATTAATTTTGATGTCTATTCCGATGTTGGATAGAGAGAGTATATTTGAGATATACCAGGTTATAAATTTACCTATTCCCTACCCCAGAAGAAATCAAGGTTTGGGAATGGTGGCAAGATACAAGGTGGAAACGGAATACATAGCTTTAAATTTGGGTAGAACAAAGTTTATGGTGCTAACAGCTGAAGAATCTAGAAAGTGTAGAAATGATGCTTTGGTGACTTGTACATCATTGAGCCCCATCTATGTAGCTGGTAACCACAAAATGTGCATACTAGAATTGTTTGAAGGGAAGAAAGAGGGAATTAAGAGAACTTGTCAAGTAGAGGTATTAGCAAACACAGCATTACCACAAGCTATCAGTGTTTCAGATAGGGTGTGGGCAGTGGCCACACAGAAACTCATCAGCTTGTCTAGGGTATGTGGGGGAGAGTCCACAAGGACACTAAGAGTAAAACCACCATTATCCCTGTTAAAGTTACCCCTGGGATGTTCAGCATTTGGGATATCTATTTCCTTACCCCCCGCCTATTACCAGGAAGAAGAAAGATATGAAGAGAAAGATTCAATTATAAAATTGATTGACAGAAGCTTAGTCAATTGTACAGAGTTGTGGGGGCCAATAGTGAGGGGATTCCCCAATGTTACCTTGAATAAAATGCCAGTAGTAATGAAGCTGATAGAAAAGATTGATATGGATCAGTTGAGGGACAAGTTAAGTGTGTTGGGAAAGGAAGGTATGGATTGGGAGGATGATCAGCAGATCACGATAAGTTGGTCAGCAATGATGGGTATATTCATAATTATCGCCACAGGGGGTATGGCAGTATGGAAAATTAAAAGTAGGAGAGAATTAATTTGTGGTAATCAAATGAGCATGCAACAACTCAAGTGGAAGATGCCAAGCAGTGTTCTTTACTCATACAGAACCAACGAGGAAATTGCAGAAAAGCTGACAGAAGAAGCTAAAGCACGTATGGCAGAAAAACCTCCTGTAGCAGAGAGAAAAACATTGACCAAGAAAAACAAGCCATAATAACCACACACATACACCCACAAGCCCACACGCTTTTAAATTGCATGAAAAAGAAAATGAAAAGAACACTAAATTGCATGTAAGCAGAAGATGGAAAGAATTTTAAATTGTATGAAAAAGAAGATGAAAAGAACATCGCATTGCATGTAGCAGAAAAGAAAAAAGGTGAGAAAGAGCTATATCAAAAGACAGACTGTGCAACATTAAAAAGAAGAATTTATTTTATTTACAAAAAAAGATACTTTTCGCAAAAGACAGAAAATCTGTAAGAAAAAGCGAGATTGTGATTCTGTCAAAATTAATTAATGTCACAATAAGGGAGTGACGCGCCAAACAAAACAGAATTCAGACAGAGGGGCAGAGCTGGCCACACAGAGCGGCCATAAAAACATTTTGGCTCGAACAAAGCTGCAGTACAGGTGGGGAGAATCGATATTAATTATCTTTTAGAGATATCATTTAACTTTAATTCCTGGCTCCAGTGAAGAAAGCAATGATATATGCATGAATCTTGGCATGAGAAGGAAAATCAAAAAAGGAATAATTATTATTGCTTATTAAAACTGTTGACGTCAGATATAGCGTCTCGAAAATGAGCATCTGGTGATAAGAGAATTTTAAGGCATGAGAAAAATAAAGAATTTGATTTTCAGGTAAACACGACCACCCAGTTAAAAGTTGACTAGCAGAGAAACACGGTGTCGGTTTTGACAGTGATTAATGAGTCGGTAAAGGTCCGGGCTAAGTGAATTTTGGGTGTCCCCGAAAGAAAGATGTGATAAGAATTAATTGGAAATCTGGGATTTGTAAATGTTTTGGCCGAAGGAAAAGGAAAAAGAAAAAAAGGATTTTGTAAACAAAATTCTGGAATAATTCTAAGAGGGTCAAGTCTAGCCACACCCACACTGCCAAGAGATCATTGGCCAAGTGGTAGCATGGGTGATAGGCGGAGGTGAATGTATGAGAAAGACGGAGAAGTTGTTAACACCCACTGAGGGGATTGGTATGAGATACCAATGTGAGAGAGGAAGAGTCTAGGAGGATAACTCTCCTCCGACCTTCCCTCACAGACAAGGGAGGAACCCCCGAAATTTTCCTGGCCTAAGAACAAATTCTTGTTGAGAATTGAGAATTATCAAGGAACCTAAACCACAGGGTCTTGGTCGGTGTCCATATAAATGAATGTCTTGAGGCAGCTGATCAGTTCCAGTTAGTTTGAGAAGTTGGAGAGTTGAGTTGCAGTTGGAGACCAGCCTCGCAGGAGCTAACCAAAAGATTTCCACGTCCTCTCGACTTAGTCTTCCTACCAAAAGCAAGTTTTATTGACGAACGATTTAAGATACCATAACTCACTTAAGAAATGTAAAAAGTGTCACGAATCCATAGAAACAGGCTGGGAGAGAAACACACTCCTGTATGCAACAGACAGACAGATAAAGATAATTGTTATTTCTCAACATATCTGAACCTTTTGAGTTTGTTTTATTACTTTTTTTTTTACTTATGCTTGTGCGGTATCACCTTTACCCCAGATACAGCTTGTACTACGGCCCAACACCAGATTGATTTTGTCTACCTAAGATCAAAGTCACAACATGGGTAGGTTAGACTTGAGATCAAAGTAGTTACCTTGGTGACCAAGCATTGGAGGCGAGCTAAGAACAACAAAGCTGGTATCGAACCGGAAACAACCAGATCGACCAGGACACAGGCTGGTGGCAGCGACAAAGAGTCAACCCCAAAACACTGGTGGAAGAAACCTTACAGTGTTGCGCTGCAACTGGGAGTTGACCACGGGCCGATGGCGCAGTGTCATATAGTGACGTTGTGACCAGTGGACGTCACATATTGAACTTCAATGAAATCACCATCCACAAGTATGGAAGAAAAGAATAAATAAATGAAAACTCAATAAATGATAACTTTTGTGATCAAGTACAACTCAGATTTAAAGTAGGGAAGTTTTTTCATATAGTTGAGCTGCGTTCAAGCTGCCATCATTTAAGAGTGGAAAGCTACCTATCATTATGTAGAGAAGGGGAAATAAATAGCTGAATAGAATTTGTATATTCTATAAATTTTCTACTTACTGTTCTCCATCAGTGTTAATAGTCACTTCTGGTGTTGTTTCATTACTATCAAAGAATCGAACATGAGCATCAGATGATTTTTCTGTTAAAAATAAATATCAGTAAAAATCAATAAACTTTTGGCAAATTGGCATAATTATTACAAACAGGTTGTCCTATTTTTTGTTTTAAATACACAGAAAAAAAATAGGAAAAATCAATCATTAGAAAATATTAAATGTTCTTTAGCTGAAATACAAGTTTCAAATGTTAGTTTTAATTTAAATAAGCAATTCTGGAACTTTGTGCCAAATTGATTCTTGATAAAAGACTGAGAGAATTAGTTTAAATTCTATAGAAAATTAGGACAAAAATGAACATGATGTTCACTGTTAAGTTCTTACAGAAAAATAACTCATAAATAAAGTACAGCTCATATTATAAGATTGTATGTGTGTGTGTGTGATTTGTTCTATCAATATATGTGCTACAAACTCATCAGTTTTACTTAATTTCAGAACAACTTACCACAGCTAGGTGAACAAACAGCTTTCAAAGCTGCTGCTTTAGCAGAAGGCAAAACCGTGGGTTCAATAGGGCGTGGCAGTTTCTGATTTGGGTAAGTGGACAAACCATCAGAGGTAATTGAGTCAAATGACTTTGGTGCCAAGCCTTTAGGTAATGGGTATGGATAATTCATAGTGATTTCTGGCTTAGGTTCATTGTTTGCATAGGGATTTCCATATAACAAGGTAGGTTGTTCCAGGATTGTTGTATCAGGCTTGTTGCTGCTCAGGACATTCACAGGAGGAAGTTTCGTTTGGCTTAACTTTTTCTCCTATTAATCAAATAAAAACAGTTAAAATCAGTTTCTGAATAAAATCAATAGACTTTCATATAGAAATGAATATTTCAAATGTGTGTGATACTGGATCTTAATTTTATACAATGAAGGAAACTGAGTTTTGAGGAAATGGTTGCACTGGTTAAGACAATTGTTAAATATTTGAAAAAACATGAGAATCAATTCTTTGTTCAATGAATAAATAAGATATAAAAAAAAAAGTACCGCAGATATGAGACTGAAAGTAGATTAGTGATGTTCCATTATATGTTATATATAAGTATATACAAATGGTAAACATCTTCATGACCAAAAGAAAAAATAACTTTTATAAAACAAACTGCTTAATACCAAAATAAAAATTGATTACTAATATCAAAGCAAACTGCATAATACCAAAATAAAAATTGATTATTAATATTAATTATATGACAATTGTTACTGTTATATATACTGTATCTATGAACACTAAAGGGTATGTCCCAATCCTCATAAATACATTGGACACTATTGTAAGTCGAAGTAATATGCTGTCTAAGTAGTCCACTACTAGCAGTGATCTACCTACTTCATGCCGCTGGCGAGTATTGTATTTTGTTGATGTTATAAAGATTACCATTTCATTTCCAACCCCTGTTTTGGTTTTTCCTCATTCAGTAACACTTTCTAGGTTACAGTTACATAAATTAATTTTGGAAGTTTTTCCTTCATCCTATTGTTATAACAAAACTCAGTGATAAAAACAAAAAGATGAAAATCAAGTAAAAAGAAATAGTGAAAATATTTCATTTAATAAATTCAGAGTATATTGTTACTGCTATGATCACTGCTAAGGTTGTAAATATTGTTATTAGGTTGGTGCAAAAATAATGACGTAATAATGTCGTTTTTTGACGTATTTTTTAACGTCAAAAAACGACATTATTACGTCATTATTTTTGCACCAACCTAATACTTATTCAGATCACTGCGAAGGTTGTAAATGAGAGGAACAACTATTACAGCTAATTCAATTAGAACAGAGCCAAAATTCAAACTCCCATCAATTGTCTTTCATGCTGTTAACCATTATAACACCCTACACAAACACAATGTACCTTTTAAGAATCTATAACCATTTGAAACTATTGTCAATTTCTAATAATTATCAGCTTAATTCATGACATCTTTTCAAGGTGGAATACTGAGCTAATTCTATAAGTTTTGAAGTAGGCTTTCTGAATGAAAGGTGTTACTGCCAAAAATGAACCTGCAAAACTTTCTAAACACTTTTTGTAAAGTAGTGTTTTAAAAGAGAAGTTTCTTGAAAGAAAAAATGTTAACTCCCAGAAATTACTAATAGTTATTGAAGATGTTCATATATCAATTGGCTTCCCTTAGCTCAGTGTTTTTCAATCTTTTCTCTTCATTACCCTAAAACAATTATCTTAAAGTAAGTAACTGAACTGCACAGAAAACTTAAATGACACATTTACCCAGTTTTGAGAAGCACTGCTTTAGCTTGGACAACAAGTTCAATGTGCCTGTGAAAAAATACATATAAATTCTTCACTATTTTTCTAGGAATAAACTCTACTCTTTAGTTCTATTTACATTTGTTTGACAATGTTTGAGACTCAGGGCTTCCCAATTTTCCAAAAGATTGACATCATCAGCTAAACTCTGCTGGGAAAAAAATCTTACCATCATTCAACTGATCCTTCAGTAATCAAAAAAATTTGCATATATTTTCATCAACTTTCTTGAGTCATTACTTTTTATGTGTCCCCAAAACATATTTTATGTTTCCCTAAAATTTAATTTCACTTTCCTGTACAACACCACTTTTATTAGAATATAATGATCTCCTAGTTTTATTGTTGAATACAATCTTATTCAAAGTGTCCGCATCTCAAAATTCATACTTATTAAACAAATTTTACTTTCAAATGCTTTTTGTTTTAACACTGGTTTTTAAGCTGCAGTCCATGCTCTTGAAGAATATGTTTAATAGTACCAACTGACACCAAAATGGACAAGTCTCACCCACCCATTACTTTTAGTTTTCTTTCATATAGCTTTTGCTAACCTGATCAGTTTCCAATATTGCCTTATGCTTCAGCTTTCAAAGAAACTCCACATCTTTGTCAATTCAAAACCTTTCCAATCCTTTCCAAACAAAGACGATTTCTCATATGCCACTTCTTGATATTTCAATCACTCACTACCTCATCTTCTCAGCCATACTCATTATTTCCATCATTGATATTGTTAGAAATTTTCACCATAATTTCAAGCAATGAAAGAATGCAGAATTTCAAAACCAGAATTTAAATTATAATTTTTAAAACATCAGTGTTGTTTCAAAAATAAAAAAAAATTTACATTAGTCGAAAAAAGAAAAAGTGAAGTGATGGAAAACTTTTGCACAGCTATTTTTGGCATTAATATCTCTCTCATTCAGTATGCTTGCTATGATAATTAGATAAGGGCATGCTTCCAAAAAGATCACTTGTAAAAGATGTGGGATGAAACATTTACTTATAATTTCTATTATTAGAAATGTACAATATTTTAAAGAGGCTGAAGACTTTTGTGTATTTTATCAGATCAACATGCATTGTTTCTTCTTGAATTTTCACCTTATTCTTATGCTTCATCTCCTTGTTCTGCTCATGTTGCAATTCTTGGCTCAATTCTTCTATGTTTGCATCACCAATGCTACTCCCATATACACTTGGGCTGCCTCTTTCTGAGGCACCATGGGAACTTTCAGAATTGTCATCTACAGCAGGAGACAAGGAATTTCCTAGCATAAAAAGAAAAACAAATCAAGTATTATAATTAATAGTATTTCTCAAAATGTAAACAATAACATGGTCATATAACCATGTTTGATGATTCAAATGAATTATTGTGCTGACTAATCTTTAGATTAAACTCAAGAGGTTAAATTTTTCACTCTATATGACAAATTAATAATGATGAGAAGAAAAAGTTTTATTGTAGTCAGGTTTAGTATTATTGCTATAGGAAATGTATTTAAAGTCCTAAACTGACTTACACCATATACAAACAAGAAATTACAGCTAAAATAGTTTGGGTTATAGTTTGGCACATCTAGCCACTGGAATTTCTACCTATTCTAGCAAAAAAACTACACCAGTTCCTTTAAATTGGATGGGTCCTGCTGGTAGGCAACACATTTTCAATTGGATTGCAGTCTGACTAAGTCATGATACACTATTTAAATGTTTCCCTTTAAACCATTTGAATGTTGCTTTAGCAAACAGAAAATAAAAATAAAGAGAAAATGTATGCTTAGGGTCTAAGTCCTGAAGTCCAAAGTAAAATCTGAAATAACTGAAAGATTGAAACAGGTTTTTCTCAAGAATTTCTATGTATTTAATAGTATATATTATTCCTTCAATTTTAACCAGGTTCCCCAGTTCCTGATGATAAAATGTATCTCCACAATATGATGGTGCCATCATAACCTTTCACTGTAGGGATGACTTTCTTGGTGTGATGAGATGTTGGATTTACACCTTGAGTGTCAAAAGTTAAATTTTAATCTCATTATCTATGTTTGGGGAACTTTCCATAGCCCTTTTAATAAATTCTAAAGGTGTTTTCTTTCTTTTTCCACTTTTCCATAAAGATCAGCTTTGTGAAGTTTACAAGTAATCCTAGGGACAGATAATCCAATCTTCAATCTCTACTTATGGAACTTACCCATTCTTTCAGTTATCTTTGATTTCACTTTATTGTCTCTTTGATTAATTGCCTTGTGCATGATTTGTTGTATCATAGTTTTTTCATTTTTTAAGAATGGGTTGTAAGATTTTCTAAGCTTTATTTTATTTATAACCCAACTTTGTACAACTTTGACCATAAAATGCTACTTTTGGGTGATTGTTTCACTAATATAGAATTCACAGATTTTTGACAGAACTGATATATCATAGACATTTCTTTAATATAATTATATGTAAAATGTAGTTAATTCAGAAAATAACCTAATTGCCTAATTTTTGTTAAAAAAAAAAACTACATTGTAGTGATAATGTTTCAAATTTTTTTCAATTCTCTGATTTAATAAAAACCACTAGTTGTGTGAATTTTGGATGGAAGAATTATTATCACAAGATTCAAAGCTTGTGATGATAAGTTTTTATCAATTCAGTAGTAGTAGACTTTAAAAATCATATAGCTAACAACTTGTTTTCTACAATTCAAGTCCTCTGTCAGGTTAATCAATTTCACTTAAGTTATCAAAAAATAAAAAATAAATTCAAATTCTTAATTGACAAAGATACCAAACTGATAAATTTGTAATCATTTATACCTTTTCAATCATTATGATTGAATCAAATAGTCAATGCATTTCCATTCCCAACAAAGTACAGCATACAAGTTATTTAAGGAAAAAAAAGATAATGCTAAAGCAAAATAATCTTTTAATAAATAATTAGTGATATAGTTGTTGAAAGTACAATACCCAGTTATAGTCTATATAATGTCCGCAGTTGTGAAATAATTATCCATTTTTCACCTTTAGTACTTCCTCCAATTTTGTTAGAATTTTCCATTTTATAATGTAAATATTTTATCAGATTACATTATTAAACGACACAAGATAAATATGACTAATAGCTGTAATCAATAGTACTTAAGTACAAACAGAAAACAAATGACAACATACTCGTGAATCTTCAAACTTACTTAGTTTGGCCAGTTTTTTTACATTCTTCTTATTTTCAGCATAAATCTTTTTATATTCTTCAGAGCATTTAGTTACTCGCAGTTGCCATTCTTTGCGTTCTTTGAGAAGTTCCTGATTCTGCACATTGACAGCAGACTGAAAAGAAAATCAAGTTGAGTGTCAGTTTTCATTTTAAAACAAACATTTTTTTCTTACCATTTTATTTAAGAATGAGCTAAAATCATTGATTATCTTCTCTATGAGCATCCTGATCACATCACAGCTGTAGTGTCACATAGAACTTTTCATTTTTTTTTTTTTTAAACTTACGGGACATTCTGTGTTAAGTCAATCAGCATTTTTTTTTTTTTTAAAAGATGTTGTGAAATATGTGTTATTACGTTAAGTTTTACAACAGGCCCATGAGAATGGGTGAATTTGAAAATGGTATCTCTTTCAGATATTTTTTTTTTTAAATGAGAGCCAACCACCAAAAATGGTCATATTGACATTTACAATTAATTGCTTTCAATGATGACACCATCTGTGTATGCTCATCATCAGAAGTATTTAAGAAAGTTTGTGTGATAGAAAACACCAAATCCTCACTCAGTTGCTTTCCTTTTATCAGAGATGTTGTTTCAGTTATAAAGTAGTAACAGTTGCATGTACTTGGAACAGTGTTTCCTATTTGGTATTTCTCATCCAACTTTTGTTGAACAAGAATTATATTTTTAGAGATGGAAAAGAAAGTGATACGTTTAACTGTAAAACAAAACACTGCAACTACTTCATAGGTCAGAATTTGACCTTTAATGGTCTTTGATGTCTTGTACATATTATTTGGTGCTTAGCTATTTCACCAATTCCATCTCTAAAATATTCTATTAATCTTGTTAGGTCCTTTAGTCTGAAATGATTCTCTGTAGCTCACAAACAACATGAACAAAATGGGTATCATGATCCAGATCATCAGGGGGTGAAAAATGATTGCCAGTGAAATGCATTTTTTAAGCCTTGAAATACAGCACAGAAGGATGCACTGTACACAGATTCCTTATATTTAGTCTTGAACCTCATAATAGTAATTCTTAGCAAAATCTAGGAGAATTTTACAGGCCACATCATCTAACTCTTCCTTCTTCTTCAGATACCTGACTGACTTCTAACAATGGTGTGGGATTGTTAATTTTGTGCACAAGGAGTTCAATGAATTCTTCTTTACTTTTAGAGTGCATTTTAAATTTCATACTATATTTTCTTGTTGTAAATTCATACTTTTTCTGTTGTGTTTAAACTTTCATAAAGTGACCCCACACATATATTGATTTTGTTTTGGGCATGCCATGTCCTGATTTTTGTAATATATCCAGGTGGTACTTAGGTATAAACTGAGGCAAATTTTTTGTTTTCTTTGGAAGTGATTTGGTAATGTGATTAATTTGCATTTATTTCTCTAGGTTACTCTACCTTCCAACATTGCAAGAAAAAGAAAAAAAAAAAAAGATATAAATGTTGTAATCTTTTTTAAATTCAAGTTTCTCAAACCAGCTGCCAATATTTTGACTCCTCAAATATGGATTGTGTTTATTTTACTTTTTCTATCACTATTAACTCAAAAAAGTCAAGATAAGAGATCACTCTGACTTCATTTTTAAACTGTTTAGAACTTTTAAGTTGAAACTTAACTATATATAAAATGTTATCAGATGGTTGGTAATTAAACCAGCTCCTACACTCCAATTTATTGAGAGTGAGGAGGGTACTCAGCAAACTTGTAGGATGAAAAATAGGACCATCAGTCTTCTTGTACAAAAGTAAAATTCAGAAGCGACTCAAAATCTTTTGAAATGAACAGTTTTTAATGTTGCTGTTTTTTCAGTAATTTTTTGGTAATAATTCTCAGTTTTATGGGTTCTGGTTTAAAAGCTATTTTTTCTTTCATTGCAATAATTTTGGCAAAAAATGGTTAATTTAACTACCATACTTATTGACTAGATGTTTTTTTTCAATTTGAAATTTCAATTTCTATGGCTACATATTTTACAAGTGCTAAAAATTTACAACCTAATAATATGAAGTTAAATGTGTGATAAGCAAAATTCTTTTTCCAGTGAAGTTAAATGTATATTATTTTTTATTCAAATAGCTTGATACTGATTTTGGTTGCTTTTAAGCAAGCCAGATATAAATACACAAGCAAAAGTAAAGTTTGCTTTATTGTTATAGAGAAGGATTTTAAATATTTATAATCATCAAATTATTCAAAATATCATTTTCAGTGAAGACAAAACTTATAAGAAAATGCTTACCATTTTTTTCGTGAGTTCCTCTTTCTGTGCACAAAGCTCACTGTTCTGTTTCATTACGTTTATTAACCTTTGCCGCAATGTTTCCTGTGCTTCTTGCAAGAAATATACAGATTGTGCTGGTACACTATTATTTCTTTCTGTCTTCAACGTTTCATTTTCCTGAACATGAGAATCAGATATTCAATTTTTTTAATTCATGAAATGCTTAATCAAATCTTACTACTTTATTATCTTTAGGTAATAAATCAATCTACAAAATAAAACACCTTATAAGTCTACTAAAGAAAAGAAAAAAATGAAGTCTAAATATTATATTAGTAAAATAAAATCATGAAAATCTTTTTGTTCTTATAAAAACAGGATACTTAAATCATAAAAATGTTCCTATAAAATTTTTAATTTGTGAGTAAATTCAGTTTGGTTTGGTTTGTTTTATGGCATATCAACTTCAATGGGTTATTTAATGCCGACAACATTTTTAGGATAGATTTGTATGAATAGAATATGTATTCTATGGTTTAGATTGGTTTGGTTTATTTTGTTTTACGGCATATCTACCTCAATGGGTTATTTAACGCCGACAAAATTTTTTATTGCTGGTAATATTCGGTTTTGTCAAAAATCTGTTTCTGGTAATATATTTCCTTCAAAATTGTATTGCTGGTAATAGTTAACTACTTGCCCATAGCTGGGACCCTAACAGGGTGCAACCACCCCAGGTCAGGGTAGACCTGGGAACACCAGCAATTAAGAGGTGGTTCTACACTCCTCAAAACCTCCTGATCAGAAGACTTGCAGCTGGACATAGTTTAACATCTTACCCAGGACGTGGATATAGTTTAACATCTTACCCATGTCAAAGTACATTCAGTAGAAAAAAAATTATTATATCAAACAAAAAAAGAGAACTCTAAACTAATTCCCTCCACCCATTGCCCTATAACCATCCAGAAAAACAAATTTAAACATCCCCCCCTCACCCACAATTTTAAATCATCAGAAAATATTTGATTGATTGTTTGGGTTTTATGGCATATCAACCACTGTGGGTTATTTAATGCCAAATCCAGTTTATATGAATTTTAAATACCTATTTTGTATGGAATAAAAAACGTGTAGCTGGCAACATTATTGTTTCAAAAAACTTGTAGCTGGCAACATAATAGAAAATATTTGATATTATTTAAAATTGTTAGTGGTGTAGTAAAATGTTTATAATTATTTTTAAATGTTTAAAAATAAATATTTATTTTAATCCATTCAATTTTTGAACTGTAGTATTCTTGCCTATCATTTGATTGCCGCTTTACCTGAATCATAGAGGAGAGGAAGAGGGTCATGAACTGACATTTGTTGTTTTTACAAAATATTTTTATAAAAATTATTTAATTTGTGGTTAGTTATTCAGTTAAAAATTTTAATAATTTAACTTTTTGAAAATACTGTTTTTGGCAGAAAAAAAATTGGAACAAACTTTAATTTTTAATACAAGGAGGAAAAGTTACAACAAAAATTTTAAAAAGTTAAAATAATATAATTTTAAAAATGAATACAAAAATATATTAGCTAAATAATAATAATTCCTCATCTCAGAAATTCAGACAGAAATTAAATTTTCCCTTGTATTTCAAAAAGCATGACACATAATATTTGTTAATGGTTCAATTCAAGATTTTAACCCTAAATTGCCAGAAAATATACAATTTTTCTACTTTGCTTATTAAAATAAAATTAATTATTACAATTAGATACTAATACTTTTCAAATTCAGATATAAATAATACAAATATTTAAATTTAAATTCTTCAACCTTCACTTTTCATTTGGGTTTCATTCAACAGTTTAAATAGAAATGCTTAAGTTTTGTATATATGTATATAGGCATTCTCCATGTATCAAGAGCCAAAATACTACTGGTGAGAAATAAGATTTATTTATTTATTTAAGAAATCACTTCCTTTTAGAATAAATATAATAGTATTTTAATTAAAACTTTTGTATCATCTATATTTTCATATATGGGGAAAAAAGATATAAATATTGTAATTTTTTTTTTTAATTCAATTTTTTGTTTTCTTTGGAAGTGATTTGGTAATGTGATTAATTTGCATTTATTTCTCTAGGTTACTCTACCTTCCAACATTGCAAGAAAAAGAAAAAAAAAAAAAGATATAAATGTTGTAATCTTTTTTAAATTCAAGTTTCTCAAACCAGCTGCCAATATTTTGACTCCTCAAATATGGATTGTGTTTATTTTACTTTTTCTATCACTATTAACTCAAAAAAGTCAAGATAAGAGATCACTCTGACTTCATTTTTAAACTGTTTAGAACTTTTAAGTTGAAACTTAACTATATATAAAATGTTGTCAGATGGTTGGTAATTAAACCAGCTCCTACACTCTAATTTATTGAGAGTGAGGAGGGTACTTAGCAAACTAGTAGGATGAAAAATAGGACCTATCAAAGGTTAAAATAACTCTTGAGTCGTGAACAGCCACCTAACCAGTATAGTCACTGTGGAGAAGGCAACAGGAGACAACACCATTATCAATCCTAAGATCAAGCTGTAAAATTATATAATTAAACATGCCAATTTTGAAAACATTTTAAAAACTCTTGCATAAAAAAAAATGAACACCACAAAAACATTATGCAAAATACAGATTGCAGTAAAAATAAGTGAAATCATTGATGTCAATCCATATTAAAATGGTCTGATTTCTATGTGTAGATTTGTTACTGTAACACTGCAAAAATACCACATCTTATATGTTACAACAATCCTGTTAAAATGCTCTAACTTAAAAAATAAAAAATTACCAGTTTGTTATAAAATAAAATAAGACATATCTCGGCTGATTTACAGGCAAATAAACTAACATACTCAAGAGCGAGAGCCGGATGTGAACGGGACAAGGCCCCGTCACAAAATGACCATTATCTTTGTTTATGCATGTTCCCGACGCACGAGTTCTGGTCGAAAAATAAAATAATACTTTAAAGTGTTTCTATTTTTCGACCAATAAAAATGCTTCCCTCCTAATTATACTCGTGTCGTTTTTCGAGCCTGTTAAGCCATAAAAGGGGTCACATGGAAGTACAACGGCAGTCAACAGGAGGCCAGGGAAGAGACCTGTCACGGTCAGACTGAGCGGTCAGCAGCAGTAGTGCCACGCCAACCAGCGAGAACTACTATGAGAGATAAACCCATATCTTCAGCCAGCCTATGAACTATACTACAAGGTAGCTGTCCCAAAACCACACGTTCCTATTGAAATAAATCACGTAAGTCTATTTCTACTGTTGTCGTATTTCCTTCTTGCTTATCTATAACAAGTTCAGTTTGTAATTTCATAACAGTGTGGGGGTCTGTATTCATGTTTAGCCCAATAATACTTAACTTGTTACAAAAGCTGAAAAGAAATTCATAAAAAGGGGCATGAAATAATGATGACTTTATGCTATATATATATATATATATATATATATATATATATATATATATATATATTCATACATGTTTCATTAAATAATATAGACAAGTGTTGTCTATTTAAATATTTATAATCATCAAATTATTCAAAATATCATTTTCAGTGAAGACAAAACTTATAAGAAAATGCTTACCATTTTTTTCGTGAGTTCCTCTTTCTGTGCACAAAGCTCACTGTTCTGTTTCATTACGTTTATTAACCTTTGCCGCAATGTTTCCTGTGCTTCTTGCAAGAAATATACAGATTGTGCTGGTACACTATTATTTCTTTCTGTCTTCAACGTTTCATTTTCCTGAACATGAGAATCAGATATTCAATTTTTTTAATTCATGAAATGCTTAATCAAATCTTACTACTTTATTATCTTTAGGTAATAAATCAATCTACAAAATAAAACACCTTATAAGTCTACTAAAGAAAAGAAAAAAATGAAGTCTAAATATTATATTAGTAAAATAAAATCATGAAAATCTTTTTGTTCTTATAAAAACAGGATACTTAAATCATAAAAATGTTCCTATAAAATTTTTAATTTGTGAGTAAATTCAGTAGAAAAAAAATTATAATATCAAACAAAAAACGGAACTCTAAACTAATTCCCTCCAGCCAATGCCCTATAACCATCCAGAAAAACAACTTTAAACATCCCCACCACCCGCAATTTTAAACCATCTGAAAATATTGATTTTTAAATTTGCTATTATTTAAAGTTGTGTTGTAGCATACCTACGGATGATAATGGGTATGTCCCCATTCACATAAATACAGTAGTAAATACTGTATGTTGGTCTGCAGTTGGAGATTCATTGTGGAATTCACTTCTAGCAGTTGACTACTACTTCTATATACCACTGGCGAATCTTACATGTGTTGTGCATGTACTAAGTATTATCGTTTATTACCAACCTTTGTATGATTATTCTATTCTGTAGCCTTCTCTAGGTTACAACATCTTGGCGACAAGAATTAGCCAAAATTACAACATTTTGGTGATGAAGATTAGCCAAAATGACAATATTTTTGCATCAAGGATTAGTCAAAATACACCATTTTGACAAGGTTTGGCCAAAATATAACATTTTAGTGATGAGGATTTACCCAAATCAGAAAATGTCACTAGAGCGACATTTTGGTGTCAAGAATTTGGCTACAAATCAAGGAAACTCCAGCACAACTTTGGCAAAAAAAGATAGCAAAATCGCCTGTTAAAATTCACCAAGACTTCATTAGAAAAATCAAAATGGAAGACTTTAAAACAATACTACTTGAAATGGTCAAACGCCAGGACAAACAGCAAAAATTCGAAAAAATTGTGGAAATGTTGGTAGAACAACAGAAAATGTTCATGAATAATAAGAATGGATATTCTGAAGACGCTATCGTAAATACGATTGCGGAATTTCACTATCTACCAGAAAAAGAGTTAACTTTTCAACATATTTCCATAGACACAAAGATTTGTATAAGACTGATTGTGCAAACTGTTCTGACAATAAAATGGTCAGACTTTTGCTAAGGAAATTACGCATTGTCAAAGGCACTAAGTTTGTAAAGTATATATTACCAAAGAAGACTAGTGACCTAACATTTAAACAAATGGTTACTTTGCTTTTGGAAGTTCTCAGCCTGAAAACATCTTTGTTTCAAAGATGGAAATGTATGAATTTAGTGAAAAACAGAGATGATGACTTCACAGCATTCGCTAGCATTGTGAATAAAAATTATGAAAAGTTAAAATTGGCAGAATTTAAGCCCTGACAATTTTAAATGCTTGATATTTGTGCAAGGGTTGTTGTCAACAAAAGACACTGAAATCCGAAGAAGGATTTTAAATAAATTGGAAAACAAACCTAATTTAATGTTACAAAACTTGGCAGAAGATTGTCAAAAATTTATAAATGTTGGTAGAGATGCAAAAGATATTGAGATAAGTGGCGTGTTGCACATTAAAAAGTGCATCAAAAACATGATCACGTGGTACAAAAACTTGAAAATTTTTTTATAAAATTGGTCAAATGGATTTTTACTGTATGTACCAGTCAAATAAAACATAGTGGGAAGTCGGAATTGTTGGCTGAAGAATTGGCAGGATGGTGTACCTAGTTCCAAAAATGGTACAAAAGAGGTACTATAATCAAATTAAAAGTAGGTATTCAACTGAAGAGAACACTACTCTAGACAAGGTTGAACCCATGGAGGTTCTTTTTGATACTTTTGATGTACCCATCCCTCATAAAGCTCTGGAGATAGAAGTCCAAAAAAGAGGGAGTAAAAGAAAAAGAAGGGATATAGAAAGGATCAAAGTCAACCCAAAAAGAAAAAAATAATGACTCTGTACAGAGTAAATCCAAAAAGAGGGTTGTTGTAACATACCTACAGATGATAATGTGTGTCCCCATTAACATAAATACAGTAGTAAATACTGTATGTTGGTCTGCAGTTGGAGATTCATCCTCAGTTGTGCTGGTCAAACTCTCTGCCTCCAGGCACAGAGGATCCCCAGACGATGCTATGTTGAAGGGCAGAGTCTTGTCTCAGGAAACAGCTACCTGACCCCATTTTATACGAGGACTATGATAAATTTTTGGCTGAGTCTATGGGCTCAGATACCCCACATTAAATTTGGCCTTGTGTGATATCTGACTGCATGAAGCAGTTGGCAGATATCCTGCAGTTGGAGATTCTTTGTGGAATTCACTTGACTCACTTCTAGCAATTGACACTACATCTATGCATCACTGGTGACTCTCATATGGATGTGCATGTCCTAAGTATTATCGTTCATTACCAACCTTTGTATGATTATTCTATTTCGTAAACTTCCCTAGGTTACAAGTTGTTAGTAGTGTTATAAAATGTTTATAATTATTTTTAAATGTTTAAAAATAAATATTTATTTTTTAAACTGTAGACTTCTTGCCTATCATTTGATTGCTTCTTTACCTGCATCATATAGCTGAGCAAGATGGTCATGAACTAACATTTGTAGAAGGTAGTTGAGATTTCATTTGAAACCTCAAGTTATAAATGTTTTACAAAATATTTTTATAAAAATTATTTAATTTGTAGTTAGTTATTCAGTTAAAAATTTTAATAATTTAACTTTTTGAAAATACTGTTTTTGGCAGAAAAAAATTGGAACAAACTAATTTTTAATGCAAGTTGTACAGTTACAACAAAAATTTTAAAAAGTTAAAATAATATAATTTTAAAAATGAATACAAAAATATATTAGCTAAATAATAATAATTCCTCATCTCAGAAATTCAGACAGAAATTAAATTTTCCCTTGTATTTTCAAAAGATAACTAAAAAAGCATGACACATAATATTTGTTAATGGTTCAATTCAAGATTTTAACCATAAATTGCCAGAAAATATACAATTTTCCTACTTTGCTTATTAAAATAAAATTAATTATTACAATTAGATACTAATACTTTTCAAATTCGGAGATAAATAATACAAATATTTAAATTTAAATTCTTCAACCTTCACTTTTCATTTGGGTTTCATTCAACAGTTTAAATAGAAATGCTTAAGTTTTGTGTATATGTATAGGCATTCTCCATGTATCAAGAGCCAAAATACTACTGGTGAGAAATAAGATTTATTTATCTAAGAAATCACTTCCTTTTAGAATAAATATAATAGTATTTTAATTAAAACTGACATTGTCCCCAAATTTCTTTCATTTTGTGGTTTTATGTTTTTATTTACAGTTATGTAAAATTATTTTTTTGATGAAAATTTTTTATGAGTTATTTTAACTGTGAACTAGATTTTAAGATAAAATACATTTTGACTGATCAAAGATTGATTGACTATAAAATCAATAGTTGATCAATTTATTTACTGCAATCACTGCAAAATGAAAAAGGTTTTAGCATTTTTAGACAATTTTCTAAAGAATACAAATTGGCTTTGATATAAATCTTCAAAGTTTCTGTTGATTCTTAGATAATAGATACCATCATGGAAAAGGGGTTTTGATCAAATAACAAAATTAAATACAAATGAAATGCAAACTAAAATTTTATTCTTTATATATTGTTACAAACCCTCATCTAAATTTATTATAATATCTATAAAAAAACAAAAACAAACAGCACATAGTCCTCATCCGGCCTGCAGGGTGTGACAGTTCATTATGAATTTGATAATGTGAAGAAGTCCTTACTGGGCTGAACGGACAAATCTGCTATAACTATGATGATTATGGGGAAAAAGTCCCTCTCTGGTCTTAGGACTGGAAGGACAAATCTGCTATGACTGCAATAGTCAGCTATAGATTTGGATTATGCAAAAGAAGTATTTGAATATGCGAAAGTGAGCGCATTTTCGATCTTTGAATGGAACAGATAAACGGCTATAAAGGCAATAATCAGTTATAAAATTGGTCATACGAAAAAAGTTCCTCTTTGAACTGAATGGACGATCAGCTACAAATGCACCAACCATCGATTTGGACATGTGAAAAGTATAGAAATGTAACACAGTCTCAAAACCAAAAGGATTCAACAAGGTTGGATTTAAGGAAATAAACTCTGGCATGCAAGGAATGCTGTTACATCAAGACGAAAGAAAGATATGTATTTTCATGAAAGCTAAGAGAAAGAAGACAGCTTCAATTGCTTCTTCATTCAAGCCCCAAGCCAGAAACAAGGAAAAGAAAGAAGGAAAAGACATCAAAAGAAACAAGGAAGAGAAAGGAGATCTAAAAAAATATAAAAAAAGAAGAGAAAAGTATATTTGCATGCAGGCCTGTCCTAAGATTGTCTATTAATCGACTAGTTACTTTTCTGAGAGGATAAATCCCCCCCACCCACCCCATTTCTTTTGTACTTATTGTTTTTATTTTTGCTGTATCTTTCTTATTGTTTTGCTATTGTAATAAGTTTATTTAACTGTTAACTCTACATCTGTGTTTCCATTATTTGTCAGTCACTGTGTATGTTCTTTAAGGAACTCCAGCAGACGTGACCGTTTCTGATCAATCAAAAAGAGACCCTTTGGGAAAGAAAGTTGTTTAAATAATTGTATACACGTTGAAAATAACAATACAGATTGCAATCCTCCTCTATCTCTGCCATCGATCTGGTTAGAGGACAGGGGAGGGTTGTAACAATATCTAAAAACTAACTTTTAATACAGGGATAGAGAACTTGATAGAACATATAAAATGACATCAAATTCATCTTGGTAGCTCAATTAGCAACAGAGTTATGACCATTCAAATTTTGTCAGATTTCTGTCTTGTGTGATATTATACCAGAAGCCAATATCAACAGTGTATAACTGAATATGCAGGCTTCAGACTAGTTAAAAATCATAAATGCAATGCCATATAAGTAGTCTTGGAGTAAAAGAGATATAATATTAATGGAATCAATAATTATTAGCTCAGACCAGCCATTGGGGAAAATGATTACAAAAATTAGATATGTGATTCCTGAAATTAATCATTGGTAAATCTTTCCAACAAATGCTTATTGTAAAGCTTTAACCTTATTTAACTTCAAATTAAGAATAAAAATACATTTATTCGAACTGATGAAAATACTTTCTGGGTAGTTGAAATGGTCCTTCTGCATTTCCTCTTCTAATGGTGATTTGGAGTTTGAACTTGTTTATCTGATGTTATATACCATATCAATGAACACTAATGGGTATGTCCCAATCCTTATAAATACGTTGGACACTATTGTAAGTGGGGGTTAATATGCTGTCTAAGTAGTCCATCACTAGAATTAGTTTACCTATTTCACACTGCTGGTGAGTATTGTATTTTGTTAATGTTATAAAGATTACCATTTCATTTCCAATCTCCGTTTTGGTTATTCCTCATTCAGTAACCCTTTCTCGGTTACATCTGCTATAGCCAATATTTCTGGAACACACCATATCCTATCATCCCTTCAACGTGGTATTATATCAAAGTCCTCTCTAAAGACAAATGTTGATGCCACTTGTGCAAGATCATCCAACAAAGGCCATCAGAAATAATCATTTCTGCCTTTGGTTGGGACTAAAATTTTGATTACATTACTGGATGGGGATGTAATATCAATGACTTGGTTAATGTAAAAGTTGGAGTAATAGTATACTGCAACCTTTGGCATTTGTAACTGTTTGTTTGTTTGTTTAAAACTTAACGACCCATCGATCAGCAAGAGATCATTTAAGGTCAAAGTTGTTTTTTTCTTTTTCTTTAAATAAGGTTGAAATGCTTACAAAAAGACTTTCACTTTCCTTTCCTTCTTTTTCGATGTTGTCTTGCTTTTTGTTTTTAAAAATTCACTGTTTTCAGAGGTGTGTTGTTTGAAAATTCCTCACCTGGCAAGTATCCAAAGGTTTCCCCTTTCATCATCAGACACCAAATTGGAATTATATTTTATTATATAGTCCAACTTTCCTAAGGAAAGTCAAGATCAAATTGGGGTTTGATTTTTCGAAAAGTTCTTTCAAGTTGTTTACGTTGTAAAATAATTTTCGAATATGTGCCATATCACCGCAATCAAGCAGGAAGTGCTTCACAGTATAAGCCTCCTGGCATGCTATGCATTCAGGAGGATCTTCGTCTTTTGGGAGGAAGGAGTGAGTTATGCGAGTGTGTCCTATGCGAATACGGGATAAAACCACTTCTTTGCGTGATTTTCTGTGTTCAGTTAGTTGTTTCTTTAGAGAGGGTTTGATTTTAAATAATTTGTTGTTTTGACAGCTGTTCCAAGCATCTTGCCATTTCTTCAAAATAAAGTCATTTATTAGAGGTTTATAGTCAGTGTATGGAACCTTTATGTTACTTGTGTTAAGTTTCAGAGAGTTTTTTGCAGCCACATCAGCTTTTTCATTTCCATGAAAACCAGAGTGGCTGGGAATCCAACAGAAAATGATAGTTTTATTTTGTAAGATCGCATGTATTCTATGCAGGAGTTTGATGAGCAAAGGATTGTCTAATTTTTGGTATTTTAATGATTCGAGTACTGATAATGAGTCTGCAAAAATAATGAATTTATTTGAGTTATGTTTAGTGATGAGGTCTAGAGCTAAATCAATGGCTGTATTTTCAGCACTAAAAATTGAGGAGTTGTTAGGTAATCTTTTCTGTAGAACAGTACTTTTAAAGATAGCCGCACATCCTACTTTGTTTTTGACTTTGGAGCCATCGGTGTATATGTGGGCCCAATCCTGGTATTGTTCCAGAATATCATTCAGTTTTTCTACACAGTATAAGGGGTGTGTGTCAGATTTAGTGTGGGCAGCCAGTCTTAAAATGACTTTTGGTCATTCCAATAGCCAAGGTGGATGTTTGGGTAGCTTGAATTCATGTATACTATTTTTGTCTATCAAACTGTCTGTAAGTGGTTTTATCATTTTTTCCATGTAAAGACCAAAAGGTTTGATAACATTTTCTTTTTTGTCAAACAGATGTTTATAGCTTGGGTTGAATGTGCATTGATAGGCCGAATTTGATGGATTGGATTTGAGTTTTAAGTAATATTGTATAGCTAATTTCTCACGTCTCAGTTTTAGAGGAGCCTCATGAGCTTCAACATATAGGCTTTCTCTGGGAGATGTTTTAAAGGCACCAAGAGCAAGTCTTAGACCTGTGTGGTGGATGGGGTCAAGAATTTTTAGGTAGGATTTCCTAGCCATACCATATATGAAACTTCCATAATCCAATTTGGATCTTATTAGTGTTCTGTACATTTTTAGGAGTGATATGCGATCTGCTCCCCATTCTGTGTTAGCTATAACCCGCAAAAGTTGTAGTGTTTTGAAACATTTTTGTTTTAAGTATTTCAGATGGGGAATGAATGTGAGTTTTTTATCAAATATTATTCCCAGAAATTTGTGTTGTTCAGTCATTTCTATTTCAGTTTCTTCTAATTTAAGTGTTGGGTCGTTGTGCATTTTTCTTTGATTACAAAAATGCATACACTTTGTTTTGGTTTGTGAGAGTTTGAAACCATTTTCAATGGTCCATCGATTTATTTTATTTATGCATATCTGCAGTTGACGTTCTGAGGTATGCATATTTTTTGATCTATGGCAAATTAAAAGATCATCTACATATAAGGAACCATCAACTTCATTGTTCAAACAGGTTACAATGTTGTTAATTTTTATGTTAAATAGAGTGACGGACAAGATGCATCCTTGTGGGACTCCTTCTTCTTGAATTTTTGAGTCTGAGAGAGTCGATCCTATTCTTACTTTGAAGCTTCTGTCAGATAAAAAGTCTTTTATCAACAAGGGTAATCTGCCTTTTAGGCCAAGATTGTATAAGTCTTTCATTATTCCCTGTCTCCATGTAGTTTCGTAGGCCTTTTCTAAGTCAAAGAAAATGGCTATTACATGTTTTTTATTGATGAAAGCCTCTCTGATAAAGGTTTCTAAGCGGACTATGTTATCTATTGTTCCTCTTTTATTTCGAAAGCCACTCTGTAAGTTGGTAATTAAATTATTGATTTCCAGATACCAATTTAGTCTTCTATTTATTATTCTTTCAAATGTTTTGCATAAGCAGCTTGTTAATGTTATGGGTCTAAAGTTTTTTGGATCTGATTTGTCTTTTTCTGGTTTTGGTATGGGAATCACAATAGCCTGTTTCCAGCTATTAGGTAGTTTTCCCTTGAACCATATTTCATTAAAGATGTTTAACAAAAATTTAATGGATTTGGGGGGAAGTTGTTTTAAAAATTCGTAATGAATTTCATCAGGACCAGTAGCTGTATTATGTGATTCACTTATAGCATTTATAAGTTCGTCCTTCGTAAAAGAAAGATTGTATTCTTCTTTGTTATTTGAATTAAAATTTAGTTTATTATTCTTTTTTTTCTGTATCCTGCTTAATTTTTTGGAAGAGTTCTCTGTAGTTTTTGTTAGAGGAATTATTTTTGAAAGTTTCCGCAAGTATGTTTGTTATATCTTTTGTTTCTGTTATTTTTTTTGTTATTTAACGTGAGATGGTTAAGAGAAGAAGATAAATTCTTTCCAGAGATTTTCCTTAGCATGTTCCAAACTTTTTTTGGTTTTGTATTATAGTTTATTTTGTTTACATAATCTTTCCAGGATTTCCTTTTGGCTTCCTTGATAACTCTACGTGCTACTGCTCTTTTTTGTTTGAAAAGATTTAAATTATGAGATGTAGGTTGAGAGTTAAATTTCCGTAGTGCTGCTTTTCGTAGTCTTATTGCCTTTTTACATTCATCATTGAACCATGGTCTTTGTTGTTTGTTAGATCCATTGCTTTTTGGTATGCATGCTCTTGCAATGTCTATTAAAGTTTCTGTGAAGTATTCGATGGATTTGCTGGAGACTTCTTTGTCTGAAAGTTTTTGTTGGCATTTTTTTTTATATTCTCTCCAATCTGCTTTATTTAGCTTCCATCAATGAAGATGGTTTTCAATTTCTTTTGAATATGTCAACATAATTGGAAAATGGTCACTACCCCATGAATCATCTAGAACATTCCAATCGAAGTCCATAAGTGTAGACGAGTCACAAAGTGATAGGTCAAGCACTGAATAAGTGCCTGATGCAGGGTGTAGATATGTGTTAGATTTTTTATTTAGTAGGCATAAGTCATTGTTGTTAATGATGTTTTCAAGATTTTTGCCTTTTTTATCAGAGTATTTAGATCCCCATATAACGTTATGACTATTAAAGTCACCTAGTAATAAATATGGTCTTGGTAGTTGATCTATTAGGTTGTTTAAATCAGTTTCGCTTATGGGATCGTGTGGTGGGATATAAATGGAGCAGATGTTGATGGTTCTGTGTAGAGTGGCCTTTGTAGCAACAGCTTGAATATGGGTCTTCAATTGTATTTTACTTTGAAGGATATCATTTCTAATTAGTATCGATACGCCCCCTGATGCCCTTTGATTGGGGTTATGAATGTAATTATATTGTGTATAGTTTTTTATTTTAATTTTATCATCAGTTTTTAGGAAGGTTTCCTGTAAGCAAATGATGGTGGGGAGATGATTCGTTATAAGCAGAAGTAATTCATTTATATTTGGCTTTAAGCCACGACAGTTCCATTGTATAATTTTTTGAGTCATTCTGTCTTATTTGTATTTTGTTTTTTGTTGTGTTTTTAACCCTTGGCTTTCTTTTGGTTCTGTTTGTTTAGTTAGAGATGTTGCTTTTGTTTTTCCCTTTGATTCATTTGCTCTTTGTTTAGATGTAGACCGTTCCCTTGTTGGAGATGGGCTGATTGTTTTTTGCTTGTTTTTGTCGGGACTTTTTAAGCTTCTCTGTCTTGAATGTCTTTCTTGACTATTAGTTTCCATCAGTTCAAAATTATTTTCATTTTCAATTAAAACAATTTCTGTTTTCTTTTTGCTGTGTTGATTTTTTAATGGAGATTTCCTTTTTGGAGGTGAGGAGTTATTGAATTCGTTTGAGGTGTTTGGGAGATTTGGCATTTGCTGTTGCTTGTATTGTAATTTTTTTGTAACCTCTTTGGTTTCGACGATCTGGTATTGAGGATTTTCCTTTAGATCTGACTTGGTATCAGTTCTAGTTGTTAAACAGTTTAAATTTTTATTTAATATCTCCAGAAGTGATCTTAATTCTTCTACCAGATCGGACAGATTATTTTGTGATGTTTCTTGTTTTTTAATCGAATTGTCTGTTCTTCTGACTATATTTGCATATGTTGATACGTTCAGAGAACTCTCGACTATTCTTCTTGCCTCCGGGTACGATATATTTTTTGTATGTTTAATCGAGGATATTTTTTTTTCTTTATTCCAGACTTCACATTCTTTCGAGTCTGCTGCATGATTTTGTTTGCAGTTGGCACATTTAACTGGGAGTTTACAGTCAATGTGATCCCCGATTTCTCCACAAACTTTACATATTGATGGTCTGGTGCATCTATCCTTATGGTGCCCGAACTTTTGGCAGTTGTGGCATCTCAGAGGATTTGGTATATATATATTTCCACTTTTTCTCTTATATATCCAATTTTTATTTCTGCTGGAGGTTTTGAAGTATTAAAAATTAGGATATATGTGTTTGTAGGAATTATTTGGTTGTTTTTTTTAATTGATATTCTTTGAGCATCTATGACTCCTTGTTTTTTTAAATTATTTTTTATTTTGTCCAGAGTACAGAGTGAGAGGTCTGGGCTTCTTACCACACCCTTTGAGGAGTTCAAGGAAGTGTGGGGGTAGGCCTTTATTTTAAGCTTGGCAAAATTGTTTTGATTCAGTAACGTATTTGCAGAAGTTTTATTTGAAACTTCTACCAAAATGGTTTTGTTCCTTAGTTTTTTTATTGAAGACGTTTTTATTAGGGATTTCATTATTTTTTCCACAATGAATGGAGACAGTTTGGTGATAGGTGTATCCTCTATTGATTCCAAGACAATAAATCTAGGAAATTGATTTTGGTCAAAATCATTGTCAGACTCAGTTTCATGGACTCTCTGAACTGTCTTCTATGTGGGGCCTTTTATTTTTATTTATAGCCATTGGATTTTTTTTTTTTAAATTTCACCTTCCTTGCTCCCCACCCTCCTTGGAGCCCATCATTGGGAGATGTTAGGGGGGAAACCCATTTGCCCTATTATCCCAGGGATACAAGGAAAGGTATACTCACACTAGTAAGTTGGCTGCTAGCATTTCAGGTTTAACTTTGTTTTCACGACCCGTTTTTTATGAAAATGTCTGTTAAAAACCCTATCTGTAACGGCTTTTTCTTACTAGTAGATTGACCCTTGCCACCGTCTTCTAATACTTACTTATAATCTATCTCTTGTTTGTGGTAAAAGAATAGACCGGTTTTGTATAACATAAGTGTTTTAGATAGATGGGTTTTAATGTGAGTAAGTATTAGTGCTTGACGTGACTAGCCGATTGATCGGATCAGGCCTCTCCGACCACCCGTCTAGCCCAGGTAAGGGCCAAAGTGATGTGTTGCATTACCATGTCCTTTTTGCACCTGGACCATGGCTTGCTCAATCACCAGGATCCCGTCCCCAGACGACACGGGTCGCCACCCACAGCCAACAGGTGGCCCCATTGAGGGACTTTTACCCTCTGCAGAGGTGCAGTTGACGTATTCTGAAGCCCCGCCAACAGGGCGGCATTTGTAACTGATCATTTGAAATGATTCTTCTACATAACAAATGCTAGAATTGTTTCAATAATTAGATTCACTAAGTGTCTTTTCTTCCTTTCTTTATAAGTGGTAATGAAGTTCCATTAAAGGTAGTTATATCATTGTAAGGTCTATTCCCTTCATCACAGTTTTGAACTTTTATCAGCATCTATTGCAAGCAACTTAGAGTCTTCTTCAGCCTGCTTCTCCCACTTAGAAGAAAACTCAGAGCATTGAGTTCATCATCCACTGACCAGAAGATTAAATGTAAATTTTATTAATCACCTGGTTAAAAGGTATCTGGTGGGTAAAGCACTAATACATAAAAAATAAATAGGAACCCACTTAAAAAAGGTGTTACACATTATCTTCTAGAATGACATTAAGCTTAAGACAGCTTAAGGAAAAGGAAAATTACAAAAATGCAATGTATGTTTGCAAAAATTGAAAAAGTATAAAATGTAATAATTTATTTTTTTAAGAAAATGTAACAATTATATTTTAACCTCCCTAGAATTAGTAAACAAATAATCATTAACAGAAAAATAGGAAACTTAGTACATTTTAAAAATTACCCACTAATTACATTTCAATTTTTATGTACCTATGTTCCAAAGTTTATCCACTTGATTTTTTATTTTACTTTTTGTAAAGAAAATGTAAATAAATTTCCAATTTAATCCCTTATTCCCAAGAATTAGAGAAAATATAGCCAACTACGAATGTAAATGAAATGAATGATCATTAAAAGGAAAACTGGATATTTTTTTTTTAATTTTATGAACCAACAGGGGCGTGAAATTTAAAGAACTAAGTATATATCCAGTTTATATATTTATTTTTTATAATATGAATTCTGTTTAATGATTTTTTTTTTAAGAAAACAACAGCTGAAGCGAAAGTGATTTGAGTGTGACAATTTGGACAAAATAGAATAAGTACTTCATACAGTTTTAAAATTCATTAAAGAAAATAAGACAAAAGATTTAAATTGTGTAATACCTATTAAAAAAATAAGTCTGATTTAAAATGGGGTTCAGCTGGCAATTACATTGCCAGCTAAACCCCATTTGTAATGCTGAGTTCACTCAGCATTACAAATTTCAATGAATCCAATCTGACTGCATGAAGAATGCAGTATAGGCTCTTCGATTCATATGCAACTGAAGTTGCATAATTTTCATATTTTTTAACAGTTGAATTTCACTGGTATTTCATCTACTAAAGTTTTGAATTTTTTTTGTGAAAGACAACAACTTCAAACCACACAAATAGCCTACCAAATTCACAAGTATCCTTTTTTCTTTAAGATGGCACTATTTTGAAATATGTTGAGAAGTATAACTCGGAGTGCAATAAATTTGAAAAACACAACTATAAAATTGTCAACTTTGAAAATTCACTGCATACCATTGAAATAGTGACAGATGTGGAATAAACACTAATTATCACACATAAGAAAGAATTATATCTTTAGAAAGAGAAAATTTTGTTTTTTAAATTTTGTTTGCATACAAATTTTATCAAAATAGCCTAAAAAATGAAATGTCAGCAGTTGAAATGGAAAGAAATTTCATTATTTTGACACATTTTTACACTGTAAAATAGGGTGATTTGGGTTACTTAATACAATGAAGAAATTTAAATTACCTTTCTCAGTTCTTCAATTTTTTCTTCCTGTGTTTTTTTATTTTGCTGATATTCTTCTGTAATTTTATGAAGCTGCACTTTCAGGGTAAGATACTCGCCCTTGGATGCCTACAAAGCAATTACACATTACCAGTAAACTGATATGAATATTAAACCATAAGCTGAAATTTATAATATTCATATGATATAAATTATTGTTTCCTTATCTACTGAAAAATTTTTGATTGAGTTTAAATTTTACTTTAAATATTTTGAAAAATATCAGAACCTTTTATGACATCTGAAAACTAATCAGCATAATTATTAAGCATCTGATGAGAAAAACAATGTTCATAATTTTGGGCCTGAAGTTCCTAATCCATTTCCTTGTTGGACTAAGTTGATTTGCCAGTAAGCTATATGTTATATTTATTATTTATAAGCAGAGACAGAACAATGATGTGTATGTTTGCTTACTCTCCAATAGAAATAATGATATAATTACATTTTAATAATCCAATACTTCTTGTACACATTCAATCAATTTAAAAAAAACTAGTGTGACTGATGGTTGACTGATTAGCCAATATAAATGTTAAAAAGAAATTTGTTAAGAAAAAAAGATTCAGCAAATATATGTCTTGTGATGTGCAGGTGGTTTAATGACTATCAGTACAGAAAAAAAATCAGCAAAGTTCAAACACCAGTTGAGACTATGTACTAATAGCCTTGGGGAAGTCATCACTATCTCCTCTCTCCACAACTATCGTTAAAATATCAGGACAGACTTTGCTCTCTAGCTTTTGATAAACCAGTCTAGAAAAAGGACAGTTCAAACCAGTTGGATATGGAACGAGCAACATCACCTTGTAAAACCTACTTGCTATTGAAATTGCAGCAGTATCACCTAGTAAGGTATTGCAGCAGTATCACCTAGTAAGGTATTGTGCAGGTTAAAAAAAGAAAAAAAGAAAGATATGGCTTAATGGAACATCTGGGATATACACATGAATTAATTTAGCTTAAATTTAGAACAAAAATTAAAATAAGAAATAACCTCCAAGTCTGATGACATCTTTTTGAGTGTTACTTCGTATGCTGACAATTCTTTTTGTAACATTTGTTTAGTGCTTTCAGCAGCACACAATTTGTCTTCAGAATTCCTTAACTTTTCTGAAAGTCTGGCAACCTCATCCTACCAAGAGAGAGAGAGAGAGAAAAAGCTGAACATGACATGGTACCCAGAAAAAAAAAAAAAACTTTTTAAAGAATATAATGATAAAAAAATAACTGATAGATACAATTAACAAAATAATGTTGTCTGACAATAGTACATATACTGACAATGGAACATCTAAGCTTGTTTTATATTACTATTGTAGATTTTACAAGCAAATGAAATCTACAATTTTTATTTTTGAATTTCTGGGATAAGGAGTTATCATTATTTACAAGTGGACTATTGTCCTCATCTTTGTTGTTGGTATCATATTTCAGTCACTGATTAGTTAAAGATTTCATTTTCATTAAAAGAAATTAATTTTAAGTTAAAGTTAGATCACCAATTAGACAGTTCTTTTTAATACATAACTGATTTTGAACTATACATTTACATGTTTTAAGTTCTCTATTTTTATAAAAGAAATAAAATAAGGAATTTTGCATTTGGTTCAGCAGAATGCTATCTAGAAAAGCATTTGTTACAAACTCATTAACTTTTTCACTTGTTTTAGCAAGTTGTCAGTTTGTTTTTGCACATTTATGTATACAAAATAGTA
Source organism: Acanthosepion lycidas (assembly GCA_963932145.1). Classification (NCBI taxonomy): domain Eukaryota; kingdom Metazoa; phylum Mollusca; class Cephalopoda; order Sepiida; family Sepiidae; genus Acanthosepion; species Acanthosepion lycidas. The sequence goes on from OZ010606.1 coordinate 15,990,952, forward strand.
TCACAAAATTAATGGGTTATGGTAACTTTATGTAAAAAGAGTACAGATAAAAGTTAATGATTCAGTAATTCCTTTACACTTTTGCTTAATTCAAAAGATAAAAGAAAAGTATAGTTTTGCAGCCTCATTGATTTTGTCAGTGATTTTGAAGTTTAATATGACAAAATGCTTTATCTTTATAATAAAAAATTAAAAATGCACAGTGCCTGAGTTTATTATGCAAGTCAATGTTTTCACAGTAAAATTGGTATTAATTACATTGATGTTATTAAAGTTTTCATGATATACTTATATGTGCAATGTATCACATGAGTTTCAGTTTATGATATATATCCTTATTAAAAATATCCATTATAACTTATTTGGAGGAATGTCACATTCTATTACACAAATTTTTATTTATAAATAAATCCAAAGAAACATATTTGATAAAGACAAAGACTGGATAAATTATTATTTTACACATAAATATAAACACTATTGACATTATCATAAATATAAACACTATTGACATTATCATCAGTTTTTCACTTGTTGATTTTATTAACTTTTATTTTGTGTCAACTTTAACATTACTTGCAGCAATTTTTATTTCTTCCCACAGATCATATTTGCTTGTACATTGTTTTCCATTCTCATATAAATTTCTTTTATCGATGGACCACAAGATTTCTATTGCATTACTATCTGGAATGGTGGGGGTAGGGGTGGGTGAAATTCCTATTGTCTTTGACACCATTTTTGGCAAGGTAGGCAATAGTCAGCTTTTCAAAATGTGAAGAAGCAAGTCTTGCAAGAATATACTTTTTAGTTTAAAGCTTGTTGGTTGTAACTTGCACTACTCAAAAATGTATTGTTTAAGAACATACAATAATTCTTTACATTTATTTTGAAATCCTCATCAAATTTGAAAGGACCTTTAATTTTACTTATCTATACTACTAGCCCAAAAGATTACTTCACTGCCCCATCCTGTTGTTTTCTAAATTATATTGGTTGACTCTTTCTATGAAGGACCCAACCTTGAGTCCAACTCATCTCCATCCAATGTAGCTCTACATTCATTACTAAACATTCCTATTGAGAAATTGAATTTCATACACTTCTTCACCCAACTTAGACCTTTTTCTTTGTGATGTTTACTTAAAGGCAATAATTTGATTGTTTTAACCAATGTTCTTAATATTCAGCATTTGTTCTGTTTATATTCACAACACCAGATTCTTCAAATATTTTCTTGTTGGTCAATCCACTTTTCTTGCTTATTACCGTGACATGCTTAAAAGTATTTATTTTTTGATTATTTTATGATCTCTGTTTAAATATTTTGCAATTTTCAAAAAGGTATATTCACATCACTCAATTAATTTAAAATATTCTGTTTCTATTTGGAGGCTATATATTCTTTAAAATCCCTATTCTATTATTTACTACAACATAATACACAACCTGTGAGATGCATAATAAAAATCTCATGTAACTAAACTAGTTGTAAATATTTCTAGTAAAAATATCATCAATATAAACAAAATTTATCTATACATATATAAAGGGTAGTTGTCTGTGTGTGTGTCCAGCTAAAACTAAAAAACTACAATAGTTTATGACAAAGTAAATATGTATATGAACTCATTATCACCCAAGCCAGCTTTTTGTAAAAAAAAAATATCATCATATGATTTGTATTTATGAAGATATTTTAAAATTAAAATGCATTTGAAATTCTCAGAATTATAACATAAAAACAAACAGTAAGAATTCTTATTCTCGAATTGGATTCATTTTTACTTTTTTATTCTGCTAAATGCTATCCAAGTATGTACTTTAAAAATTTCTATTCTCTTGAATTTATTTTCATATCTGTAGTAAATAAAAGTGTAACTTAAAAAAAATGAATGTTAAAACAACAAAGTAAATTTAAAAGAAGAATATTAAATACAAACGATTTGGAAAAAAGTTTAATATTTATTTATTCAAATATTTGAGTGTGTGTGTGTCTGGCTAAAACATTTAAATAAAGTAAATAAACTAAATTAAGATATATTTAAACATATTTAATTTAATCATTTTTTAAAGCAAAAACTTACTTGAGCCTTAATTCTTTGAAAAATAATTATTTACTATTTATTTTGGAGGGGATTATTATTAATAAAAAAATAAATTAAAAATTTAAGATATATTTAAACTTGAATTTATTTTCATATCTATAGTAAATAAAAGTGTAACTTTAAAAAAATGAATATTAAAACAACAAAGTAAATTTAAAAGAATATTAAATACAATTATTTGACAAAAAGTTTAATATTTACTTATTCAAATATTAGTGTGTGTGTGTCCAGCTACAAAATAAATATAGACAAACCACACATCAATGAACTTCAGATGCAATGGACAAAATCTGCAGGCAAAATGAAAAATAATCTGGAGGCAATAATACTTCAAGATCGTCAGCAATGTATTTAAAAAATTGCAGGCTTAGCGGAATGAGTTGTAGTAGTTCTCAAAGTCTTGGTGGGAGTGAGGGTGCCTTTCAGTTGTAAACAAAGACAGAAAGTATGATACATTAGCGCATGTATGAGAAAGTAGCTGAGAAATCTATTATTTTTGTTATTTTGCATAATATATCTATATTAGGTATATATTTATTTATGCTATATATGTTTATAGCATTTACATTATGATCATAACTACTGCTAGTTACTATAGTAGTATTATAACTCAATATATCCCTTCCCATCTACTGAGACGATCAGCTTTAATGGACCTCTATTAGTTCACTGATGGGAGGTTTGTCTGTATATACAGACTCAGTATCACCTTAAAAGGCGGCAGTTTGTGTGTGTGCATATGTATTATTGACTTATTAATATTTTTTGGCCATCTTATGGAAAATAATTTTTTATCCAATCTTTAGAAAATAAACTTCATTGTTTTTTAACTAACATAAAAAAAATAAATAATTTTCAATGAAGTTTTATTAAAGCAAAAAACTATAGTGACTCTTATTTTTTCAAAAATTAAATTTACAGTTAAATTCGTAAAACAAATATTCAACACAACTAACATTGGCCATAAGTTATGTCTGTCTCTCCTTATTTTTATTTAGCTAAAATTTTGTTTTTTTTTTCTTTTCAAATACAAATATAACTAGAAATTTAAACAGTTGCTTTCCAAAACTAAATTCTCAATGTATCTTGCTTGCTTCTACTGTTTCAAAATATTAATTAAATTCATTTACAGGGAAATGTTTGCTGATGTAATCTTTAAAAGTAAAATTTTATTTACCTAAAGAAAATCTATATTCCCCTCCAAAATAAATAGTAAATAATTATTTTTTGAAGAAATAAGGCTAAATATATTTTTTGCTTGAAAAAAATGATTAAATTAAATGTTTAAATATATCTTAATTTAACCTTATTTACTTTTTTATTAATAATAATTTGAAAAAAGGTTAATGAACTTTTACCTAAGTTTGGTTTGTCTGAAAACAATATTAATAGAGTATTTATGTTAGTATTTAAATAAAAAAATAAAGTGTCTTTTTGGATAAAAATATGGGATGTTCAGCCTCCTAAGACTCTTCCCCTGCTGAGTGTGATATTGGTAGTGTGGTATTTTCCTAAATTTAGTTATTTTGTAACGAGCCAAAAAACAATGAAGTTTATTTTTTTAAAGATTAAATAGAAAATTATTTTCCATAGGATGGCTGAAAAATATCAATAAATTGTCAATAATAAATTATTCAGAGTAATGCCAGGGTATCCCCGCTAGTATGGTATATTTATCACAAATATATCCTGAAAGTTGTACCAACATTGGTTAGTTAATACTAGTCTTATTGTGAAAACAATAACTTGCATAATAAAATTTGATAGTGTACAAAAGAATTAAAAAAATAAAGAAGAGCAAACCTTTTTAGAAGCTGATAATGTTTTTTCTTTTTCCAGTTTTTTAAGTAGGGCATTGTTTTCTTGTTCATGAATTTGTATCTGAGTAGAAACTTCTGCTATAGCACTACGCAACTTTTCAGTTTGTTTTTGTGTTTCAAATACAGATTTCTCCCGACTGGAAAGTTGTGACTAGAAAGAAAAAGAGACTTAGATCAAACATGTATCAATGTCTTAAAATCAATTAAATAATAACATCAAAGTTAATTCTGGAATATCTGGAGAAAAAAAAAATTTCAAGAACCGTATCTCCTAAGATGAATTCTTTGTGTTGGCCATGTTGTACTTCAAAACTTATTGTGAGGATCGGGGTAAGATAGGTGGGGTTAAGTGTAGGATTAGTTTTGAATATATGCATTAGGGTAGAGTTAGTTATGAAACTGACAGTGTGATATTATCTATTAAGTTTTAACTTTGTAGAAGTTAAAATATTCTCTACCAAAATAAAATCTAACAGAGAAATAATATTATATGAACTTTTTTGTGAAAAAAGACTGTACAAGAAATATGGCAAGCTAAACCTGCAGGTAAGTCCAGATTTTAGTTAGATTGTTTAGGCTAGCAACAAATCAAGTCAAAATATACATTTACTCATTCACAAATGAATACATTTAAATAAATAAAATTAAGTACAGAATAAACAAAATAAAATTAAATGAGAAAATTTCTGTCCTCTCCTCCACTGAACTCAAAAATGACTTACAAGGGGCAAGTAATGGCTTAATTTTAATGCTTCCAAAATACTGCTCTTTTTTTTAATCATCTGATTTTTTTTTGACTTCCATCAACATAGTTGATGCTAACCTCCAAAAGAGTAACTCCTTATGCCTTCTTGGGCTAACATTTTCCACTGACATGAAGTGGAAAAATTATACCAAATCAATTGCTACGTCTGCTGTTAGGAAAGTTGGTTCACTGTGTTTGGCTAGATAATTTTTCTCGCTAGAATCTATCTTGAACATATAAGTCTACCCTTCATCCATGCTTCGAATATTGCTGCCACATATGGTCTGGTGCTTCTACTATATATTTAGAGATTCTTGATAAAACCCAAAGAATCCATAATGTTATTGGTTCTGACTTGGCATCTCAGCTTCAGTCACTTTCTCACTGCCATAACATAGCTTACCTGTACCTTTTCTATAAATAAGCTATATATATATAAGCTATTCATGGTAATTGTTCTGGTGAGCTTTCATCTTTAGTATCTTCAATTTATGAATTTCAGCACAGTAAGTAGATTAGTAGCAAGGTCTAATCTTTTTATAGTTGAAATGGCTAAATGTAACCGTATGTTCTATGTTAACAGTTTCTTCTCTCACACTTCTCACTTGTAAAACTTTTTTCTGCCTTCTTGCTCTCCCAGTCAACTTTAACCTTCAAAAATTTAAATGAAATGTCAATAGTTATCTTGTCATATTGTTCTATCCCTTAATACTGTTTTCTTTTGCTCATATATTCTCACACTCAGTAACCCCTTGCATCTTTGTGGCTTTTTTGCTTTGCTTGGGATGAAATGATTAATATTAAAAAAAAAAAAAAAAAAAAAAAAAAAAGAAGAAGAAAGAAAAGAGAAATGAAGTATACTATATTAATTGAATAAAACAATGATAGCATCAAATCTCAAACTATTGCTAGTAAATTTACTACTAAATTATCACAGAGTTCTCCACTGGTCATGTGCCAGATTAGATTAAGCTAAACACATAATAAATGCATAACACCTACCTTATACATTTCATTCTCTTCTTCAAGTATTTTATTCTTTCCAAGTGTTTCATCTTTTTGGTTCTGGAGGTTTTTAATTTTTTCTATCAAATCATTTTTCTCGGTTTCCATAGTCTTTATGTCATTCTCAGCTTTATTCTTATCCTAAAACAAAATAAAAACTCAATTGTTTTATTTCTTGTATCTATAGGAATCATTAGCGAAAATTTTATTTAAGTACAAATACTATATTGTTTATACTATGAAAACAAATATATATAAAAAATTACCAAATCCGACAGCATTCACTGATTATTACAAAATGGTAGTTACTTCCCTCAATGTAAATTTAAAAAAAAAATTTCCCCACAAATCGAATATATTCTTTTCTGGCAGGTCTCCCCAGCATTGTTCATGCATTATGTCAAGATAATATCAGTAATGAATAATATTCATAAGAATCTAATTTTTTGTTACTATTTAAATAAATATATTGTCCATGAATTATATTAAAATAACACCATTAATCAGAGCTACCAATGAGATTTTGATGTTTCCCTATGGAGCACACCCTCCAAATAAATGTCATCTAAAAATTATCACAATATATGTAGAGATGATTAATGAAATATTTATTTGCCATTAATTACTGCAGTGGTCATTTATTTTGAATAAAAAAATCTGTTCAATGAATTATGGCTTTTTTATTTTGAATAAAAGCTACTTTTTAATAACAGTATGTTTAATTTGAATAACAGTATATGGCTTAGTGAATAAGTTTGTAAAATATATTTTTCATAAGTGTTTTTATATAAAATAATTTATAATAATTTTTAAAAATCATCCTTTTTTAAACAAAAAGTATGGAATATTATATTATTAATTCATTAACTTTGCCACATTTTATTTAAAAGTTTATGGCTAGTGTATTTTACATGTGAATATTTTCTCTGTCCACATATTCATTCAGAGGTTGAATATAAAAAACAACTATGTCCAACTCTGATCTTTTTTGCCTTTTATTCTTTTGAGTTTGGCAAAGTTAATTTTCACCTCCAGCATGGTCACGGTTAAATAGGTCAAGTGTATCGAACAAACCTTTTTATAAGATGCTCTTCAGTGTAGTAGTGAATAATTTCAGCTATATGCATTTTTGTAATTACTTGACCACTGCATATCAATGGTATTTATACCATTGTACATATATATTTTAAGACAAAAAAATGTTTCCATATATTTTCATGGTGTTGGTGGGGCTTGTGCGAACATGGTCACTATCTTCCTTACCTCCGTTGAGGTTGATTTTGGCATGCTAAAGGAGACCATATCTCCTATCCCCAGTAGTACACTGTAAGTGATCTGGGATTACAAAGGAAATGTTTGTCACAGATTATTTCCACGTCCCAGTGAATAAATCACTAAGTTCAGACTCGAACATTGGGGACAGAAAGAAATGCCGAAAACTCGATTCACAGGTACTATCTCACGAATCACAATGCACGCAACCAGTCAGAAAAATAACTCATTCTCCAACAAACATGGTAGCCAAAATACCCAAGTTTTTCTCCCCAATTCGAGAACATCAACTGCTTTTATTGTCCGAGCATTTTTTCCATTCACCAAAAGCTGGGAGAGGATGTTCAGTAATTTGCATATCAAAATATTTTATAGCAACTCCTGCAATGCACTTGTTTTTTAATTCAAATATTCCATCTTCAACATGTCATGCAGAATACATGCCCTTTTGTTTGGTAAGTAATTTTCTTTTTCGCCATATTTTCCGTCGTAGAATACACGCCGTTGCTTGGTTTGACAAGGTAAGTCGCCGTTTTATTCGCCATACCCCCCCCGCCCCCCGATCTCACTATCACAAATCGAACAGCCTGTAGCAGCTCTCTTTATCCTGGTGCTTCATCGTAATGGTACTATTTCCCTTACGCAGATCGGAGAGTCATCTCCTGAGGAGTCATCAGACGTATCTCGAGTTTCCGGAAGGTCTGTGTCTGTGGAAGCATCAGATTCACAGATCTCAATTATCCGCTCACTGTCAGACGATGAATCATCAGATTCGCTCGGCGATGTATCAGAATCAATGAAAAGGCGAAGATCTTTTACATGCCGTAGTATTGTTTGTGGACTTACAATGTCTGTCACGCAACCTGGAGGTACACCAGCCATGGGGAGCTTTCACCCATACTCTGTTCCCAACTTTGTATATATCGTGATACTTACAACAATCAGGTGGTAATGTAGTAATTCCCTTTACTTTCATTTGGTAACAGTGAATCATATTGGCAGGCGCATTAGTTGACAATATATCATCCTTCAGATTGATATTATGCCAGTATACTGCCTCCATTATCGAACACTGCTTTCTTGCTGCGCTTCGTTTTATGCTCCGATGAGATCTTTCCACTATACCGTTTCCTGCAGGAACATAGGCGCAGTGAAAACAAAGTTGGACTCTCCAGTCATCCAAGAAATCTTTAAAGGACTTACCGCAAAATGCAGTGTCATTGTTGGTCAGGATTTCTGATGGTGGGCCTCGTTCAAAAAAAATTACTTTCTAACTGCCGAATGACGCTTCTTGAGACTTCTTGAAGCAGGTGTCGCCATATCCCAAATCTACTAGGGCCGCAATCAATTAACGTAAGGTAGTGTTGCCCACCATAATGTGTAATGTCCATTCCTAAGCAGGTCCAGATTTCAGTCACACGTAGGTTGCCATGAGGCCAACGACTTGAGGCTGGGTCAATTGACTGGCATTCTTTACATTTTCTGACCACTGCCTTGACAGCCGCCTTGGATGTCATAAGGTAGACTCGTCTCACAAAATATAGCATCCGCCTGACGCCAGGATATTCACTCTGGCAATGTATGGCACGTATCTGATCAGGAGAGGTTTCGTTCACCATGGAAGTGCATATTGGGCGTGTTGGTTCGGTTTCCTTCTTTATCATATCATACCATCGTTACGGTACTCTGGTGAGCTTATCCGCTCGATTTTCACTCGACATTACTAAACTTATCGTGATCAATAAGTTATACTCTTGAATCAACTTTTCAAGAGTACTCAAATGCCTCCGGATCAGCATCTCACTTGCCGCCTTAGTTCGTATTCTGGCTTTGCCAGTGAGCATGTTTGATACCCACCGGTGCACACACGTGGAGTCCATGAAGAGGTGTAGCTCCGTTGCGCTCCACTGTAATGCCAAATTGACACCCTTCAGAATAGCATCCAATTCTGATAAATTGATATATTGGGTGTCCTTCACAGGTTGCAGCCAACATGCGTCTTCTACAACGCTTCTGTCAACCTCCAACAAAACCCATGGCGAGAGAACTTGCATCGACCCATACCTCATAAGCATGTCCGCTTGTGCACCACTTACCGTGTGCAGGTTCATTCTGGCATATTCTTTTCCCTGGACACAATGAAGCAATGTGGCCTATTTCTTGACACTGGAAGCAACACATTGTTGTGTGTGACATGTGTGGCTGACAGGCATCTTCTCGTCGAACTAGGCAGTCTCTGGCAAGGTGATTCCACCCAGAGCATCGATAACATCGCATACTCTCCTGATGTTTGACATTTGGATGTTTATCAGCTCTGCCTGGTGAAATGGTAGATGCAACCATTTCCTCAGTTGCAATTTGATCTTTCATTATGGCCTGAGCTCAGTCCAACAGTTGGTTTATATTCATATCTTCCATCCTGGAAGACGCACACAGTAGTGGCTTGATGTGCGCTGGTAACCCTGCTATGAACCCACATGCTAATCCTTGCTCCGATATCCCACCAAATAGACCAGCTAGCTTCTTCAAGTCGGCTAGAAACACGTCGACGGACTCACCCGGGCACAGTCGGCATTCCGTGAATTGCTCGTAAGCCAAGAAACAACCCGTTGCAAAGGCGATCTGTAGGGCTTGTTTTATCTGCTCGACATCTGATTTTTGTTCTGAGTTTAACTGCTGGTAAACAACAAATGCTCCGCCCGTCAAACTCAAAGGAAGAACACGTTGAACCGTTTTAATTCCACAAAGGTAACAAAGAAGTTTTGCCTTCTCAATCCATTCAGTAACTGCTTGTCTGGTCACTGAACCATCAAACTCTGGTATCAACTTGACATAAAATGTCTTGTTTGTCATAGTGCCAAAATAGCTTGTAAACGATCTGGGATTACAAAGGAAATGTTTGTCACAGATTATTTCCATGTCACAGAGAATAAATCACTAAGTTCAGACTTGAACATCAAGGGCAGAAAGAAATGCCAAAAACTCGATTCGCAGGTACTATCTCACGAATCACAATGCACACAACCAGGCAGAAAAATAACTCATTCTCCAACAAACATGGTAGCCAAAATACCCGAATTTTGCTCCCTGATTCAAGAACACCAACTGCTTTTATCAGCCAAGTATTTTTTCCATTCGTTGACAGCTGAGAGAGGATGTTCAGTAATTTGCATATCAAAATACTTTCATAGCGACTCCTGCGACAGACTTGTTTTTTAATTCAAATATTCCATCTTCAGCATGTCATGCGGAATATGTGCCCTTTTGTTTGGTAAGTAATTTTCTTTTTTGCCACATTTTCCGTCGTAGAATACACGCAACATGCTGTCGCTTGGTTTGATGAGATAAGTTGCTGTTTTCTTCACTATATACACCTATTCTTTCCACTGTGATGTGCAACACATGGTTGTAAGCCCTGCCTCTTAAACCTAGTTGGGGCTCATTACTTAATTGACAACATAGTATCAAACATAAATCTGGTTGATATTTAATCCAATTCCTGCTAAAGACACAAGCACAGAATATCAGTCATTTCTGAACAGAAGAACAGCTTCCAAAGTTTTTTCCAGTACTACTTAACATCTTTAAATTTTCAGATATACATGTCCTGAACACCGAGTTGGAAATAGTGCGCAACTTAGTCAAGTCAAATGCATTGCAGCCACATACAGAGGACCATTCAAGATCCTGAAGAGTCATTAAAATTGTAATACACATGTTAACAATGCAAAAACAAAATACTTGTTTGGAAAAGCTGAAACCAGCCTTTCTGGATGCTACATGACTAAATAAAGATAGACCAGTCATTACACAATCTCCAATAGCACCAGATTTACAAAGTCAAATTGTGACCTGATTCGAGTGTCATTCAGTTGCCCAGACATTTTTTATATCTTATTTTTTCTCTTTTTGCAACACATTTTTTCATATTAACTTTTGCATTATACTAACACAGGAAGAACTGTTTGTGCTATTGAATGGACATTGTTTAAACTGTCTAATCCTTTTTAATATACATTGTATGCATATTCTTTCTTATATTGTAGTTTGTATAAAGTATGTTCCTACATATCTATTAATCAACAAAAAGCAAAATAAAAGTTACTTCTTATGGCAAGTTCACATTGGGTCACATGACAGCCACTTAATGATGTCACTCTATACATTGATGAAAAGTGGCAGTCAAATTTCAGTTCATGTACAGCATGTAAAGTTGCTTTCTTTAGCTTGGGTCCCATCATGGCCTGGGAAGAGGCTAAATCTGTCTCCCCCAGTGACTTACAAGTCCATAGTGCAGTTTCCCTTTGGGAATATATCATTCCCAGATATAGAATGAAACTCCAGCTCACAATCCTCAATTTGTAAAAACTCAAGACTCACTGTTTCCCATTCATGGATTATGTCCCCACTCGGGACATTGATGAATCTGGCCCATTTGAATATTTGAACTCCTGGTTCTAAAAATGGCCTCTCCAAACCCAGGAATATCTCCATATTATATGTAAAATCTTTCCTTTTTGTTTCTCATTACTCTCTGCTTTGCTGCATAGATATATGTGATATTATTCTCCACATGGGATATGTGTATATATGTATTAGTTTTGTGTATGTCTTAGTAGTATAAAAGTCTCTTTGAGAACAAAGCATGTTTGTCTTTCTTTTTCCTTCCAGCCATTCTGTTCCATCCATGAACTATGGCGTTATTATATCACGGATATAATAAAGCCCATAATGGGTGGGGGGAATACAAATGGGAGAATAAATGTTCTTCCTTAGCTCTACACTATTAAGTTTGAATAGCAAGAAGTGTTTTTCTTCAACAATAAGCATATACACAAATGTATTAGAGACAAGATCTAATTTTGACAAAGTGATAAATGTTTAATAACATGACTAGAAAATATTTCGTTATTAAACTGGTAGATTATATAAGAATGCATAAAAAAAATTTATTTAATCAAATGACCAAGTGATAATTTATTGAGAACATTAAATAGAATCTATTTCATTCAAATTTGTTTAATCAACTCAAGATAAAATATGTTTAATGGTATTATTTAAAGACTTATGACTGCCTATTAGTGGGAATGACTGCAAAAAAAACCCAATCTCCAAATTTATAGACAAACATACAAGTGCATACTGGGACTTCTTCCTAGACAATAAAATAGCCACTTCATGGTCTCATCTGACTTAGTTCTGCTTTCTTGTCTTGAAGTCAGAACACTGTGATCACTTGTCTGTATCATTTTTTGTATTAACATTATTTTATGAGAATATTATTTTCACAAGTCAGTTTAATTTCTTTTAAATAATTATGGCTGTTTGTCAACCTATCTTGAGCAAAATCAAGATCATCAGCAAATTACTTTCTTAAAACATTTTCAAATATATAGTCAAAGAATTACCTGTGTCAGTTGCTTGATTTGAATGGCCAATTCATCTTGTATAAGGATCATATCTTCAATCTCGTGCTGTAAACTGCTGATTTTGCCTTGAGCCAATTTCAAGTCCTCTGCAAGTGAATTTTTAGCTTGTTGTTCTTCTTTGAGCTCACTGTCCAGTCTTATCAGATTCGCTGTCAGATTGGAACACTTCTGGTCACTGTCATTAATTTTCTGGAGTTAAAAAATCAAATACAAGATAAGTTTTCTAAGTTTTAGAATGTCATTTATTATTCGCTAAATAAGTATCTCAAAATAACTTTCTCTTTTCTTTTCATTATATGATTAACCACCTGATCAAGTGTATTTGTTATAATACTGGAATTATTAATTATTACATTTGGATTATTATAATCTCCCCCTTGGTTCACACTTGCCTGTTCATCTGCTATAACCAACTAGAATTACTTTTTGTGGTTGTACGAACATGATAGCTCCAATCACAATACATGCCTTTTTGTGTCTGCTTGTAATAATTATAAACGGGTCATCAAATTATCTTTCAATTCTACTCTTGACTCAGGAGTATCTTTGCCCGATTTTCACTTAGAACTGAGTCTCTACTGTGTGATATATATATAATTCCATCTATGGTTTCTGCTACCATCTCTAAACAGAATCAAATCTGAATTAGTTAAGCATCTCACCTCCCAGGGTCTTCTTTCAGACAAGCAATATGGCATTCACTTCTCTAAGACAACTGTTGATGTGTTAATGGCTACAAAGAAATAAGAATGGTGAAGCTTAAGCTGTTATTTTGGATATCCTGAAAGCATTTGACAGGGTTTGGCAAACTGGTTTTCCTCACAAATTGAATGGTTATGGTATTTCTGTTCAAATTTTTGATTTGATTCAATCTTTATCAAATCACAAAATGAAAGTTGTCTTGAACAGCCGCTTTTCTAGCCCTTTTTGCATTAAAGCAGGTGTCCCCCCCAATGCTCTTATCCTTAGACCTACATCAGGAACAACTTTCTTGATGTTTTCAGTTTACAACTCAGTATCTATGCTGATCACACAACTACTTACTACTGTCAATTTGTTGTTAACTGGTGCAAGTAATGCTTGTTAGCTTTAACACCTCCAAAATGAAATCTGCTCTCTTTTAATCATGTTAGGGAACTTTTATTGCATTCCATTTGCATGGCTGATGCTAACCTTCATGAGAGTTACTCATTGTGCCTTCTTGGACTAACATTTTCCATTGACATGAAGTGGAAGAATTATATTGGATCAATTGCTAAAAAAGTTGATTCACTGTGTCATGCTAAATATTTTTCTTAGCAGAATTTATTTTGTACATTTATAAATCAACCATTTGTCCATGCATTGAATATTGCTGTCTGGTGCTTCTGCTATGTATTTAGAGATTTTTGATATTAGGTTGGTGCAAAAATAATGACATAATAATAACGTTTTTTGACGTATTTTTTAACGTCAAAAAACGACATTATTGCGTCATTATTTTTGCACCAACCTAATAAAATCCAAAGAATCTGCAATATTATCAATCATGACAACTTCAGTCGCTTTCCCACTGCCATAATGTAGCTCTGTCTCTTTTCTATAAATATTTTCATTCACTTTCCCACCACCATAATGTAGCTTCCCTGTACCTTCTTCTTTGGTACCTAGACTTCATGAATTTAAGCACAGTACTAGGTTAGCAGCTATTTACAGTTGAAATGTTTAGATGCACCCATAAATTTTATACAAACAGTTTCTTCTCATACTTCTTGCTTGTGGAAGTAATGTCACTGAAAAGTTGTGAGTAATAAAAGGATTATGAATATATGTTGTAAACTGAAAGCAGGATAAAATTGCTTAGCTTTTCAAAATTTGAAAAGTGACAAACTTTCAAGTTAAATTTCATAATTTAAAATACTTATTTAAAAATTCTCTTATTTAAAAAACAGCTGTTTGTATTGTGTAACAGGGCAGTGGGCTTGGTTGAGTCATACTAATGCATGGAAAGTGGTTAGTGACTTGGTATTGAGAGACTTGATAATTCTGAGCAAAGGAGTAGAAATATTAGAAGGATAAAAATATGGTAGAGTCTGATAGAAAAATAGTTTAGTTTAAAAATATTAATTTAAAGTCATAAAATGTCTATAAGGAAGGCATCAGAACAGTTTGAACTCAAATTAAACTAAGTAATATTTAGTAAGATTCAGCATAAATGACACTTCTAGCCCAACTCCATAATCCCAAAGAAGTTGGCATGACATTTTTGCCAAAAGTCCACTGGTTTTTCAGTCACTCTAGTGTTTGTTTACTTAGAAAATTATTTATTGCATTTGCATTGATTTCCATGTAGACTTAAAAAATCCAAACCAAAACTGAAAAACACTTCATAGATTACTATTTGGCTTAATTCCAGAAGGTTCTTTAAGAAGTTAATTAATCTCATCTATTTCCCAGATAGAAGTCTATATAAATGGAGTACATATGCTCCTGAGTGAGTGAGAGTTGAACAGAATGAGTCAGTTCTATATTAGACGGCCAAGTCATGTTGTGAAGGGATAGAACTGGAGGTTGATGAGGGCAGCAGTGCATTTTAGTTTCATTTTGAGTTTAAGCTACTATTGCACCAGTGTTGTCTTAAGTAATTCAAAGAATTTTTTCCTTACATTTGGAATATCATTTACCTTATGTAATTAAAGTAGGTACCTCCGCTAGGTCTCATAAAAAAGCAGCATAGCATGATGATAAAAGGCCCCAAACTCAACGAAAACAAAGTTTTCTCATCAAAATGTTTGTTATTATTAAGAGGAAAGAACAAAGTATTTTTTTTATTATTTTTTGAAATTTTTTACTACTTTCTAGCATGTTCAAAATTTTGGTTAAAAATCTTGTTTTTTTTTTTTTTTTACAACAGCAGCGAACTAGAGAAAAAAGATCTGCTTTATTTTGTGCTTTTCCCAAGGAAAACACACGTTGATTTTGGAAATTCTTGCAAAATTCAAATAATTGTCAGATTTTAATGAAACTTTCAGGAAATATTCAGAAATGAATGAAATTATTTTTGAAATTTTTTTTTTATAAAATCTTGGTAAAAAATATATTTTTTTTTTACATGTTTCCATCCCCTTACATATTTTCATGAAACTTTGAGAAATTAAATTTTTAAGAGTGGGATTTTTTTTTTATTAGTTAAAAACAGGACTCTTTAGAGAAAGTAAATCACCAATTTTCTTTTTTTTTGTAAAACAGTTACCTGTTTCATTGAAAATCTGCTCTGAATTGTAAAAAAAAAAAAAAAAAAAAAATGAAAAAACTATGACATTATTTAATTAGAAAAGCTTTTACTTGCTTTTGTAAATAAGTTATATTAAGGACATGATAGTCTGAAGAAATAAAACTTTTTCGATGAATAACATTATTACAAGAATTTTTTCATTTTTTAAAAATTTTAATTATAATAATATAATAGTTCAAAAATCGTTTAAAATGCTTCTTTGCTTTTAAAAATGCAATTTGATGATATCGTTAAGTGAAAAGTAAAATTATGAATCGAAATTTGAAAAGCTCATAACAGCCGTTTAAACCTGAATATTTAAAAAATAATTTTAGTGAAAAAAACGTTCCTAATTTCTACCTATGGGAATCTATACATGGCATAATCCTTAAAAAGGTTGCGTGATTTAAGTGTCGTCTAACACACTGCAATTATTTCACTTTTAATTCAGTTCTGTTTCATCAGTAACATCTTTGCAAATCATCCCTTCAAAATATAAAAAAAAAGTTTTACTTTTCTCAATTGATATTTTTTATTTTATGTATTTATTTTAGTTTGGGCCATACTTCAATTAATTAATTTTTTGTTTAAAGGTAGTAAAAACGAAATGCAAATTTCATAAAGCTTCTTAAAAACTTAACTAAAAGTCAATAAAATATTAAATAATTTCTGAAAATATGTTAATTTGTAAAAATTACCAGGTAGTTAAAAACTAAAAAAAAATGCATTCACTTAGTTTTGTCATTTCTGTCATTCCATAAGAGCTGTCATCACCTTAAGTGCTTCTAGATAAATCTATTACTAAGTAAGTAATATTTATTTCAAATCTGATTAATTTAACTTTTAATTTTCTAATTTTAATCAAATAACGTGTCACAAATCAATAATTTAATTTGTAAAAAATTTAAAACTTGATAAATGCGTCTGCTTACAAATTTCTTAAAAATTAAGAAAATAACCACTTTTCAGAAAATTAAAAAAAAAAAAAAAAAAAAATCAAACAATTATTTGACATTCCAATCTATATAATTTCTATCTTAAATACACCAGAATATTTTACTTACTTGAAATAATAAATTTAATCATTTAGCTTTCAATTAAAATTAGAATGAAATCTTCAAGAATGCTTTTTCATTTATAAATTTAATTTTAAAACTTAGGTATTGAAAATTCAGAGGTGCCTAAATTAAAGTAAGTATTTATTTTGAGTTGCTATATCATTTTTTATGAGTAATTTGCATTTTTTTTAAACATAAACTATTTTAATTTCCAATTTAAAAAATCTACCTTTCAAACGTGAAATAGAAGCAAATAATATTTTTGTATTACAAAAATAAATGAAAAAACATTTAAGAATGTTTTTACATAAATTTAATGATATATAATAATTATAATTCAATTCTAAATATTTTATTCAGTATTTATTTTTGATATTGTTGTAGCATACCTACAGACGACATATGTCCCCATTCACATAAATACAGTAGTAAATGCTGTATGTTGGTCTGCAGTTGGAGACTCATTGTGGAATTCACTTGTCTCACTTCTAGCAGTTGACTACTTCTACACACTGGCGGCAAATCTTGTGTTGTTCTTGTCCTAAGTATTATCGTTTATTACCAACCTTCATGTATTATTCTATTCAGTAACCTTCCCTAGGTTACAAAAAAAAACAAAAATGTGAATGTGAACAAAACGAATCCTGCCGCTCAGACATTTTTCCAGGGTCTTCAAAGGATTTTAAGAAGTATGGTAAAAAAAATTAACTTAGTCACTGACTCAACATTTTTCTGTTAAAAGTTTATTCAGTGTTCTTGAAAAAAAGAAAAAAAAGTTACATTTCAAAAACAAATTCTTTTTTATGTATTGTACATTTGTTTCTAAATGTTAAAAAATGTATGATTCATTTTTACCACATTTTCTTTGTGTGAACTGCAATAATTTACTTATTAAAATTAAAGAAAAAAATGACATTAATAAATAATATTAAAGTTAATGTCTTTTAAGTATTTAACAGTCTTTTTGAGGACATTTTTCTATGCATGTTTTTAAATTTTATATTTTGAAATTTATTAAAAATATATTACCATTATTATTTCACAAAGTTACTTTAATATTTTTTCTCTAATATTGTTGTTATTCATAAAGAGAATTATTTTTTTTATTAATTGTGTTTTCTTTAAGCTAAAATAAGCTAGTTACAAATTTAGTTTAATATTTTAATTTTTCCATTAAAGCATAAAACAGAACCAAATATATTCTTATTACAAAATTAATGAAAAAGCTATTTAAGAATGATTTTACATAAATTTAATGTCATAATAAAATTTAATATATTTAATTTGATAGTCTAAAAATGTGGTGAACAAAATCATAATGCTCAGTCATTTTTTCAGGTTCTAAAAAAATTTATTTACTCAAATTGAGCATAAAAATAATTTTTGACACAAGAAGGCCAAGATTAAAATGCACTGTGGTAGATTGCCCCATCACAAGGCATTGTCTCAAAAATAGCCAAAGCCTCTCCCCTCAGGCACTGGGCAAAAACTCCAGTTCCCCCCATTAAATCGAGAGCGAGGTGTTGCCTGGAGGAGCAGCACTCTGAGAGAGAGAGCCAGGCAATAGCTGATCTTATGTTGACAAGTGTCAGAAATTTAGATACATAATTAGCAGCATGGCCTGGTATTGCCCGTGCTCGATTCAAAAATCGTATGACTCATACAGCAATTGCTATCACTTGACTTAAAATATTTTTGCCTTTCCTTGCCTTTAAAGGAGTGCCCTTTACCATGCTGATGTTGCTACATGCCTTACTTCTTGCCTATCTCACACTGTGAATTTTTTCTAAGCTCTATTCTAAACATTAAATCTGTTACGAAAAAAGAACTAAACAAAATGAACACGAAACGATCAGCTTTAAAAAAGGACTCGTAACTGAAAAAACTGAATGAAAAAAGAATGTTAACAACAAATACTTTTTCACACCCAACCCAGTTCTGCAGAATCAGAATCAACGTTGAGTTTAAGCAAGCAAATGAACCAATTGGAGTAAAGTGCCATGCAGATTAAAATTTTTCCCACTTGCGACAAATGCAGCTTTCGATTTTTTTTGCATGCTAGCATGCTAGTTAACATTCGTGTCAGTCAACTGTTGGCTCTCACGCTAGCCAATAGAATCTTCCTGCTTATTTGTGGCAGCCAGCTATAGGCTCTCACTCTCGCCAGTAGAAAATGGCCACAAACTATATGAAAACTGCCATAGAAGCATGAAAAAATCAATTATTTCCACTATTGATGGGAGTTGGGAAATGCAAAATCGGTCTTGGCCTTCCCGCTAACTTGGAGCATATGCATGTAAATTTTGGTACAAATCCGTCGAATATTGCGGCTGTGTATTCGTTACGCACACATCCTGCCATTTATAGATACAGATTAACTTGATAATTAATTAAAAAATTATGTAATATCTCACAAACTTTTGTTAGCAATATACACCAAAACTAATATACCAAAATAAAAAAATCCATTTAAAAAGTGTATTCTCAGGTTTAAGGCCACCCTCTAAAATTCCTGATTTTAAGTTATGGGTATGAAGAGGGAGGTAAAAGTTGGGATTAAGAGTATAGTTAATTTGGCTTTAAAAGTTACCACTAAATTAAAAGAAATAATTGTGCTTAAGAAGCTTAATCATTTCAGATATTACCTAATTTCCAGCAATGCCCTAGAAGTGTTGTGTCATTGCTTGCAAAACATATTACAGGAGCCAGAAATACTAAACTGTGTGTAAGATGAATAAAATATCAGTTTATCATTTTCCAAAAGACAAAGACGAGAAAGAGCAAAGAAGAAAATCAGTTCCAAATGCCACTTTGAATGTTACAAACAATACAACTATTTTTCAACTACAATGCCCTTTAAATCAAAGTTCATGGAAAAATGTGCCCCAAAAATCCACCATCTGTATTATCCAATATTTAAATTTTATGGTTTTTGATCACAAGAAGGATATCTTGAGTCAGCACTTTTCAGCAATGACCCCCAAAATGGTTGGAATGAAATACAGCTCAGATATAGTAATACATGCCTTTGAGTATTATGCAACATCATGGTCATTGTATAACAGGATTTTCAATTACCATCATTAGCAACATTATGACATCAAAAGTTTCAAAACTTAATGAATTTTTTTCTATCTGTATTTAATACTCTTAATGCCAGTCAAAAAGGGTGCATAATTCTCCATGATGAAGTATATATCAAGAAACTGTTAGTATATCATGGCAAACAACTATTTGGTAAGTCAGTTGACAATCCAAATCTACTTGCTCAAACAGTACTTGGTATAATACTGATATGTCTTAATTGGGGGTCCAAAATTTCTTACAATTTCAAAATTAAGATCAGCCTTTTCATTTGAAAAAATTGAGTTAACAGTTCAGGCCATTACCTCTGTACCAGCTGATGTAAAGGTTATTATATGTGATGGCAACCAAGTAAATCAAGCTTTTTGTAAATTATACCCCTCACTCCCTGAAAAATCTTGGTTAACTGAAGATAATAAACATTTGCTTTTTGATTATGTTCATCTTTTGAAAAATATTCTCAATTTGTGGCTCACAGAAAAGATAGGAGAACTAATCTTTGATGATAATGGAGTAAAACAAGTTGTGAAATGAGAATATCTTAAACTGTTATATGGTTTTGAATCTGAAAGACCAGTTAAACTTTCAGATTTAAATGAAATTTCCATTTCTTCAAAGCCCATAGAAAAACACCGGGTTTCTACTTGCCTCAAAGTGTTTTCAGAAAAAAACATATAATGCACTTCTCAGTCTGAAATAAGTGCGAATAAGAATGATACTATCATCTCCATAAACAAAGTTTTGACATGGTTTAAAATTTTAAATGTTAAGACCCTTGAAATTGATAAATTGCACAATGATCTTCTACAAGCTGAAATTAGATCTCCAAATGAGAGCTGACTTGATTTTATCATTGAGTTTGGTTAAATGGCTCTTAATATGGCTGGCAATCAAAGTAATCATATAAAACAATCATCTACACACAATGCTACTACCAGTAGAGTTATTAGTCTATGTCAATACCTTTTAGCTACAAGCCATAAATGTGCTACTTGGGCAATTTACAACTGATCCATTAGAAAAAGAATTTAGCAAACTTAATCAAGGACCAGGTGGCAACTATTTTATAAATGTCCAACAGTGTATTGAAAAGCTGCATATTAAGCAGACATCTTTACTTTTAAATCAAAATGTAAATATTGATGCTTTTGATGTTAAGCCAGGTCACCAATGTACATCTTGTGATAATAAACTTTGTGAGGAAGGTTCAGAAATATTTGACAATCTGGAAATTTTAGAGCCATCTCTTTCTGATGAAATAAAAATGTCTCTTGTATGTATAGCTGGATATATTACAAGAAATGATAATCAACCCAGTGAATATGAAACCCATTTTTACTATGAAAAATATACCAAATTCAATTGGCCATGGAAAACTAAAGGTTCCTGCTGACCACAAATGCTAATGGTTAATTTTTGATTCATCCTCTTTCCATAAATAACAGAAAAGGTGTGTTATAAATCATTAAGTAACAATTTTATGCTTATTTCAACAAGGAGAGAAAGCATGCTCATATTTTTGCAAATATATTTTTGAGAACCTTTTGCAAACATTACACACCCAGATTAGACAAAGAACCAGCTTTAAAGCTTTTAAAACTTTCCTATAATGATTTTGTTTCATCTGTCTATATTCCTGAGATGATTGATTGTCATATACACATTTCGGCTGATGCCCTCCAGCCTTCTTCAAGTGCTGCATGCTGAACCAAGTAACTTTAATGGAAATTTGAACTGGACTCTTTATTCAATCCCATGGGGGGAGGGATTGTAAATAGTGTAAATGTTTGTTTCAACATTATATAGATCATATCTTTTACCAGAAATTTTAACTACCTCTTTGTTTTGTTTAATACTTATCAGTGTTGACAACAAAAATAGATATATCATTTATTTAACTTTCAACACATCCTATTATCCTGAACTATGTGTCAAAATGTTATTCTAAGTATTTTCAAAAATAGTTAACAATTTTCTTCCAAAATTTCTGAAAATGAAACATTTTTCAATAGTCCACTAGTTCTGGCTCTCAGTTGCACCATGAGCAGGCCTGGCATATAGTAAGTCATGATTTCACCTCTAATTAAATTAATAATATTTCAGCAGCATCATTTTCTTCCAATTGGATCACCTGACATTAAAGTTGATTGAATTTTCACCCAGACCAACAAAAAATCCACAGCTCATGAATTTCTCACAAGTAAACACAACAAACTGAATCCAATAGATTACACATCCCAGTGAAGGAAACCAAGAGGGTTGATTACTCTAAATACAAGAATTTATAATATATTATTTATAAATAAATAAATAAGGGGACACTACTCTGTAAATAACCAAACTCCAAATATATCTAAAGTTAATTTGTATTACTAGTCCCTAATCAGCAAGAATCTAGTATTAAATCTTTTTGAACATTCTTTACAATTTAGAAAAACTGCTTTATGTAGTGATAAAGTACAAAAATGTTTATGAGAGAAGAGAAAGTAATTCCATTTTTTTTCTTTTTTTTTTTTTTTTTTTTTTTTTTACATAAAATAATTTTATGTTTATTTTTCTAAAAAATATTTTTCTATGTATGTGTATATATATATATATATATATAATAAAAATTAGTAATCTTTATAGTTCTTTCTTCTTTCAATACTGATATAATTTTCTTTTCAATTTTTGTAACACATAGAAATTAAATCATTATTATTGAATTATTATGAATACTGACCCTACACAATTACTAATTGAAGATTGAACTGGAAAATACTTCATTTTTCAAGTTAGAGTAGTTTAACAACATTGCCCTAACAAAGCACTCATTATGATATGCAGTTTTGCTGTGTTATGGTAACAAACATACCCATAAACAGAAATTGAATCATAATAATTTAATTTTTTTTAAACTTCATTAATGTAAAATATTATTTCAACAATTTTAAAGTATGAAATATAAAGAAACTCCTTACTTTTAACAATTCAATTTTTTCTTTTTCTGTCTTCTTAAGTGTTTCTTCTAACAAGCCAGTCTTAAAATGGATAATGAGCATGTCATTTTCATCATCTACCATCTCCACAAAATCATCAGCATGTGGTTTTTTAAACTGGAATGGTGTACTAGCACCTTTCACTTGACCCGTAGAAGCAACATAGCAAAATTGATAGAAGTCTCCATCATCATCAGGCATCTTATGAGCTGCAATAAAAATAATAAATTGTTTTCAAAATAAATGTTTCAGTTTAAAACAAAATGAAAGAAAATATGAATCTCATCTATGAATGAACATTCCCAGATTTTTTTCAAAACAAGATAAAACAAGAAATTCATAGTTTAATGCACAAGAATAAGGAGTTAGGACAAAAGATTTATCGTACTAAATTGTTAGCAACTGAAAAAAAACAAAAAAAAACTGCCTAATAAAAAGGTAACATACCCACTACACTTTATAAACTGATTTCTAGTTTCAAATCATATCAAGAGATTTGAATAGCTTCTTTGATGTATTAAAACTTATTTAAGATTTAGTTTTGTCAGCAATTCTATTTTTGTAAAAGTTTTTTTTTTTGTTTTAATTTTATGTGCTTTCATTTAATAAAACTTTCCTACCTTTCAGAAAAATTAACTTTTTGAAATTTTTTGAAGGGGATTCATTGTAACTGTAATACTAAACTAGACACTTATTTTCTGACTGTCATTTGAAACGACAACTAATAAATTCCTTTTTTTTTTTTTTTTTTTTTAAATCTATTTCACCCCCAAGCAAGGCAGTAAATCCACTGAGACAAAGAATTACTAGGTGTGAAAGAGTTAGAAACAGGAATATTTCATAAGGAGCAAGAACAGAGGAAGAGTAATCAGGAAGATAACAGAAAGCTATTGACAGTGCATTTAAATTTTTGCAGATTGGAGTTGGCTGGAAAGCATGGAGCCAGAAGGGAGTTCCACAAACAAGACATGCAAGAAAAGAAACTGTAGAGCATATGGTTACATTTAAGGTTACATTTAGCCAGCTCAACTGTAAAGTGATGAGACCTCATCACCAGTCTAGTACTGTGCTTAAATTTGAAAAGCCTAGGTATCATAGTGAAGAGATCATCTGAACAATTACCATAAAAGTAGTTATAGAACAGGCAAAGGAAGGCAACCTTACGGCAGTGGGAAAGTGAAAGAAGCTGAGATGCCAGATCAGGGCCCATAGTTTTGCCGATTCTTTGAATTTTATCAAGGAGCTCTAGATAGCAGGATCACTGGACCATATGTGGCAGCAATATTCTAACCATAGGCAAATGGTAGATTTATAGATAAGAAACACTCTAGAGAGAAAAATTGCACAACACAGTGAACCAAATTTCCTGGCAGCTGATCTAGCAATGGTTTCAATAGAGTCATCCCATATCATGTCAGCCAAGAACATTAGCCCAAGAAGGTGCAGCAAGTCAATCACCTGGAGGTCAGAATCAGCCATGCTGATGGAAAGCAGAGATAGTTCTCTCAGATGATTAATAGAGAGCAGTTTAGTTTTGCAAGTGTTAAATACATCCTGTGCTCCCGTTAACAACAGACTGAAAGTCGTTTTGGACATCAGCTGCCATTTTGAACTTAAACTGATCAGACTTATGATCAAGACAGGAGTAAATGGTTGTGTCATCAGCATAGATACCAAGTTGAAAGTTGATGCTATCAGGAAAGTCATTAATAAAAAATTTTCTCTTAGAGCTTATGTCAGTCTGCTAGTATTTTCCTTATATGTTAATGGTTTTTAAAGGTATCTAATCTTTATTTTTGTCATGATTTTCTTTCTAATTTTGAGAATAATCAATTTTTATTCTTATACCTAAATGTACCTAATAAAAAAAAAAATAAAATAATATTAACATTTTATTTTAATTTAAAATCATAAAGAAAAGGGAAAATGTAATAATCACTTTATTTAGTGATAAACAGTAAAAATCATGAATAGAGAAACAGAGCATGAGATTAAAAATGACTCAAAAGAAATTTTCTATAACAAGCAGCATAGATTCAGTTCCCACATTGTTGTTTGATTTAAAATTGTTACTGACAATAAAAACTGATACAAGGTCAAAGAAAATACTAGTTATGTCACATTTTATCTGTATAATATCAAATGATCTCTTATAGCAATAAAACCTCACAAATTATCGAGTTATTTTATTCACACATTATTAGTAAAAATCAGGTGGTTTTGGAAATTCCTCTTTATGCATTTTTATAATAGGTTAGACCTACTGAAAATTCCATGGGTGGAGAAAAGTAAGCAACAAGAATCTCTTAAAAAAATAGCAACAGAAATAACACTTATACACAGAATCAGGAAAAGATAGCTGAAATTACTTGGACACATAAGGAAGGAGGGACATATTGAGGACAAGAGAGAGAGAGAGAAAGGCAGTGAGCCACTTACCTGATGATCTTGTGTGAATGGATGGCAAAATGGGGAGAGGAACCTTAACAAAGGGAGAAAAACTGCTAAGGACTACAAGGGATAGGAAGTTGTGGAGAGCCATGATTACCTATGTCCTGAAGCAAGACAGCATATAGAAGAAAACCTATTGTTGATATCAGTCAGCCAATTATTTATCTTAAAAAAATACAGATCAAAATATCATCTGTTGTGTTTGTAGTAATTGGTAGCAATTAAAAGCTTCATTTATTTTTATATTTTCAAGCATCTTGAAATGTTTAATGACTATAAAAATTACAATAAAGAAACACAATTCTAAATCATTTTACTTAATCATAGGTAAACAAATTCATTTAAAGTCTCACAAGTAAATGGCACAGTACCCACTGAGCAAGTAGAACAAATGAAAATAAAAAAATCTTTGATGAATAATTATTAAAATAAAAACAGAAAATATTTGATATCTAATAAAAATTAGGATGTTATAATGTTCTATGAATATTTAAAAGTCTACAAAACTGTTGTTATGTAACAAAATTTAATTTCTAACAATAAAATAAACACAATTTACATGTACTGTGTCAATGTTTATGTCATATTTATTGAATTTGCTTAAAAACTATTATTGAGGTATAGACCTATATCTTTATTGTCTAATTAAAATTCCCGAATTGAAATTCATGTTGGATAAATAAACCTCTAATTTGAAATTAAGAGAGTTTTTCATATAAAATCCATTATATTCATTATATCACAGGATTACCATAAACATATACACATGTGTCTAGGATATTTATAAAATAAGAAAAAAAAAACTTTAAAAGCAGTAGTTTCAAGTAAGTCCTTCAGCTGATCTATCATCAACAATTTCCAGGAATCTAAAAAGAAGAATTAAAATATATAAGCAGAATCCTCCAAAGAACTCATCCCACAGAACTTTTGAAACAGGAAAGTCAGACTCAAAAAGAGATATGCAAAGATGAAGTATATAAAAAAAAAAGTTGTATATAACAGGCAACACCTTTTCATACCATTCAGTATCTCTTATAGTAACTTATTTGGAATGAAGTTTATTTAATCAAAAGCATCACTGGAAGATGAGAAAATGGTAAAAATGTACATCTGGTCAATGTGAATTTAAATGCTTAACACAGTAAAAGATTTTGGCTAACATCTTGACAAACTGATTTCAGATTGTTAGCAGTAAATTGCTTGGAGCTAAGCAGACTTATGCTGTGAAAGGAGGAACAGTTTAGAAGCATTTGCCCCTGGTGTGCTCAATCATAGAAGGAACAGAAGCTGAATACTAAAGTTGATCAATTTGAATCAATCTAATATATTTAACAAGATAGATCATCACTTCTTTGCAGCTCTCCTAGAGGTCATCAGTTTACAACCAAAATTGTGTACCTTGATTAGTTTTCTGCACTGTAATCTAGGTGCTGTGATGCAAGTAAATGAAAATAGGGGAGTGTTGACATTTGTTGCCTTTACTCTATATCTTAATAGTGGAACCCTTCATGTGGGAGTTTAAAGAGGAAGCAAAAACTCTTGAGCAGAATAATCTACTATGGTGATGCTCAAATCCAGTTGTTCATATATAGCAATGATGTAACCATGTTTGTATCTTGCTGCTCTGAAAATCTGAAGAGATACTGAATAGTATGAAAAAGTGGTGGAGGCCAAGATTAATCATAATCCATCTAAGCACTTGGACAGATGATTTTGCCTTGGAATTTGTTTTGAACCTAATCTTTAGTGAGATAAAAATTGGTCAAATGTTCAGATAAAGAATGAATTCTTTATCTGAACATTTGACCAATTTTTATCCCATATGTTGGTCCAGACTTGGCTGCAAAAACGGCAAGGCTGATGTCTACATTATCCCTATGATCAGTTACTGATTGTCTATGTTTCCTAAAAAATGAATGTTTTCTGCTCTCTTGGTGAAAGGAAGACCAATGGTTTGCAGAGAGGTCTGCATTCAACAACTGTACAATGAAAGAGTGGGATTAAAATACTTAGTAAGTTATGATGACACCTTCCTTATTGCTGGGTGACCAAATAAATGATTTGAGTAGCTTTTCTAATAAATTCACTTCCTGCTTACATTTACAACTTTAAAGTTAAAATTTCAAAGCATGACTGGGAGATTTACCAGACTGATTACTGCAGAGAAAGTTAGGAGAAATGTCTTCAATCATTAGAATATTTGGGTTTTAGTAATAGGAAAGGAATCTATGAGACCAAAAACTTTTCTCATGGTGATATTTTTAATTTTAATCATCAACTTAAAGTGAAAATTAGATATGATAGAAAAAGATTTCTGCAAAAAGTAAATAAAATAAGTAAAATCAATAAAAGATATAGAGATTAAATCACTAGGAGTCAAGTTCCAGCAGATTGATAATTATGGTAGAAAACCTGCATATTGGTTCTCGTAAGCAGTATAATCCACTGGCCATGGAATGAAGTATCTAGAAAAAAAGTAGTCACACCACTTACTACCAATAACAATGTAACTGTAAGTTCTATGCTAACAGTTTCTTTTCTTGCACTTCTCACTTGTGATACTCTCTTCTGGCTTATTGTTTTCCAGTCAAGTTTGATCTTCAAAAATTTAAATGTAATGTCAATCATTATCTTCTGTCTTCTTGATTCTTGTTCTTTTTTGTTTGAAATCCTTAATTTTTTTCTTTTCCTTATATTCTTTCACACTTGGTAATGCCCCCACTCTGTGTCTTAGTGGCTTTATTACCTTGCTTTGGAATACCATAATTGACAAGAAAGGATACTATGTGGGAGGGGGGGCAGATTTAGAATTTTAAAACTTTTGTCTTCATTCTGAGATGCTTTGTGTGCTTCTACTATTAAATCTGAGCACCCCATACTGGTGGCCTTGTGTTGAAGTTAAGCTACACTTTGGAAATAACTTGACATCCATACTGTTTGTCTACTTAATTGGTTAAGAATTTACACAGTTTAATGATATGCTACATCTGCTATATTTATAGTTCTCATTTCAACTGATAATAGAGGCATTATTCTTTACATTTACTTTATGAACTAAAAAGTGAATTTTTTTTCCTCACTTTTACTAAGACATTTTCAATTACCTAATTTTCAACTTTGTATTTTTTCTTATTGTATAAAACCATATAAAGATTTTGCCAATTTTAGAGTCAGCGTAGAGTTCTGGTTATTTTCTTTGCAGCAAGTTGACACAGACTACATTTTTTTCATATCATTCTAGTTCTGTGAAGCTTTTGCTTTGGTATTTCAGCTCACAAATTACATATTGTGGATAACACAGCTATTTTATAATGGAATATAAATTTGTATTATTGGTAGGTTGAAACTGCTGGATATTTATTAAATGTAACTTAAATAATGCACATACTACTCTATTGTTTAATCTCAGAGAAAATGCTTTTACAATAATATACTTTGTTATATATTACAATAAGAAGTTCAGGGATTATGAGATCTTATATAGTTGACATTTGATGATCATATTCATTGTATCACTAAAAATACGTTTAATTTCAGTTTGTTTTTTCTTTAAGAAAATCTGTGTAGATGTATTTTTATATGTTTTCAAAGTTAGTATGTTCAATAAAATTACTCACATTTATAAATTTCCATAATGTTAATTTTTGAAAGTCCATTAAGTTGCTGTTGATTATTATATTATTTAATGCTTAATCATAAACCTATTTGGTTATATTAATAACCAAATAATGACTATATTTTATTTTTAAATAATTACTTGAATATTCCAGTGGTAAATTGATATAAGTTGTTCTTCACTAAGTTTCACTTTTAGGATTAAAATTGTATTTAAACTAAGTTTGTTTATTAAAAAATATATAAATGAATTGTACAAAAGGTTTTCAACTCTTTGTGAAATGTCATTGCATTCGACACGAACATGTTTTGTCAAACTCTTAAATATTCACCCAGCAAGCTGAACAGATTTCCATGAAAATAAAAATATTTGTTTTAACATTTTTCTCTGACAAAATCATGGTTTTTCTGTATGATGTTTTCTAATACCACAGATTTATTAACTATACTGACCAGAAAAGTGTTGATTGAATATTATTCTCATTTACTGTGAAGTCACCTCCTGTCACTTTTATTCAGCTGAACACTGGGGTATATAAATGGTTTATAGTTGAGTAGAAGACAGGGATTAAAATTCAAACAACCTAAGTTTTTGTTATATTAATCAGGTTAAAATAATTCCACTAGAAATGTGATATCTAGTCTAAGAATAGCTCATTATAACCATATCCACAATTACTAAATCAAAGAACTAAAAGTTGAGGTTGCTTATATAACAATTGATAAATGAAAATGCAGCATGTATATAAGGCATCAAGTTGTAGCATACAGTAAGAATAGAAAATAGATTGATTTTGGATTGATTTAAAAAATTAAAATGGAAGAATTCAAAATATTCCTACAATAGCAAACAAAGCTGTTAGAATCCAGTCTACACAGTTATAATTTCAAATTCAATCAACGAATTTAAGTATGACTGACAAAAATGGTGACACTTTAGAAGCATGATTCAAACACTATGAATGTAAAGACTGGCCAAAAGGTCAAAAAGGTCCTTGTTAGAAAATTATGTATAACAGTATCACTGCTTTTAACTTTTTTTTTTTTTTTTTTTTTTTTTTAAATATGAATGAAAAATTTGTCACTTATGTAAATATGGTCAAGAGAATGTGCAAGTTTTAAACTAAAGAAACTAACAGAAATCAGTTCTGTATTAGAGCAACCAGAGATGCAGGTATTTGAGCAATATCATCTAAGGCTGAATACAGCTCTACTGTTTAATGTAGCAACTAAAGGAACTATAAGTCACATATATGAGAGAGAACTGCTACTTTCAAAACCATATAGCAGTGAACAGAAGAAACCAATTGATTACATTTGATCAAATTAATTATAAATTTTGATTGACATCATTATGAATTATTACAATACACTTTGGTAGTTTCAAAAGCTCTCTTTAAAGATATGCTGATAGCAAATCTCTTATGTAAGTCAACTCTTCGTTCCTTGTTATAAAATTTGATTTCGTAAACAAACTTAAAATATAGTTTGAAACTATATTTTAACCACATCAAACTCAAATTACAATTTCATCAAAATAAAAATTCCCATAAATTGAATAAAAAACACTTACAAGGGAAGAGGATATTTCCTTCTGACTCTTTACCTTCTTCACAATTTTTTAAAGGAGACACCCAGTCATAATATAAATAGTCATGGAATGAAATCCATCCAACTTTGTAAAGCCCAATCCAGTCACTGCTAGTGGGTTCATAGTCCTGGGTAACTGTGTAACGGCATTCTATATGCGCATCTGTAGGGAATGTTTCTGGCATACTAGGAAAGACCACAACAGCATATTCAGATTTTTTAAAAGATACTTCACAAGTGGACATGTTAAGTGTTTCAGGTTTTGATGCCATTATTCTGAAAAAGCAAAATAAAAATGCATTCATAATTATAACAACATAGAACATGAATAGAAGTTTTTGTTATCTGTAAAAATAAATTATTATGCACCCAACTATCACTTTATAATTCTGTATTAGATGAGTGCACTTAATACTTATATTTATGCTGTTTGTAGTAGGCTAGTTATTTTAATTTGCTCCATAATAACTGTCTTTATTTGGAACTTAAAACAAATGCTATAATGTAAAATTTATGTATACAGTAACAATATACATATAACTTTATGAAATAAAACAAAATAAAAATTTACAGAAATTATCAAAAACTGTCAAGTGAATTTACTTTTATTTATTTCTTTTAAAGAGAATGTATAAACTGCTGATGGAGCAAATTATTTCAACTGGTGTAAGTTTTTATTTAACCGTGCTCATTAAACATGTGAAAATATGTGCACTAAAACTTTCTTTTCCAATGGAACTAGTTAACTGACATAAATAATATAAAATTTATAGGCAGAACATTTTGGGAAATTAATGAGACTACTTATGTTAAAATTTAATTGCTTCAATCAACTGACTATATAAACAAAAAACAACAAAAGTAAAAATACAATTTATTACAACCTAAGTGCTAAAAAAAAAAAATTAAGATTTGTACATCTATTTAAGTCTCATTTTTTATTATATGTCATTTTCATATATTCTATATTATTGCACAATATATATTATATATATATATTCTATATTATTGCAAAATAACATGTTATTGTGCAATAATACAACTTACATGATCTTAAAAAGTGTTGTTTGAAATTAAGTTGTCATTTCATGAATTATTTAGACTAGTATTCTCATCTTTGTTTTCATTGCCACTATGTTTTCATCAGAAGATCTAGTAATCCTTGAGTGCCATTCAATATTTTTGAACACCAGCATTTCCCTTAGAATAATTCACATATCTAACCACTAATGCTTTATGTAGCCACTATTCTTTATTTACCTCCACAGAGTACTGATTCTGATCATCTTAATCTATGTACACTCACTGCAGACAAGTTTACAGTGGCATCTTTGAAGTGCTCCAGAGATTATAAAAATACTGAATGACACTAAGGATTACCAAATTCAATATAAAACAAAAAAAAAAAAAACCCAAAAAAACACCAGAATAAATGGTAATTGAAAGGTGAAATATCTGCTGAGGACAGTCAATGGGTGAAAAATTCTCAGCTAATCTGTAACAATTTTTGCCTGATCACCAAAGCAACATATAGTTTAGCTTTATCCAGATGGAATATTACTCACTTAACTAATTCCAGACACTTGTCAGCAATTACTGTCTTCAAATGGTCTAACTGGGAGCCATTCAATGAAATGAGGTTCTAATTCCCAACTTTACCAATTACACAGAATCTTCTTTTGATACATTCCACTTATCCCACACACTCTTGCATTTTAACATTGTAAATTATCCTCAATGAATTCGGTATATATAAGGCTTAAAATGAATTTTTAAAAATGAAAAACTTTCTTGAAGCTTTCATTTTAACTTTAGTTGAAAGCTAAAGGGATTTAAATTTACTACTTCCAGTCAGCAAAATATCGTTGTGTATTTCAAACAGAAATTATATTGATTGGAATTGATTTTTTTCTATAACATTGATAAAAATGGCTATTTTGACACATTTGTAAGCAAAATTCTCAGTTTTAAAAAATTTGCAAAAATAAAATATATATTTCTCAAATGTTATTTGAGGATTATCAAATTTAACGTTAAATTAATCTGATTTAAAACAAAAATTATTTATGTAATAGCATAAAATGTTGTATACAAACATTTCTTAACCACGGGGTCTTGCTTTTCTCACATGTTAATCAATTTATTGATAGCCAGATGACCACCAAACATATTCAGAGTTAAGTATGGTGAAGCAGAGTATATAAGGGTCTTTTTTTCCTGTAAGGAGGGGACAACCTTTAAAATATGAAGACCTTTTAATGATAATGTTATAGGTTTGAACATCCATACTTAGAAATTCTGCATGTATATCACACATAAAAACAAATCAAAACTCTTTAAAAAAATATCCAGGGTCAGTAGATTGTAATAAGCTTTACAATATTTCTTAAAAATCATCTCATTGAAAATGAATTTTAAAAGATTTAAAAACTTTATAAATTATTCAATTTAAAATTATAAAAAATGAAAACAAATTTTGTAAAAAATTCATTTTTTATCGAAAAATTTTTTTTCTTCCAACAATATTGTCTTTAATATATATTATTCATAAAAGCAATTAAAAGCTTCTCTAATTAAATAATGTCTTAGTTTTAGTGGGTTTTTTTTATTTTTCAATTCAGAACAGATTTTTGTTAAGATGGAGGGTCCCGATTTTCAAAAAAAATTTGGTAATTTAAATTCTTCAAAGAATTTTGCTTTTAACTAAAATTATCACCTTGAATTTCTCAAGTTTTCATAAAATTAAGTAAGGGGGGTGAAAGACATGTAAAAAAATATTTTACTAGGATTTTCTAATAAAATTTTTTTTTTTTTTCATTTGTGAATATTTCATTAAAATATGACAATTATTTGATTTTTGCAAGAATATCCAAATTAATGTCTGTCACAACAAAAAAAAAAAGAGGCTAACACTTGCTATGTTGAAAGTTAGTACAACTGTAAGAAAACAAGTTTTTTAATAAAAATTTCAAATGTTCTAAAAAGGATGAAAAAAATTTAATTAAATATTCAAAAAATACTTTGATCCTTCCTCTTAATAATAACAATGATTTTGACAATAAAATTATGTTTTCAATGCATTTGGAGCATGTTTTCATCATGGTATGCTGATTTTTAGTGATTTCATGGAGGTGCCTATTATAAAGTGTCCACTTTCCATCATGTGTCACAATTTCTTTAAAACAGAATATTTTTTATGTTTAGGTAGCAGAATTATGGTCCAGTAGAGTTGTTTTTGTTTTGTTTTTATTTATGTGGAAGCCATGCATCAAAACTACAAGCATAACCAATCTGTGACATGATTTTCTGCAACTGAATTGGTTATTTACATTACATTGGCTGTCTCTCACATTATATAATGTTGATTATTCTCACATAATATCTTGATTTGATTTCCGTCAACTTTAACTGGTTTATCTAATTGTGTAAGTTCAGCAAGATCTCCATCATGAAACTTCGCAAACCAATTTTGACATGTCCAATCATTCACAACACTTTCTCAACTGTACAAATCATTTTTTTGCATTCTCAATTTTTACTTTTATTAAAATAAAAATGTATATGATGAAAATGTCACTTCTATTTTCAATATTAGAAAAACTATATTAATTTTGACAATTTAAAAGTAAAACGAATTTTGATATTAAAACTTCACAATAAGTAAGCTTTTTGAATGAAGTTCCTAATGACATCTTACAAAAATGGCATTAACTTTTTGGCCAAATCAATATGAAGCATGAAAACCACTTGATCCACTTATACAAAGTGTTCTAGATTATTTGGTGTCCATGTAGGCATTTTAATTTCTCAATAACAGCTTTACTTAACATACATGTAATTAATAAACATACAACACACACTACAACAATATCATTATCAGTTTCATGAAAATAGACCAAGAAAAAAATAATGTAATATCATCAACATAGTATATTCCCAATAGACATGTAAATAATTGTAGAAAAACTATTAAAATATAAAAAAAAAATACAAAATACAAAACTTGTGGTCAGAACAAATGACTTCAATAGCAAAAATGTGGATTATCTACTGTTAACTTCTTTGATTACAATATATGAGAGATTATATACAAAATCCTCCCAGATTTTTTTTTATTTTTATTAATATCAGCTGAAAACAAAAACAGAAATACTTATAACAGTGAGGCTGAAAAGTTCTCAGCCCAAACCATATATTTTCTTTTGGTTGGGTTCTTTGGTTGAACTGAGAACTATTCAACACACATTAAGTGGTGGTATCAGCAGCAATGGTGGCTGGGAGACAGATTTATTAGCAGGAAAAAGCTTAGTAACAGTTGACTCAATGACATGTAATTGTACATGTGGTAAAAATAGTCAAAATGTTTTTAATCCAAACTTGCTAGTCAACATTAACATAGGCAAAAGAGGCCAAATGAAGAACAACTGACAAAAACAAATTGTTAAATTATAGTAGGATTTATATTTAATTCAACTCTTGCAAACATTGTTACTGTATATTTTAAAGATATAAATAAAAAGTCAATTTTTTTTGAGTGAGTTTCAATCACAAAATATTGAGAAGATATAATACATTTATAATTAAATATTGATTAAAATTATAAAAACTTAAAAAAAGGTTACTGAATGAACAGATTTCAAATGTAGAATGACTGTATACTCTCAATATAAAAAAAAATGCATCATGGAAGTACTTTTTGACACACAAATTTAAAAATCTGCTCTGAAGCATTTTTTTGTTAAAATTTTGCTTATAAATAGATAAAGCTCTTATTTATTATAATGTAAAATAAAGTATCTCCATGGAGGAAAATTGACATCTCACAAAGCTATGAGATCTGTATAAAATTTTATTTTATGGTCATGTTTTTTTTTAATATTTGAAAGTGGAAAAAAAAATGTAAAAATTCTGATAAAAATTTCTATATTTAAAGCTGAATAAAAATATTTGTGTTTAAAGAAGTCTCTCTTCAAAATTTTAGAAATAATATTTTTTCATACAATTACACCTTCACTTAATTTCATGATTTTCAGTTATGTATTAGGCAGATCACATCGAGGTTTACATTTCTTGAATAATAAATAATGAAAAACTGAACCCAAAAGAAAAGTTAATATGGATGCCTTAGTCTGAAATTTTTAAAAAGTAAAAATAAAATAAAGTA
The DNA here is from genome assembly GCA_963932145.1 of Acanthosepion lycidas. NCBI lineage: Eukaryota > Metazoa > Mollusca > Cephalopoda > Sepiida > Sepiidae > Acanthosepion > Acanthosepion lycidas. The sequence continues at coordinate 16,026,524 of OZ010606.1, forward strand.
TAACTTTTTTTTAATTTATATTCAAAATTTTCTTTGATATTATTTTGTAGAGATTTAATAATACAATATTTTTAAAAGTCTAGGTGTACCACTATAGGATTTTGTTTTTAAAAACTTGAAGTTCTTAAATAAATATACAATGATATTAAGAAAATATTCTCTAGAACTATTCTTAAAATAATTTTGTTAAATATTACACAGCTCTTAATGGGATATTATTATAAAGTATGGGTGTACAGACTTGCAATAATTTCTGCTTTTCAGTCGTCATCCTTCTCACACCAGCTACGTTGTAGCTAAGATGTACTGACTGAAAGAACAAATAAATATATATCGCCTACATTACTTTCAACAGAATTTGTAGAAGAATTAACCAATATATTACAATAGGTAAGGGCATATATACATGAATTTTCAGTAACTGAAATGTGCAGTTTAAGGAAGAAATCTTAAATTTTTAATTATAAAATGCTTTATTTACATGAGAACTACACCGTTTCAGAATATTACCTAAGAGTAGATTATTTAAATAAGGATTTATTTTTTAGATTACACTAATATAGTAGATAGTGCATTGATTTCTCATGTCCTCATGAAATCCATTGAAATATTTTTCACTTGACTTCCATGTAAAACTCTCTTGCTGGATATAAAATTTTTTTTTAATATGTTTGCTTCCTAAATTTTTCATAGTGAAAATTTTATTGTTTTGAATATCATCATAATTTTAACCAAAAATATTTATTACTTGAGACCAAAAAGTAGTAAATGTGTATATATATATATATATATATATATATATATATATATATATAGGTTGGGTCTTTTTATATTTTTTCAACATTTTATGTGAAAGAACGTGTTCCAGAATTAACATTTTCAAAGTAATGATTGTTCTATCTTTTAAATTTGTAAACTAATTATTTTTTGTAATTTTTTTTTTATTGTTGATCAAGATCAGCCAGTAACACAAATGTCACCTCACATACCCAAATTGACCTATGACTCATAATGTGATTGATGTTACAAAAATACATTTTTTAAATAAAATTTTGCAATTTTTATGGTTTAATTAAATGAAGTTAAGATTAAAATAAATATTTCTCATAAAATTGTCTTGATGTTATTTTTATTTGTTTAATATCAAGTTTTGTCAATTAGATAATGATCATTGTGATTTTTGCCAATTTGAGGGAAAATTTTGAATTTGTAGCTATTTAATTCAACCTTTAAGTGTTGTTTTTTTTCTTTGCAAGGCACAAATTTGGGCTCTTATGTTTATGGCGAAAGTAAAAATATCATAAGAACTTGTATTTAAATTTTTATTAATATTTTTTGACAAAATATGAGATTTTTGCTGACAATACCTATGTAAAATTCAACTGTTTTAAAGTTAATGCTTAATTTTGTTCTCCTTAATGCTAATTTAATGTCTGCTGACAAAATTTTACAACTTTATAATTAAAAAAACAATCTACAAAAAATAAATTAATCAATGAATATAACATGATGAAAAATACTTAATTTCAATTGAAATGTGAGAAAAAAATTTTATTTAAAAAAAGACAATTGAAATAGTTTTACTTTTAATAGAAAATATCAAATATTTCCCATTACAGCTATTTGGTTATCTCCTCTTCAGATAAAATCATATTTTTGCATATATATATTATTTGCTAGTATTAATAGCTTATTTTTCTATTTTATATTTCATGAATATACTTAGTTTGTTTCTGTCACCTATAAAAATACAATAATAGAGAAATTCCATTGTTTTCTGAACTAAGAACAGGCCAAGTGCTCATAAAAATATTTGTAGCACTTCCTATAAATGGAAACTTTAGTATGTTTTCTACAATGTTTGGTGCAATGTCTAGGATACTGGTAGGACAACTACAAACTGTGACCCACAAAAGCATTTCAAAGAAAATTTTTTTTGTGTATTATTTAATTTTCATCTAATCGGTTTTTCTTTTTTATTCACTTTTAGTTAGTCTAATGGAAATATGACACATAAGAGACATTTCCAATGTATCCATTACTGGTTATTTGTTATTATTGTCAATGCAAAAGAGTGTTTCTTATATGTTCCTTATTCAAGTAATTTTTTATACCTGCAGTCCACCATGAACCTGCCAAAAAACAAAAGGAAAATGTTTGTCCACCCATTCTGTAAATCAACAAAAGTAGCTTTTGGTAAATATATACCCAGTCTTAAAAACCCACAATTGTCCCAGCAATCTGAGATGATTGTAATATCAGGCACTATACATGTCTTTATACTATCTCCTGATGACATTCTTGAAAAGGCACCACAAAATCTTTTTTGCTGCTCTCTTAAAATCCCTAAAGCCAACCTGCTTCCTATTGTTCTACCTTTGTGGCATTTATTTTGCCAAACTTGGCTTCATCAACTATTTTCCTGACTTATTATGGTACCATATTCTTCTTGCCAATTTATCAGTACTTTATTAGTAGAAACTGTAGCAGACTGCTGATAAGAAACATTTTCTCAAGGCAATTTGCCAATAAGTCAATAGTTAATTTCCAGTATCTCATCAACTGTAAGATAAAACTATACAAAAAAAAACATATTTTTCTTTTCAATAAATACAAACTGCATTTTGACCAATATTTTTCTCTCCTAGTCTTAAAATCTGCACTTTATCACATAGAAGAAAAGGTACTAAAAATATGAATTTTTTATAACAAAAGTCCTGGTCAAAATAAAGTGTTTATAATATAGTCATTATTGTACTGAAATAAAATATATTTAACAACAAGGAGTCAAATTTGTTTTAAATTTATCCACAAAAGTTTGGATAATTCTTTCTTTTTTTTTTTTTTTTTTTTTTTTTACTAATGTTCACTTAATACAAGGCTCAAGAGCCACTCAAAGCAGAGAGATACTGAATGATGTTGTAAGAGGAGATAAGTGCAGTTTATAAGATTATGTAAGGGAGATAGCAGTTAACCCTAGACTTGAAGAGATTAAGATTGTAGTGATTAGGAAAACATTATCTCAGGAGTCTGTTCCACAAAATATCAGTTCTTAGGAAAAAGCTGTCTGAATGGAACTTCCTACTTACTAATAGAATATGAAAGGAATGAGGATGATTCAATCAAAAAGTAGTAAAACTTAGGTTCCCAGGCTTACACACTTGTAAAGACTGTGCATTCCCAGCAACACTCACATATACAGTACATAAAAGACAATAGGTAGAGAAATGTAATATTGTTCAATCCACCATAAAACAAAAATGTAAAAACAAATGTAAGATAAATATTCATTAAACTCATACACAAACACTTTCCTTCCATCAAGCAATCTCCACAAGATATTTGACAAGAACACAGTAAAATCAGCTACAGTTGCACTGAGAACATGACACAAGAAAGTAATCAACAAACCACCTGAACAAATTAAACTCATATGTAACTGCAGAATAAAGAACAAATGTCCCTTAACGGTAATTTCTTGCAGAACAAGCTACTGTAAAATCAGCAGAAAACAAAGAAAAAATATACATAGGAGTAACTGAAGTTCCCTGGAAACAAAGAAACTACTCATACAAAACATTCTTTACAAATAGTAAATACACAAAGAGCACAATGCTTTTTAGACATATCTGGAAGCTTAAAAACAAATCACATCAAAAATATCATGGAAAATAAGGAAAAGAACATCAGCCTACAACAATCAATACAAAAACTGTAAACTCTGCCCAGAGGAAAAAATAGCAATAATTGCCTTCCCCAGACCAAAACAAACTACTAAATGATCAGACCTCATCTCAAAATGCAAACCCAATGGTGTTGCTAAAGAAAGGAGATAACTATTGTATAGAAGAATATTACAGATACTACAGCTAAAAATATACTTGTTTTTTTATAGATTAACAAGTATTACAAAATAACAAAATCAACTAATTCATTTTACTCTGAATTTGAATCAGCAGAACATTTTTAAATAGCAACACATTATTTTTAAACATTCTTTTTAACAGTTCTAAATTCTTATAAGTGACATGAATTCAACAACATTTTTGCTTCATGTTCTAAAATGTTTTAAAATGTTTCATAAACAAATAAGGTAGGTTAAACTGTATGATATGATATGACAATCTTGTTTGAAGTTTTATTGGTGCATGAGTGTCAAATGGTGACTTCCAGCAGTGAAAGAGTTAAACTAACAAATTAAGAAAAGTGAAAACATAAATCAATGGGAGGTTAAAGAAAGAATGGTTTGAAAATATTAATTAGAACCATAAAATTAAGATTAGGGTGAGTGTCAGAATGGCTTGAAACTGAGCTTATACTACAAGAAATGCAATTCTGAGTAACCCTGTGGATTAAGCATTTATCAAAATGGAATGTGTCAAAACCCAAATCATCTGGCAAACTAACTTCTGAGTGACCTTAAGAATCGAGCATTTATTGGGATAGAATGCATCAAGCCAAAGTCAGCTGGGAAATTGAAAAATATAATTATCCTACCATGCTAAAATAAATAATATGTTCAAGAAATTGGTACTAGTTGGTTTGAAAAACAGAATTGAGTCACTACTGTTCTCCCAAGATAGATGATGCTATTGGTTTTCAATTTCATTGTTTCTTTTCCAGAGAACTTGATGGATGCTGGCAAAGAAAGCAAAATTTTAGACATATAAAAGAAGTTTTCATCTTGACAAACACCTAGGAGTTTAAAGGTGATACTCAATTCTCAACATAAACAAGTGCTTACAAGCAACAGCAAGCAGAAGGGGATCTATTTGTGAGAGTGAGAACCAAGAAGAGGCCAGTTGTTTGTTGCAGTCGCCAAGAAAGTTAAGATCCAAACCACCATGGGTAGCCAAGAGCTGCATAATAATAATAGTTGACAATACATGAGAATGGAAACTAGTAACCAGTATCAAAAAACTTTTTGGAATTGAAAAGTCGCAGAAAGCCCGAAGCAATATTGAGATTTAATGGTTGTGAGAAATTCCTCCTAAGTGATTATTGTTGTATGTGAATATAGCCAAAGAACAACATGCAGGTTGTAAATACTCTCACATTAAAATTGACTGCTCAATCTCACCTAAAATTTTACCTTCGGTATTCTTTTTGAGTTTTTTAAAAACTCTATTTGTCAAGAATTCCTTTAAATATATTCTGGTGTTTACGTATTATTTTTGAAAAATGAATTAGCACCATTTGATTTCCAGTGAAACAGCAACAGAAAAACCATGGCCTAACATGAGCTTTTGAGTCTTGTTAGATAGACAATGAACTACTAGATACTTAGGATCTTAGATAGAGAGAGTGACAAAGAAGCAACCAATAATATCAAAGGCAGAGAAATAACTCCCACATTAGTATCCAAAATTGCCACACATCTGCTTATGTATGGTGCAGTGACATTAAATTTGAGATCCTGAGGAACCACACCCATTTATATACAGTTTCCCATCCAGTTACCCACTGTTTATATGTCAAATAACAAAAAACATTAATAGATTCTATAGAATGAACTACCCTGAACAAATAATTTGATTTTTAAATTGAGAGTTTTGCTTTTCATAAAAATCAATAAAAACATGAAAATGCTACAAGCAAATAAAAGTTTTAAAATAATGGCTGTAGTGATAATGAGTGTGTAGAACCCAGTTAAAAATCAATAGATTTAAATAGTATAACAAAAACAGGATCTTAGAAAAATGTCAGATTCAAATTTCTACATTAGCATTTGTTGACCAATAAAGGAGGTTACTTGAGACGCAGCTCAAAAGCTTTGAAAAAACAAATGACCATTTCTAGGTCATATGCTCAAAAAATGGAAACTCGCATCCAGGAAAATGATTAACAATCTTTTCCTTCCTAAAAATCAATATTAAAAATTGGGAAATATATTTACTGACCAATAAAACTTCTAAAGTTAATAAATCTATCTTTTAACTTCTTGTAATCCAAATTTTTCTTATAAATAGCATAAATTAAATAAACTAGTCTTCAGTATACTTTGACCAGCATGTGAATAATACTGATTTCTCAACTTTTGACTCCTCAAAAAAACTTATTGAGTGCTAAGAACCCTTTTGTAAAATTATTACTTGCTTAAAAAGTATTTTCAGAAACCAGTTTGCACAGTTTATATTATGAAAACACAAAATGGCCAAAAAAGAAAACAACATTTTGGGCTTGTCATTAGCCATATTTGTATTGATATTTAGCTGACTGACAATACATTTCCACATGAACTTTAGTTGTGTTTATTTTCCTAAATATAATTCTAAGAACCAACTGAACAAGGAACTTCATAATCTTATTATTTTCAGTTTAAAATTTGTAAGAAAAATTATTTGTTGAATTTGGAAAGCTGTGTTTGATTATTTCTTTTTTTTACACCTCTATAAGTATAGTCTCTTAGCAGTAGCAAAACACCCAAGTTTCTAAATACCCCCAACACACAAAAAATATCTCATGAACTTGTAAAATAAAGGCCTACTTTATATTGAATATAAAAAAATAACTTATTGAATGTTTTTATTAGTAGAAAAAGTTATAGCATATAAATGTGTAACAACATATATAAAGTACAGTGTATGCGTGTTTGTGCATGTGTGTGTCCAAGCAACTCCTCCACTCCTACTGGTCTGATTTCAATGATTCATAGCACATTCAAAAGCCCTAGAAAAGTTAGGCACAAAGAACTATTTTTGTTGAGCTCAGATTCAGGGTTGCCAGATTATGCAAGGTTAAAAATAAATATTAATATATTATACAACCATTATTATTACTTTCATAGTTCAAGAGGAATAACTCTTATTTTTCTTTTGTATCCAAAATTGCAGCTAGCTTAAAAACCTTCCTATCAGGCAGCATTTAAGCTAGCTCCTGTGGAGGTCTGGCCATCATCACAATAGCTAGAGAGGAGTAGATGTGATAGGCATCAATAAACTACAGAAGAATTCAAAATTGATTGCTGCATTTAAGCATTGAATTAATGTTTAAACTTACCTTTTAAAAGTTCAACGATAATTCTGCTGCTGCCACTTAATTTAAAGACAATTAAATGTACATAGATCCTTATTTTCTGTACAAACAATTATTTTTATTTCATGGGTGATAGAACAGGGGACAATTTATAAGATAAAATTAAAATACTGTAAAGATGGGAAAACAGAAATTAGAATTAGTAATGGATTCAACATTTGAAGAGTTAAAGAAACATAATAGCTTAATAAGTAAAGCCTATATTATGGAATCAATTTTCCCACAAATTTTGAGATAAAAAAAAGCCTCAACTCTACTTTATAGTAAATATTTACCCTGGCTCCCCACTGAGACGGGATGTGACACAAGGTCGGGTTTAACATGAACAAGGACAAAAATTCCCCAAGCACCCCCAACTGTCAGTTGCGCAGGCCTCGGCACAAGCACCAATCCCTCTCACTAATGCAATGTGAGGGTTCAGCCTCAGGCAGCTGTTCCCCAGAACTGGGCACCTCTCAGTATGATTTTCCTCAGTTGTGCCTTGGCCCTCCGATGGAGCCGCCACTGAGAGCACTCTGCCTGAAGACAGAGAAGCAACTGAAAGATGATAAAAACCTACCTGGCCTGCACCAGGTAATTTATACATGGTATTTATTCTGTCACTAGGACAAGGTCAATTTTGAAGGTGGGGACCCACATACACCTAGACAAGGAACAAAATTTCCTCAAGTCCCCGCAACAGTCGGGTGAACTGGCTTCAGAGTGAGCACCAATTCCTTACACTAGTGCAATGAGAGGGCATGGCCTTGGGCAACTGTTCTACAAGGATTGGCACCTTTCAGTATAATTTTCCTCAGTTGTGACTGTCATTTGACAGAATCGCCCCTGAGCATACTCTGCCCAAAGACAGAGACGCCATTGAGAGATGATGATAAATGAGAGATGATGAGATGATAAATAATGTGTTACAAACTACTCGAGAGAGAAATTCATATTTACTCAACCCCCACCACAAGGTCAGGTTTTGATACAAGGTTGGATTAATGTGGGGAGCCCGAGCGTGTACACCTGAGCAAGGAACAAAAATTCCCTGAGCCCCCTGTCAGTTCCACTGGCCTCAGTGTATGCACCGATCACTGTCTCTAGTGCAATGAGAGGGCATGGCCTTGGGTAGCTGTTCACCAAAGCTAGCACGTCTCAGTATAATTTTCCTCAGTTGCTTTGACAGAGTTGCCTGAGTGCACACTGCCCAAATACAGAGACACAACTGAGAGATGATAAATAGAGTTCTACTAGGCAATATCACGCTTCATTATTGACCAATCGAAAAATTTTAAATTTAATTCAGTGGCCACGAGCCACAGAAAAGATCAATGCAAAGTTTTGCGAGCCTACGCGAAAATTTACTTTACCCGAGGAAATGGGGTTAGGGACAGAACTAATTATCTTTGGGGTTAGGGAGAGTGAAACTTTGCCGTAAAAATTTGCTTATTTTTTTCTTTTCTCAGTTTGTAGGGAGCGGCTTAAAAACTGATAAAAGAAAAATTAATCGTTCCCTCACTAACTCCAAAAAGATTACGGCAAAGTTTCACTCTCCCTAACTCCAAAGATAATTAGATATTTAAAACAATACATTGCTCGTTTCTTATTCTTAAAAGTAGTCCCTAAACATAGTCAGCGCCTTCACATTTCCTGAGAGAGGTGAGCAGACTGTATCCAGGACCTACTTCATTATAGACATCTATATTGCATTTGTTTTTAAATTGTCAATGTCATTTTTTCCATTGATATGAAACTTTTAACTTCCTCTTACAATTGATTTATTGTTTTATTTTCAATGTATAATATTAAAAAAATGCTTTACTGTACTACTTATTTTGTTCTTTTTGTTATTTATAATTTATAAGTATTTTCATCGATATTTTCATATATTTGAATGTACTTTGTTATTCTTTTATTTGTCGATATTTTCATATATTTGAAAGTTAACTTAAAAAATTAAGTAAAATCTACACTTATCACTTATTTTCATACATTTGAAAGTTAAAAGTTAACTTTAAATTAAAAAGAAAAAATCGTGTATTAATTTCGTTAAGGGAGTAAATAGGCCAAAATTGTATAAGTGCACGAAATGTCTCTCAAGAAGCCGGTAAGGGATGACAAGAAGAGCGAGAAGAAGTCCAATTATTTCTGGTCATTAACATCCAAAAAGGTAGGTTTCTTCAATATCTAATTGTTGATTTGAGTTAAGCATATACATTTGCACGGAATTAAGACTATTTTGGAAAAATTTGAAGGGTTATTAGCGCTCGGGTGTTACAATATAAATTTACCGACCAAAGTTTTTTTTAATTATTTTTTAAAATTTTTCCTTCTTTTTAGAACATTCTAAATTTTGATTAAAAAAACCTTGTTTCTCTTTGTATCACCGGAACTAGTAAAATAACATAGACAATTTTTAGTACATATTTTTTTTTTTTTTTGTATGACACACATTAATTTGGAAAATCTTGCAAAAATAATTGTCGGATGTTAATGAAACTTTCAGAAACTATTCACAGATGATCAAAATTGTTATAAATAAGTTCTTTTTTTTTTTTATTAAAGTCATGGCAGAAATATTTTTTTTTATATTTATTAACCCCCCCCACACCTAAATAATTTTATGAAAACGCTAGAAATTCGATCACATTGGGTTTAGTGATTACAATAGTTAAAAGTACAAGGCTTTGAGGAATGCAAATCATGTTTTTTTTTTTTTTAATTGGATCCGCTCTCCCTGAAAATCAGCTCTGAATTGTAACATACAAAACTCAATAAAACAAATATATTATTTAATTTCAAATGCTTTTATTTGCTTTTAGTTGTTTTTGTTATGGACAATATTTTCTGAAAGCAAAAAATTTTTTCAGTGAAAAATGAATTTTTAATACAATTATTTGTTATTTCTTTAATAGAAATAGATTTGATTTTCACATTTAAGTTGTTAAAATATTATAAAATTAGTTAAAAGCCGCATCAGGTTTCCTAAGTGTCCTTATGAGATAGATCTTTTTTTTTTTAGCGCGCTATAAATTGTATCATTTTTTTGACTAATCAGAAAACCCACAGTAATTAAGAAATGTAATTTTGTGTTTATAATTGGGCGGTAATTATAAAGTACGGAAGACCAACCAGAATACAATTAAGTTGCGTTATTTGAGTTCAGCATTGTTCTCCGCTGTTAAGGCCTTTACTTTTGCGAAACACGTATGGAGAAGTTAATTTGATTTTTCAATTTCAACTGAGAAGGGTATCATCTTATGAAATTTAACTACTGCTGCTAAACTTTAATTTATATGATCTTATTTTTATATCACGGTAAAATGTAATAAATGTACATAAAATTATAGTATTTTATGTACACTTCTGATAAAATTTCATAAGAAAGGTACCTATAAATTAATTAGATACCTTTCTTATGAAATTTAATCACACTCTTAGTCTTAACAGTCTTATTTTTTAATTTCTTTATAATATATTTTCCATAAACCATCGTAAACGTAAAGATGAAAGTTAAGTACAAAAAAAAAAATTAAAAAATTAGAGTGTTTCAGCACTAATTTTTTTTCCTTAAAAGTAACGAGGTAAATAATTTGTTCACTTAAATAAATCTAAATAATTTCACTTCCTTCCATCCGTAGAAAGAATTATCCTCCCGTAAGTTATCTAAACGTCATGAAGAAAATGTCTTTCGTCACCTGTCAAGTGACGCGAAAGGTTATGATCTGCTTTGTTTTATTTTCAAATTACATTTTTTCGGCGCCGAAGCTAAGTTAAGCTCGGTTCAAAATATTTTAAATAAACATTATAATTTCTGATTCTATTAAAATAAGTTTTGAAAAAATGATAATTGATTTTTAAAAGAATGTCAAAGTGAGATTTTCATCTTTTTTATAAAATGGAAAAAAAATCATTGAAAATGATGGATTATCTGTCCTTTTTTTTTTTTGTCAAAAAAAAAAAAAAAAAGATTTTTAACGAAAATTTCGGACGTGCTAGGAACGATTAAAAAATGTAAAAAAAATACCCCCAAAATACTTTGATCTTTCCTCCTTAATAATAATATGAACATTAGACGATAAAATTTTGTTTTCGTCAAGTTCGGCGTCTTTTTCATCATGCTATGCTCTTAGTCTTTTTGTTTACATTTCGTGGAGAAACCGTATTTAATATGTTGTGATAAATATGGCAACAAAGATTAGGACAATATAGTCCGAATAATGTAAAAATATTGTTGAGTTGAGATTATTAATTTGAACCTGTCATTTCAGTTCATTTGAAAAATTTTGAATACTTTTTTTTTTTTATTGTTTTTTACTTTTAGTTTTTAGTTTTCTCATCTCAGAAATATAGACACTAGTCAGAGACAGAGTATACTGAAGAATAAGATTATTTTGTTTTTTTTATTTTTACGAAGCTGTCTGTTCCATTACGGAAATAATTTTATTTTTACAAAATAAAAAAGTAATTTTATTTTTAAAACTGATATCACGCTAACAGTTTCAGTTTTAAAAATAAAATTACTTTATTTAAGTTAGTAACTAACTTCTTAACGAGTATCCTTAGCAAAACTCGCAACATAAGTTGCTAAAAAGAACAATTAATAAAAAAAAAAAATAATATGAAGTATTTCATAAACTTGTATTGTAATTGTTAGTAAAATAAATAAAGGTCCACTTTATTAAATAAAGAGAAAAGTAAAAAAAGCAATCCATAACTTAGTGGATGTGTTTAATTTTTCTATTTATAAAAAATAGAAAAATTATACAATGAAGCAGCTGAAGCAAAATGAAACAAGTCGGTCAAACTCAAAAGGACAGGTTATTCGTCTGAGTGGCAACAGCCGAATGACTAAGAGAAAAATACTTTGAATACACAGCAAATAATTAAGTGGCATTTTGCTGTTGTTACTTTACAAGTTTACTTTACTTTTTACTACAATAAATGTCATGGAAATATCGGACATTAAGAAAAAAATAAGCTGTGCGTCATTGTATTTTTTTAGCATATTATTATTATTCCTAAGAAAAAGTCTAACACTCGATTATTCAGCCTAATACAGAAAAAAATTTTTTTTTAATTCTCTTGCTTTGATCACATGCATTTGCGAATTTAAAAAAGTTAAATTACTTTTGATTTGAAATAAAGTTTGTTCAACACTTGTTCTGCTTTTTAAAAATGAATTTGGTTGACACAGTTTGTTTCTTTTTTTTACATATTACACAATAATTATTAATTTACAATATATACAACAAAACATTATTCAACAAGAAAAATAATTGGTATTTTCTAGCTTTTGTAGAAAAATGTTTTAAAATGAACAGTCAGTTGCCTAGAGTTATTTAGGTTGGTGCAAAAATAATTTCGTTTTCTCACATAGTAACATTATGTTAGAAAACGAAATTATTTTTGCACCAACCTAATACCTTTTTTTTTACATCATTAAAATTACTAAGCAGCAATTTTATTTTCATTTTAACATTTTAATCAAAATATTGAAACCTTCCTTCGCATATTCCACAAGTATTGTCTCTATTAAATTTTATTTGCCTATGTACGTATTATGATTGTGGACACAAAGGAAGACAAAATAGAGACTAAAAAAATGTAATCAAATCAGCAAATATACCATTAAAAAACAGTTACGTGGAAAAAGTAATATACTGTATACATCACAATAACAACGGCACATTTTTTGTTATGAACCTCAAATTTAAAAATCAATATACCTGCAGCTTCAAACACACTAACAGAACTTGTCTGTTAATCAATAACGCCAATGGTGTTTATAATTATCCTCTAATTATTTTATTTCTTACATCTAACATTTGTTTATTTAAGAAAAAAATAAAAAATGCAGGTTGATTGTTAAAATAAAAATGTTTAGGTTTGGTGTCAAGGGTGTTATGCTGCGAATTTTCAATGAATGAATAATAGACACTGCCCGTGGTTTAAGAAGGGTTACTTAAAAAAAAGTAGATAGAATCATAAAATAAAATCATACTTTGCAATGCAAAGTATAATTTTATTTTATGATTCTATCTACTTTTGCAAAGTTTGCATGTATGAAATTGAAATGCGTTGGCTGTAACTAAAATATTTTTTTTTTTTATAATTCAAATTTTTAGAAGTTGGGATTTTTAATACTCAACAAGTGGAAGGAGATTTAACAACAGTGTAGGACAAAAATAAAAATCTTGGTTTACTTTCTTTTAAGGAAAATTATTTATCTAGCTAGAGCTTCCCTTCATATTTTAAATTTTAATCACGCTTTAAAAAATAAAAAATTTGAGGAATCCAAAATACCGCCACATAAAATTAGAAAACAAAAGGAAATAATCGAGAAAAATTTTCCTCATGAAAAAAATTTATTCACCATTTTTTGAAATGTTGCTTAAACGATTTTCCCTTAAGAATTAAGATTTAAAAAAAAAAAAAAAAAAAAATTTTTTCAACTTGATTTCAGTAATGAATGTTGTTTAAATAGAAAAAAAAAGTTAATTTTAAATTAATTATTAATTCTAATTAATTCAACCTTAGATTTTTCATTAATGTCTCGGACAAAAAACAAAATGAAACTGTCAAAATAAAAAAGACTAAAAAAAAGTCAATACCCAATAAAGTTGAATTTTTTTTTTGTTTTTTTTTCATATTTACCTTTAAGTACCGCTAAAAAACACATGATGAGTCGCATGCGATTTGGTCACTGTTTTTATCCATAGGTAAAAATAAATTTTTTTTTTTTTATAATTACTTACATCGTGAAACAAAAGCGGAAAGCCGTCAGTATTCATTAAGTTTAATTCGCTAAATTAGGTAAATTAATTGCAAACTTAAAGAAGCAATGCAATCCTTACTATAAAAAAAATGTGTACTTTTATCAACAAAAAAATAAATAAATTTGTTATTTGTAACATTTTGTTTTGACGTATTTTTTTAGCATTCTGAGAAAAAATGGATTTTGGGGACAATTAGGAAAATACATTATTCATTCATTTTTTTTTTTTTAGTAAAAGTAAAGACTGACTTGTTTTTAACAATTCTTGAGATTTATTTTTAAATGAGATGCAGAAATTATAAGATTAAAAACTGAAAAAAAAATTACTTGAATTTTAAAATATTATTTAAAGTTAAAAATCAACGAGTAACTAAGCTCCACCCCAACTAAAAAAAAAAAAAAAAAAATGCGTCTCAGTTTTACTTTAGTAAAAATAAAATTGATGAACTAAAAACTAAATGTCTCTGTTTTTTACGCATAACTTATTCAAATCATTAATGGACACAATGTACTTAATTTTAATTTCTTTTTGACTTTAAAATTAATCATATGTTGCTATGACAAAAAATGTATAATAAACATTAAACAATGTCGGATGGTTTTCATTTTCATCCAAACGAACATATCAACAATGACGTTATTTATTTATCTTCGTGTTCACTCGAGTGGAATATGGGACAAGGTCGGATGGGTGTTCCACACGTAGAGATGGGACTAGGAACAACTCCTTCAACATTATTACTATTATTAGCCTACTGGGACTATTCAGGTACCAAGGATTGTTAAAAGTTTTTTTTGTTTTTTTTAATAAAATAGGACAAGTGCTGACCCCGGAAAGCATACTTCTTTTTAAATCCCTATTCGAGTTCGAAGTCAACAATGGCTCTCTTAATCCCTTAGGAGTTTGAAATCTGTCTTCTCTTCACAAATACAAGACAAGTACGAGAAATATATTGTTGACATCTTTCGAAATAGTAAGAAATCCATCAGTAGTTTAGTAGTCACTAATCATGTTGATATTTATTTTTGTAAGCTTCGTAATGCCACAAGAAGTAAGTGTGAAGAGCCCGATGAGGATTGAAACTGCCGTGAAAGCTAGCTAGTGCTCAATATATGAACAGACACAAGGAAATACATTTAATTTTAATAAATATAAAAAAAAAAAAAAAATGGAGTTTTATTTTTCTAATAAATAAACATAATTTGTAATAGCAAGAAGAATTAAGTAATCGTAAAACTCACTAAAAGATTACTGGTGAAAGCAAAAGTCAAACAAAACTTTTTATTATTTATTTTGTCAAATAGTTTTTTTTTTTGTCTTACTCTTTATTTGTAAATAAAAAAAATAGCAATAGCATGACCTTTTAAAACAAGTATAACTTTTTATGACCCCATAACATAACAGAACTCATCTTTAAATAAACAAAGTACCTAGAAGTAACAATAATATTAAAAGTATTTCTATTCTCTCAATTTCATTACCAAATTTTACTAATCCAAAACATTCAACTATGCGTTTCAATAAAAACACAGGTGATCATAAAATGGTTGTTTTTGCATTACAATCTGATCCCCCACTTGATGACCACTTGACGTTTACAAGTTTCGTCGAGTATTTTAATTATCAAAAACTGTTTTGTGAGACTGGACGGGCTCCGGGAATGTGTTTTCATTTGGTTAATCGAAAAAAGGTTGATATGTGTTCTTTTACGTACCTTGAATAACAAAATGGTTGAATTTTTACAAGCGGCAAGAATTAATGTTTTCCTTTTTTTCAATGCTGCACCCAGGATATGACGTCATCGTACACAAAGAAAAGCTACGCAACTAAAAATGTTGATATTTGATGTTACCAACCCTTTTCTTTCCCGACAATAAATTATTAAAAATAGTTTTTATGAAAGTATGTTTTAAATCGATCATGCTACAATGTAATTTTAAAAATATGTCGACAAAAGGAATGTATTTTTTTTCTGTACGCCCGTATATAAACGAGAGACTGAAGATGTGGATTTTTTAACTTCTTAAAGTAAATTTTTAAAACCATAGTAAACAGCTTCTTTTTTAATTTTAACTTTTTAAATTAAACTTTTCTACTTTTAATGAACAATTGGATAATATGTAACACTTCTTCATTCAGTAGGCTTTTTAAGTAATTTTTTTAAATATTACGGAAGCAAAGAGTGAAAAAAATCGTTTTGAAGTGATACACCTTTTTTATTTTTAACTTTTTAAAACAAATCATTTTTTATTTATGAAAGTTTATTAGTGTGCTGTTTTATCTCTAAACAAAAAATTTTCATTTTTATAAATTTGTTACTTTTTTTCTAATTTTTTCTTTATAGATTCCATTAATACTCAAACAATGAGACATTGCGCACTTTCTTTTTCAATTCCAAGTGCTTTTCTGAGAAAATATCAAAAAAAAAAAAAAAAAATCACTTTCATTTTTTAGACTAAGAATTTTGTCGGTAGTCTTCTTTTTTAGACACTGGTTTATTTTTTTCGCTCAGTATTATTCACTCATTTTCCTTTTACGCCGAACTTTCATCTTTGTGAATTTAAATTTTATTCAGTAATAATAATCATAAATTAAGTAAATCAGGAAAAATTCTTGAGAGTCAAACCCCAAAAGCAAGGTATAATTAATACCTTGCTTTTAAAAATTTCGGTCGATTTGTATATAATACAAATCGACCGAAATTAAAATATAGTGAAAAAAAAAAAACTATGTAAATTACTATATTTTTGTTGTACAACAAAACTATGTATTTGTTGACGTTGCACCATAACCGCCACCATAAAACAACAAATAAGTGTCAGCAGGTGTAAGATTTTTGCATGTCAAAGATAAAAAAAAATGGAACAGAAATTAATCATGGATTTGTTTTTTGTATATGATGAACATTGAACAGGTATCAATTATCAATTATAGTGCGTTTACACTACAGACGGACGTACGAGCCTTGTAAGTTACACCACCAGATTGAAGTGTGTCTGTCCACGTTCAACAACGCTGCAAAATGTTGAAGGTTTTGATTGAAAAACAGATGATGCAAACTTCGTGATATGTGTGGTACAGGTAGTGTGTGGAGGACTTGATCTTCCAGAAATCATACAAGAGATGTTGAAATATTGGAAAATGTCATCTCATTTGATCATAAATGCCAAAAATGCAATTGAACAAAGAACATGGATAAAAATTGGTCTTTTTATCTGAATTTCTGAGATGAAACGTTACCATTATTTATTATGTGAACGATTGTTCTCTCGTTGCCATTCTGACCTCTGACCTTCATCAGGTGTTTCTCTGGTTGAACCTTCAGGAGGAATTGTTTTTATTTATTTATTTATTTAGATTCGCTAAAATAAAAACGAACATGAAAAAATGCTCCAAACTTAATAAAACTAAGTTTTATCGTCAAAAATTATTATTGAGAGGAAAAAGCAAAAACCAAAGGATTTTTATTTAAATTATTTTTTTTATTATTTTACTCCTTTTGAAATTTTGGTTAAAAATTTTGTTTTTCTTGGGTCAACGGGTGACCATAAAGAATGCGAAATTTCAGCGTCTCTGCGATGAAAAACATTGATTTGAAAATTCTTGCAAAAATCAGATAATTATCGGATTTTAAATGAAACTTTCAGACTTATTCACAAATGAATTATTAAATTATTTTGAAAAATTTCTTTATAAAATATGGATATTTTTTGGTAAATTTCTATTTTAACACCCGCGCTAAATATCCCTTAAAGTTTTCCAAAATCGTCGTAATTCCGTATAAATGTACATGCTGAACTCAAATTAACAATTAAATCATGAAGAAACCTACCGTTTTGGAGTTAACGACAAGAAAAAATCGGACTTCTTGTTGGTAATTCGTCCCCCATTACCGCCATCAGGATATCTGATTCAATGCCGAGTACTTCCGCTGGCGGAAGAAACATCTTGGCCTATTTACTTTTACACTTCGTTGCAGAAAATCACTACGCATTAGCGTAAAGAAATGTAATATTTTTTTTTTCTTTTTTAGGGTTAGGGATTGTGTTTGGCTTCTTTCTGTGTAGAAATGGGGACAAATTAAAAAAAAAAATTAATAATCAAAAAACCGGATTAACTTTAGGGTTAGGGGTGGGGTTTTCTTTCTGTGTAGAAAAGGGGCCAAATTAAAAAAAAAATGAAATAATAAAATCAATCCTACTTTACCAAGTTTGTGCATTAATTTTTTTGTATTTTCAATTTTAAAATATAAAAAAATGCTTTATTTTTATTTTATTATTTAATTTGTTCTTTTGTCATTGCTATTCTACACAGAAAAAAAGGTTTTATTGTATTATTTTAAATAAGACTACACTTGTCAAAAAGAAAAAAAATTACGATAATGTGTAGTGATTTCAAAAAGAGATATAACTTAACACTTAACCTTAAAGTTAATCTAGTTTATTGTATTATTAAATTTTTTTTTTTTTAATTTGTCCCCTTTTCTACACAGAAAGAAGTCAAACCCAACCCTAACCTTAAACGGTAGGTTTCTTCATGATGTTAATTGTTTGAGTATGTACATTTACATGGAATTATGAGGATTTGGGAAAATTTTAAGGAATATTTAGCGCGGGTGTTAAAATAGAAATTTACCTAATATTTTTTTTTTTTACATTTGTTACCCCCACTGATCCACATTTAACTTTATGAAATTTTAAGAAATCGTTTTTGTAGCGCTTCATGTAGTTATAAGGACAAGTCCTTGGAGAATTTAAATCAACATTTTTTTTTTTTTTTTTTTTTTACAAGAACTGTTTTCATTTTTTTAAAATTTTAATTATCATAATTTATAAAGATTTAAATCTTTTAAATTCTGTTTTAATTTGTAGGGGTTAAGTGATATTGTTAAGTAAAAAATATTTTTACTAATCATAAATGAAATAGCTTACTACAATTTAGCATTTTGAATTTGTGTGTGTGTGTGCACATAAATGTGCCAATTTTCGTAAATATGGACGTCCATACGTGACATTATCAGAAAATAAGAGTGGTAACTATAGTAAATTTAAAATTTGTTGGTAATTTTCTAACTTTTCCTCAACAAGTGTCTTCATAAGACTAAGCCGATGTACCTAAAATTCAATAAAATATTAGAATATATTCCTAAATTTTTTAAATTTCTGGGTAGTTAAAAAAATTATATTAAAAGGTGTTCATGTTGTATTCAAGTCATTTTTACAGGTATGTGCCTTTTACTTAAAAATGCCAAACACTGAGCTATCAATAAATGTATCAACACCTAAAAAGTACCTATCTCCATGTCAAAAAATGGTTTTCTACAATATTTTAAATCAAGTTTAAAACTATCTAATATTTGTTTTAATTCAGGTGAATGAATCAGTTAAATCTTCCTCAAATAAAGTTTCAGAAAAGAATATTTTATTTTTGAAAAAAAATTTTAATAAAGAGAATTATGTTGTATTGAGAGATTTCTCAATATGGCTGATTTTAACAATTTAAAAAAAATTCCAATCATTTTAAATTCAGTTTGAAATGCTGCAGAGTATTTTGCTTACTGGAAATATAATTTATTAGCATGAAATTAAAATTAAAATCAATTCTCTGAGAAAGATTTTTCATTTTTAAAATGCATTTTAAACCTTAGATATTGCATTGTTTTTAGAGGTAACTCCAAAAATTGACTACAAAAGAGGCTACACCATGAAAAATGCTCAAAACATATCATTTTTATCATTTTTATTTTTATAAATTATTTTTATCATCAAAATATTTCTGCTATTAAAGATGTTTTTTGTATAAGTTATTTTTTTTTACAAAGATTTTCTAAAAAAGAAAAATTTCAAAAATAATTATTTCATTCATTTCTCAATAAGTTCTGAAAATTTCATTAAAATCTGGCAATTATTTGATTTTTGCAAGAATTTCCAAATTCACTGCTAAAAAATCTTCAAATTTCCTGTACAAATTTAAGGTCCCACATTGACATCAAAAAAAGAAAAGAAAAAGATTTTAAACTAAAATTTCCAAGGTTCTAAAAAGTATCCTGTGTCCTGAACCATCACTTTAATAACACTGTGGGATGATCTTGAGTGGAGAACTTGAAGCCTTAAACCAAACTTGTCTGCTGATGAGTCTACTGCTGCTTGTAATACTTGACTGCACTCACTAAGGCTTCTCTTTTCTACTGAAACTGCTGCTGTTGAAGCCTTCCTGACATTTCTCTTTATTAACAGCTCTCAGATCATATCTATTTCTATGCTAGGCCTACTAAGGAGGTCATCATCAGTGCTGATTCTTACAGATGTCTGATTCTCCAGTGTTGTTCTCTGTCTAGTATTTTTACTTCATTCCACAGGGATTAAATACTACCATTTCATAAGGGATGACTCGGAAAGTAAAGTAGTATACACATAGTTGAAAGATGTGAAAATCTATTTCATGTTTGAGCAATGAGCTTTGTTAGCAACAAATTTCAGCTGTAAACACATCATGAGGATGATCACATTCAACATATCAAAGGCATTTGACAAGGTGCTGCACAGGAGTTTGCTACACTAGCTCTTCAGCTATGGAATCACTGGAAGGGTTTTCTCAATTATCAAGTCCTTCCTATCATGAAGATAGTTGTTAATGTCTAGTCTTCAGAGACTCATGAGATTAATGCAGATGGCATCCCTCAAGGTTCACTTCTTGGTTCTATCTTCTTCCTGCTTTATGTCAATGATCTGCCTAAGAACATACTCTGATCTATTTTGAATATCTATGCTGATGATCCAATGGTATAGGAGGTGCAGAGCCTAGCAGTTGATCTTTCCTCTGAACTTGCTTTAACAACTTTAATGGGGAAAAACTAGTTGGTCATATTCAATACTTCAATAATCTTGTAATATGCCATCATGACTGAGCATCCCTTGAATTTCCATCTACCATGATGAATGGGTATTCTCTCAAGGAGGGTCTAGAACACCTATTGGGCTCACCCCAGTCCTCAACTGGAACTCGTATAAATGATTCATCACTAAAGATGCTGTAAAAAAAAAAAAAAAAAAAAAAAAAAATGGTTGCTTCCCTGTACCACTCCAGTAAGTACCTAACTCATCCTGCTATGCTCTACATTTACAAGAGTCAGATCAGGCCATATAAAAGTATATTTCTGATGTATATTGAGATTAGCTGTGTGATTTAGATTTCTTGACACTTTTTTTTAATGAATATTAAATATCTTTCTACAATTATTTCAAGTGTATAAATGGTTGTGAGACAGACAGCACTCCTCTTTGGTTCTTACTTGGGCTAGACAGGCAGTCAGTGAGCCCTGATCCAATCAATCAGTTGGTCATGTCAAGCCCTAACCTATA
The DNA here is from genome assembly GCA_963932145.1 of Acanthosepion lycidas. Classification (NCBI taxonomy): domain Eukaryota; kingdom Metazoa; phylum Mollusca; class Cephalopoda; order Sepiida; family Sepiidae; genus Acanthosepion; species Acanthosepion lycidas. Next base: position 16,047,681 of record OZ010606.1, read on the forward strand.
TAATTAAGTCCAACAATCTTTCACAAACTGATCACATGATGATCTAACACATAACCCTAGTGCTAGAATGTGGTGGTTGAAGGTCAGTTGAGTTAAGGAGAAAAAGAATCTTTGCCCACTGTTTCATATTTAAGGCATCAGTTGTTTTTGGTACTGAAGCACAAAATTAGCAGAAAAAAAACAACTAATGCTAGCTCAACTACACATAGGCCACACATGCCTCACCCATTCATACTTACTGAAAAATAAAAATCAATTAACATGTACATGCTAAGCTGCACTCATAATGAAACACATTTTAAGTGAATGTAGTTATTTAGCACCTGTAATAAATATAAGGAAACCAACATGAGAAAAACTATTTGAAAATACTGAAACTGCCAACATAATGATCTACCTTAAAGAAATAGGTTTATACCAAAATATATAACACCTACAATCGACCATCTATAAACTACATATCTATAAAACATACATTTATCCTGAAAGTATAAAATTATGTACAAAATATCCATAGATAACAGTAAGAGATTTCTCTATTTTTGTTTTATTTTCTCTATATTCAATCTATAATAACTATTAATTAGTGTTTTAATTACTTGTTTCATGCAGAATAGATAAGTGAGTGTACTTCTATAATCTACCATTTAAAAACATAATTCTAAATTTAGTTTAATTTTATACAGATTTTCAAATGACTATATATCTGAGTAAATCCTCAGAGTGACCATGGAATTCATTTTATTTCATTTAAGTAGGGTGCAGTGAATAACTCAAGATGAATTTTGTTTCTATAGCTCCCATAAATGATTTATATTTAATTTCTGCTGTTTTCAGTCAAATTACTTTCTATATTTAAAAACATTGCTTAACATTGTCTTTGCCTCTTCAACTGAAATCCCATAAACTGACCAGTGTTTTTAGCATCATTATCTGATCATTGATTTAAAAATTATCCACATTGCTGAGTTTGTGATTTATCTTGGATAAAATGTCAAGAGGGCTTGTGAATGCATGCTGGAAAAATATGAAGCTCTGTTCCAAGAAGTGAATGTAGAAAATATTGTTAGTAAATCTATTTCATTTCAAAGTGGGAGGTCAAGGATTTATTGTCAACCCAACTGATTAAACACAAGTAGCAGAACGGTATAAATATTCAATCATTTCTGGATGTATCTCTTCTAAGAAAATTTTAATTTCAGGGAAAAACAATGAAAACAAACAAAGCTTAAAAAAACAAGATACAGATAGATTATGACACTGACCAATTGAAAATCTGCAGAGTAAAGGAGGAGCAGGGCTATTGAACAGCTTTCAATACTATCAAGGTGAGATTCGTTCTCTGTACCTTTTCAAGGGAAACAGATCTCCTAGCAGATGGATTCCACCTAGAGGAGGAGGAGGAGGAGGAGGAGGAGGAGGAGGCAATATTAGAAATAGTATTAGTAGAGAGTACTGATATAATTTCTGTAATGTTACCCAATATGGAGTTAGAAGAGTCAAAGCATGGCAGAGAAGAATCCAAGATTCATCAATCATATTCTGAGATAAAGGATGAATGTTATCTACATCAGAAAATGAAGGAACCATTCAGATAGTGTATACTGCAGAGTATCTGCTAAGCCAGACAATTCTCCCAGCACACCATATAATAAAAATATGGGACAAAATATTTCCTATTGTACACTATTATGTGTCTACAGTGGTTTGGAAATACCAGCAAGAGCTAGTTAGTTTACAGTACAAGCACTAGGGACTGACATTTTACAGTTTCTTCAAAATACACACATATTATATAACACATACACACAGAGGAGGCAATATAAGTTTTTGTAAAGATATATATATTCTCATTATATATGACTAGCAAAGAGTGTCTCTCTCCGTTTACTAGACACATCCAAAACCTTTGTGTAGTAACCACACCTGGTGTGTATACTTACTGAACCAAGAGAAAGGTTTTAATATTAAAAGATTTTTATTCATTATGAGGTAAGGGTTTATCTACCATTTTTCTTTACATGGAAGTAATATTTAGAGTAGCAATCACCATTTGATATATGATTATAATTTCTCTTTCTTATTAATATCCAGAAAAATATTTTTGGGACATTTATAATAGGGAGAAAGGTCAATAATTCATACAATTAATTGGAAAATTTACCAAGTATAAATTAAACATATTTTGTTTTTCTTTTGTGATACTAATTCCTATTACAAAGTTAATTTAAATGACTGGCGTCAATGAAAATGAACCATGACGATAAAAACTGAACAAGGAAAATACCAACAATATTGTAAAATATACATTATTAGTTATTCATTTCATTTCTTTCACATTGGGAATTAGAAATTATATGGGATTACTTATGACTAAGTATATCCAATGGTTTTTCATAACTTGATTCTGTCCGAGTCATACTAACTATTACAATACTAAAGCATTGTTTTATTGCCTGTATAACTATCTGTGATCTGTGTCTTGGCCTCTTATACTGTGTAAAAAGCTATTTCAGCTACTATTCAACACTAGATAGCAACTAAAAGCATGAACATATGCCTAAATATTTGTAGAAGGATATTTTATTTCTAAGTTCTTTTCATACATACTACTTTTGGGTGATGAAATAGAAAATAAAATCAGAAAAAAATGACTTAATTTATGTTTCTCTAATTTATGTGCATTCTCATGACTATCTTAAAAATAATATACAAATAGTTTAAAATATTGGAACCAATCATGACTATAATGTTATAACAAAATTCTTCCTTTACGGATCACAACTTAACATGAAGGCATTAATTAATACAATTAAATTTGCTACATGACTATCACTTTTGTAAAACTCTTACACAATGTCCATTGCATATCCTTTGCTTTATGCTTTAACTTCAGTAAAAGGATGAGAAAAATTAGATTAAATCTGTCTATGGCTCAACAAGAAACAACATTGATCTTTACTCATGTAAATATAAAAGAATAAAGAAATTTGAAAAATGTGCAGAAAGATCTATATTTGCAATTATCTAAATCTATGACTGAATGCTCTTTCTCACTCAATGCTGAAATCTGCTGCAATCAATTTGTAATAGTTGTGAATGGTGTAACTAATTTCAAACTATTACATAAACCAAATTCTAACAGATTTCATATTAAAACATTCTTATAAAATAATAGGTGTATTGCTTATTAGTATCACTTAACCAAAATTCATAAAACAAAAATTTTAAAGTGTACAAATATCAACCTACACAAAACCAAGCAGTTTATAAAACAAAAGGAATCAAAGTAGGTGTTCAGTACTTGAATGGTAATAAAATTGATTTCCCATTTTTATGTTCAACAAAATGTAGATGTTCACAACACAAGACCAAATAAATGTTCTACCTTTTTATTTGTACTAAAATAGTTCATTCTTGTTTCTGAAATAAATCTTTGACACTGAAGCGTTTTTTCAGGATACGCTTTGAGTCTTCAGTTTGAAAGATACTCAGCAGAGATGGGCCTGAATGGTTGAGCTGCCAAAGAGCCACTTTCATAGCTTCACATAATTTAACCAGTTCCCTTTCATTAACATTTTTGCAAATGTTCAATTCAGTATCTAATGGATTTTCAATATATAAAGGAGAATAATCAGGCTTGGGAAAGCAGTTTCCATGTAGTGGAGAGAGAGCTGTTGACATGAAATCAAAATCTGAATAAAAATATAAAAATTCCTGCAGCAAATCACCTGAAAAATAAAAGAACAAGCAATGCTATTTTCATAAAGTTAGTTTTCAAAAAGTTGATATTTTCATAAAATAATTTAAAAAATCAGTTTATAAAAAACAATGATTAAAAATTACTGTCAAAGAATCAGTTTTCAACTTACATGTTTCTCTTTGTGATGTTGACTTAGATGATAGCTTTTAGCAATTGTTCTTAATATTCCGCATTCTTTTCACTGCTTCAACACCAGCTTCTTTAAATATTTTTTTCTGGACAAGTTACATTTTTTGCTTGTAATAAGCTTTTTGCTTTTAATTTTTCTCAGGTCTCAAATGCAACATTCTTAGTTTTTCCTGTTCTTGCCAATATTCGTTTTTGAATGTTTTTTTTTTTATTAAAATCTTTCACAATTTTCCAACTTGCACTCCCATCCATTAATAACTTAACAATATCATATTTCTCTTTTAAGGTTATGTTTTTCCTATGACCACTAACAATCCTTATAAACATGAAATAAGAATTTCATTAAAAATATCAATAACTATCCTATAATATATACTTATTTGTTCTACCACAGTACAGAAACTGTATTGTTTTACTTCCACTTTGTCCATTTTTTAGTTTAGTTACCTTTTAGAGTGGTCACCATTTTGACCACTTCTGGTTAGTCCTTCACTGGAACCCCCCCTCACAATAAGGACATGAAACCAAGTATGTAGCTGGTAGTTTCATCATCCTAATCTCACCCTCAATGTTATCATCACCATTTTATCCTTTTGGTTATTAACAAAGCTGCCAATAAACAGAACATTGTCTTCTTCAGAGTTTTAACTGCCTTAAGATGTTTATCTGAGATTATGTACGTATACAACATGGATTCATATTCTTGGGGGAAGAATATTATTTTATATTTGTATACTTATTATATATATTCATTTTAAATATGGCAAACAGCATTTGAATTGTATAATAAAATTTCCAAATAAGTTATTGTAGATAAATACAGATAAGATGAAATTCTCATGGCATATATCCTGAACATTTTTATCAAATACCAATTTTTTGTGAAAACATTGGCTTGTGTAATAAAATCTGATATAGTGTACACATAAAATATCAGATATCATCAAGATGGCTTCTCTTTCAAGATTTTAGATTCCTCTCAGTTAAAAACAATGATTATGTATGTAGATACAACATTAACCTAAAATAAGAATGAATCTTTATATTCTCTTTTAATCTAAGATGCCCCAAAATAAGAAATTTCTTAGATAATAATAACAGAATGCCAGTTCACACCATTCTTATAGGCAAATATTCCTTATGAATATTTTTGTAGTTTTATTTTTTATTTTATTTTTATTTTATTTTGAAAACAAAATTAATTCAACATTAATTGAAAAATGTATGTGGTTCAATGTAACATAGTTTGTCCTTTCTGCCACAGAAACCAGTGTTGATACATCTGTCTTACTGACATGCAGGATAAGCTGCAAAAATCAGGTTGGGTATTTTCTGTAAAATTTATTTGTGATGCAACAGGACCAAGGAATTTCAACCTATCTGGGGCTAATAGGCCACAATGTCTCACCTGCCCAGTCAGAGTGGCCATTTGCAATTTAGGTAAAGCGCATACATGGCTCTAGTGCTTTTAAAACTATCACTAATTTGCGTGCATGGTCAAAAACATGAATAAAAGGTGATCTGCACAGATGAGCAAGGAGGATCTACAGAACTTGACCTGTGCTAGGTGTGACTATCAACTACATTGTTCAACTTAATTTTTGCTATTACCCTAAATTTACTTAATTAAAAGATGTAATTTGATGATTTAGAAAAACATAAATCTTAATCAAAAGAAATTTGGAAATAATCAGATTATTTTTAATAATTTCTTAAATCATTTCTACAGTATGTAATTATTGATAAAGGAATGTTTTCTCTCGTGTTAGAATTGGATTGTATGTACTGAGATTATACCATTCAATAGAAATGAACATACAGCTAATGCTCATTGGTACCTAAACTATTGAGTCAGTCTACTAATAGGCTTCCTTTCCTGGTATCTATATGCATTGAATTGTTACTGAAGGTTTTCTAACATTGTTGAAATTGTTCTATGACCTTTACAATACCAGACAAATTTGACCAGCATGCTTGTTTGTATTAGATTTTGTGTGAAACTCGGTAAATCTGCTGCAAAGACCCTTAAGATGCATCTTCATGCTTTTGCATAAACATTCTTTAGGTTGAACACATAGTTTTGGGTGGCATGTATGTGTCAAGGCCAGCTGATTGTTGGTTCAAGATAACAAAAACTGATCAGTAGTAATAATCTAGAAAGTGTGGAAAAAATTGTGAACTATCCATGACGACTGCTTGTGAATAATCCTTCAGTTTTCTCACATAACTGGAATCACATAGCATCTACCAGGAGATCCTAGTCTAGAAATTTTTCAATACCACTTAAAGTTTAATGCTAGCTTTAACGGAGAAAAACAAACCAAGACACACATTATCAGAAGACTCAAATTCTTAATGGGGTTTGTTTTATTTATATAATTAAAACTTATTTTGTTTATAGTTTTCATTTATATGTATGCTGATGTTTTTTTAGAGTGAATAGTAAGTGAAGTGTCCAAAGCTAATGTGTTGACATTGTTTATTTTAAAGATAGGTCATTTATCTTTGTTAGATATGGAGTCATATATCATTGTACTATGCAAAAAATATATATTATGAAAACAAATAATAATGGAGCTTTGTTCTGTTACCAGTACCAATATAAAAAAGAAATGTATATTTATCAAATCAGCAGCCAGTTAGTATATAGCAAATACATTTGCAGAGCATGTGTAAAGATGGAGCTTGGAGTTGAATAGCTGATATAGTTTTATTTTATGTATTTAATTTGAAATGTGCCATTAAAATGAGCAGTCAGAAGAAAGTAACTTCTGACAAGATTCTTTACCAATTATTCCAAGAATGAGGACTTTGGTTAAACTTTCTAAAAAAAAAAAAAACTTTTAATATTAACCTGAAAACTTGAGTAATGTTCTTAAATAGCTATGTCAAATCTACATTCTCATCGCATCCAACTTTGTCTAAGATATCATCTATATACAACTGTTAGCTCATATCAATGAATAAAAATGGTTTCAAGCAAATGAATCCTGTTGGTTTTAAAGAAGACAATACTTCATCAGATCTCAATGACTGACACCACAGAATCACAAAGAATTTTACCAAATAACAAAAAACACATCACTCGATGACTTCAGCCACAACAAGAACAAAAATGAGTAGCACATGTAATTTCTTCTATGTCCTGTATTCCTTCAAGTTGTGGGCAATCATTGCTTTCCAGAACTTTCTATCCTTTGTAGAACTTAGGTTTGTTTTTTCACTATCTCCTGTGAATGTCAAGTTCTCCAAGCCTACTTTCCTCATTATGTGTCCTAGAAATTTCAACTGTCTTTCTGATTCTAAGTATAAGTGCTCCCTTTTGTTTCTATTTTCCTTAAAACTTCCTTGTTACTAACAATTTTCTATCATTCTTCTGCAGAACCACATTTTTGTTTCCACAAGTCTCTTTCTCATCTGTGAGGAGATTGTCCAGCATTTAGTGCCATATAGGAAAACCAATATTACATAACAGTTCAGCACTCTTTCCTTGTTTCCAATTAAATTTTCCAGTTTCTTAATATTTTGTTTAGCTTTTGGAAGGCATCTTTCACTATTCTAATGTGCCTGTAATTTTTGGTGTCCTCTGTTAAAACACTTAAATGTTTAAATTTTCAAACTTGCTTGATTTTGGTATCTTTTGCTAACAATCATATATTCTGTCTCCTTACAAGTGACATTTAGTTCTTTCCTCTCACTTTTCTTTACTACCTTATGTATGGCAAAGCCCAGGAGGAGAAAAAAAAACATATTGACTACATAATGATCAATACGAGATTCAGAAATACAGAAAAATAACAGGACGAAAGACATGTTCATTGACAGGATGCATAAAATCAAAAGAGGGAATGCTGATAACAGAGAAAGAAAAATTCTTCAAAGAGAATGAATACATTGAAGAACTGTTCCACAATAAAAGAGAGACACCTGAAATAATGAAGTGACATCAGCAATCACCAAGATGAACAAGAACAAAGCAGTACAACCAGATGGAATTGTCATAGAAATGCTAGCAACCTTGGAGGATTTTGGTATTGACAAAATGATAGAAATAATAACTGAAATATACAACAGTGATGATACCAGAAGACATTAGTAAATCCATTTTCACAGTGCCATCTAAGAAAACAGGTGCAAATGAATCAGCCGAATGAATCCCATAATAAAATATCTGAATTCTGATGAATAGACCATGTAGCAGAATCAGACCAGAAATAGCACAAGAACAATGTGGTTTCATTAAAGACACTAGAACAAGGAATGTGATATTCATGCTCAGAGCAATACAAAGGCAGAATGTTGTGTATATGTGTTTTATAGATTAGGCAAAAATCACTTGATAAGGGATGACACAAAGAACTGTATGAACTACTATTGGGTTGGTGCAAAAATAATGACGGTTTTTGACGTATTTTTTAACGTCAAAAACCGTCATTATTTTTGCACCAACCTAATAGAAAAGCTAGAATTATTTGGGAAAGATAATACAATAATCCAGAAGTTATACTGGGAGCAAACAATCTGCATATGGATATATACAAAAATAGAAAGACATGTAAGACAATGATGTGTCTTCTCACCGGACTTATTCAAACTTTACAGTGAGGTAATCCTGAGAAGACTAGAAGCCTTACCAGGATTTATTATTGACAGACAGTATCTTAACAACATAAGATATAGATGATAATGTTGATAACATATGTAAATAAATATGTGAATGGTGCAGTCACTCGAAGCCGAGGATGCCAGTCTACTAGGGTGGCTCACTAATCCCCACTGCAGACACCAGTTCAGGCACATTTGTGATTGTTCAACACCCACAGAACCCACCTGTGGTTTATACTGCAATTATGCTGATCAGACCTTAGTTAGTTTCTGGGAGAGAGCATGTTATCTAGCATGATCAACAGTCTGAACAAGGCCCGCATGCTCAAAGCCTCAGTCACAATGATTTGAGATTTTGTGCTAGCAAACATAAGGTTTGGAAGGAAAATCTCATCGATACTTTCTCATAACATTTAGTGGACTTGAGAAGTCTAATTTCCTGAAAACTGTTTTAAGAAAAAGATTTTATAAATTTCAACTAACAGTAATACTAACTCTTTGGTTAATGAATATTGAATGTTTCCTGAATAGAAACAGCTAATTTCCCCATTACCATATCACAATCTGTTAGATTATCTTAGCACATGCAATATCTATAACAAAGTCTCTAATTGTAATACATTCTGAATACTAGTTTTTTTTTTTGTAAACTCAGTATATTTTTATGATTGATTTCATAATGTTATTGCTGATGTCCTTGAGTATTTTCATATTTTTATTCTTATTAATTTCAGAGTTACGGGTAAAATAGTTTGTAATTTCATGAAAATACACTTGGAACAGATGTACAAACAATGCAAAAAAAACAGACTAAGAAGCATCCAAAGAATTTTGCAATCACTTGATTCATTTATAAAATGATTGTGACATGTTTTCCACATCTTACTGATCAAAACTTTATGGCTTTAATAAAAAGAGTAGATAAAAAGAAAACTTACCAACATTGCAAGTTCCAACTTTGTTAAACAAAATCTGTTTCTGGGCCTTGGATCTGGAATCTGTACAAGTTACAAACAAAAAAAGAGTAGAAAATCATTGATTATATTAATTCTAAATAATTTTTAAATATTTTAAAGGAAATATAGAACCACTAACATTCCAGAAGTCTTATTTTTTTTGTAGTTGAATGTATTTGCTAAGTTTTGATCTTAATCTGGTCTAGATGTAGTGTTAAAGTTTTTTCTTTCTTGTAAATTCAAGAATAAAATTTTATTTTTAAATTTCAATCACATTTTAAAGTAAGGTGTCATTTTCCTGGTTAAGACTTTTGAAAATACCTAGTATTGTATATAGTTTACTATTATTAATAAATTTCACCATCCACAAGAGGATCTTGGAACCTATTTACCACAGATAACAAGGTTTTATTGTGTGCATGTATGTGTGTGTATAACATAAGTTTCTGTGTATTTAACAAGTTATTTGAAGTTCACAATTTCTTGCACTAGCAGATATATTTCCTTTTCTGTATTGATTGGTAGCTAATGCCAATACAAAATATGTTTATACACTTCAATCCATAAGCAAAATATATCTTCGCCAAATCAAATCTAAAGATGCATGTAGGTATCACCTTGATCTCACTCAATGAGGTTTCCTTTCAATCATTTACTGCTCATTAAGTCTTTTTATAAATTTTACTAACATACTTAGTCACACATATTCTTAAATATTTCAATTATGTTCACATTTTCCTTTTATTTTATAAGATGGTGTCAATCTCTTTTTATAACATTTCTGCTTAAAAAGACAATTTATTTTATCATATTCCACAATAGCAATACAAATTAAGATGTCTGCTTGTTGGCTTAAAGTAAAACATAACTTACCTGTGAGAAGTAAATTTTTGAGAGGGGGCAGGATTGGTTGTGATCTCAGTTGTAAAAAGCAGATGACCAAAAAGGAATACATAAAATTACTTAGCCATGGACCAGGATTTTTATGGCTCAAGAAATTTACTTTAGCCCAGTGGCGGACTGTAAAGATTAATGGTCTAACTTGAGGATCCATCACTCCTAGTAGGTAAATCAATCTGGACATGGTTAAACCAGAACTGCAATATGAAAGAAATTAGTTTCACAAAAATTATTTTTTAAATATTTTTTTTAAAAATGAAAAGGAGAGAATAATGAAATTTTTTTTTTTAAGATGTATCAAGTACAATGTTTAAAATCCTGTATTTCTCCTTATAAAATGTAAGACAGCCAGAAAAGTTGCTGATTTTAAAATCCTATAAATCACAGCATTTGTGTAAATTTTCCTGCCCATCAAATATTCAGAGTTACATGAAAGCGCTAACAACTGAAATTATTTAAAAATAAAAAATATTTAAGTCATTACTCGTATGTAAGTGGTACATGGGAAAATATTTAGGATTCACTTTGTGGTGTAGTGGATATCGGTTCGGAATGAGGGATAGCCAAGTTCAAATTCCAATCAGATACATTACATTCACTTATGTGTATATACCCCCAGCTATGGGTTGAATACCAACTAATCTACCACAGAAAATAATAGCAACCTACTGCAGGAAAAATTTGCCTAGTAGAGTCATTATCATAGATCCACCCTAAAACGTTATTATCGTATGGATGGATAATGCGAGGTTAGAATCAATATATCCTGCACGATGATATTCCTTTTTATTTCTCAATTCATGTTCCATTAAAGGATTCTTGTCTAGGGGTTAGGGCTGCTTCCCTTGTATTATCATATCATCGGCGGAATAGATAAAGTAAAAAAAGTAAATATTAATTCAATTAGAATTTAATTGAACTTAACTTTACCAGATCCCCTAAATGACACATTCGACCGACTGTAGACCAAAGACAAATGAAACAATCGATGTTAATAAATGTAATATTTTAATAACACGAAAATGGGACAAATGACAATAACATATAAACGGATAGCATGAAATATTGCGTTCAATCAAAGTTGGTAGAAAATGAGCGATAACGAATGCAGAACTCAACATATGTAATGGGATAATATTAATAATCTGATATTACATATGTAATGGTGTTTGCACAAACAATGTTATTGTACTGTTGCAAGCTACAATAATATTGGGGATGGGGTATAAGGACTTATCTGATATTTTGTGATTTAGCGGACAATTCCAATAACAGTCTTTTCTATATTTCTTTCTTTCTGATGACAGGAGGTTAGATCTCAATCTGGACCATGTCTTCCGCCTCGGGGCTTGAATTCAGGATTCCTCCTTGAGATGATGATATTTGAGTTGCAATGGCCTACTGCATTAGACACTTTTACATTCTTGGCACTGGAACAATCTGCCTCGGGGAACATGCAGTCTCAGCTTATTATTTGGAGTTTGCAGTTGATGTGATGTCACTCGTCAACGGCTGGCCTGCTACTAATTTTCTAGAGTCACCACGTGCGTCTCTTCCTTTTTGGCGCCTAATTTCCTGCTTGCTGATTGGCTGCTCTCGCATGCTGCTGCTGCTGGATTTATTTTTATCTTTCACCTACGCGTGTGTGATTTAGGTCATGGTGTGGGAAGGAAATGGGTGTTATATGTCGGCTTACATTCGTCACATCATGTATCGAAAGAATGCATGATCGCCCTGTTACAAATTCATGACGGTCGTCTTCGAGTATAGAATCCAGAGGTCAGCAGTGAATATTTCAGAGACAGTAGGAAAGCGTAGTTCAGGTTCGCAGTGGATATCGTGGCAAAGTAGCAGAGCGTAGTACTTCCTTCTGTCATCTTCGCCTGGCAAGTTGGCACTGGTCATTCGAGTAGAATAAACAAAAATGGCCGCCTTTATACACGACGGATACAATGTTCTGCGGCTTCTGATTGGTTAACCTTCTATTGGTGGACTATAAAGGGAGTTAAGTCATTTTGACTCGCTCAATAGTTATATACATATATACACAAAAAACTGTAACACGCCCAAGCATGTGTCAAGTGTGACATGTGAGTGATTGATACGGGTAAAACTATAAATTTTCTTACTTGTTTTGTAGTGACAAATCACATTCAATCCCACAGGCTTCATGTTGAAATTTGATGATTGGAACACGAGCATTCAAAATGGGAATCACACCAACACAGGAAGGAATGAAATTTTCAATCATTTCTGCAAAAACATGCAAATTACGCTGAGAGAAACTGCGTTCATCTTCCTGTTTTCGTTTTGTTAGAAATTTTAAAGTTGACTTTTTTACCTAAAAATAAAATTAAAAAAAATTTATTTTCCTATTTCAATATAACGCTAAATAAGTGATTCTGACATACATCTGAAATACATCACTTTATGCACAACCCACATAGTGCTGCTTAGACATATACATAGCTCCTATCACCTCCTATCTGTAATTTTAAGTCATTAACATTTAATTAGATTTCCTAAAAAATAATTAGTTTAAAAATCTTCATGTAAAACATCTTATGTTTGAAGGATGTGAAAGTTTACCTGATATTTAAGGATATGGCTTATTTAACACTTCTTTAACAAATCATACCAGCATGAAGAGAGAATCTATATTTTAGGCAGCTTTTATTAGACTCTATACCTACTGCTGTCACTCTGTACTTGTAAAATCCATAATAGCCACTTACCTGGTATTTATCTGGACATAAACTGAGAATCATGTCAAGATCACAATCATTACGTCCAACACCATTTATTGATGACCCAAATGGGTAGATATGACAATTAGGGAAGAGACCACGAAGCATGTCCTCCAGAGTGGAACAGATAAAAAAACGGAGACGCTGGCCAAGGTCAGTCAATTGCAGGTGTTGGTAAAGAAGTTGCATCTGGTTGGATAGCTAAACATTATGAAATATGCAAGAAGAAATATCAAACAAAAACTGAAAAAAGTGTTTAAATTTCAGATATGTCATTTTTAAATCTTGAAGTCTCCATGTAAAAAATTTAGAGCAAATAATATCCTGCTATTCTTTTTTAAAAATTTTTTTAATCTAAAAGTTTTGTTTATCTTTAAGTAGTACAACATGAAATTTGTCACAAATCAAGTATACATTCCATCTTTACAAAGCTTTTCCTTATTCAAAAGTAAAGCCACACAGTTCGAGTTGAATAAACTGCTTACCGTCAACACAATGTCATCTAAGTGTGATGCATTTTTTGTTAAAGACATGGTAGCATTATATAAATCTGCACTGCAAATAACCCAAGCTATTCGCAATGTTACTTGGAAAGAATGTAAGTTCATTATTTATTTATTATTACATAAATTTGCATAAAGATTTGAGCAATGATATTTAAAATAAAAATCTTACAGAGTCAGTTGCCAGGAAATCTGAGAGAAGCAATGGTGGATGCTCAATAGAAAAAACTGGAGCTGCTTCAAGATTTCCTTTATATTTGATATTGCCATTGCGTGTAAGAAAAAGGAGTCGAGTTTCTGCAGGAACTTTTTGATCATTTTGGAAATGCCCAGCAGTTGACAAAAGTTCAGAAACATAGTCTTCATTTTCAAATTCAATCAACATGTAATCCTAAAATTAACAAAATTAAAGCAAAAATAACTATTCTTATTGAGACAAAAAGATTAGCACAGAAAAGAAAATTTAAATAAAATTTATTGGCACAGATATATAAACAAAAGCAAATGCATTTCAACAAAGTTTTACCAATGAAAAAAGTAAAATTTTCAAAATAAAACTATTAAAAGCATAGGCAATGACAATTTTTTTCTGTTTTATTATTAAATAAGAGAAAAATTTAGTTTGAACTACTTCTGATTTTATTGTTACTCCTGTCATATCAGTATGTACTATTTTTTAATTTTTCTAAAATTGATGTATTTCTGTTTATTGATTACATGACATTATTACTAGTGTAGATTTTACAAGTGAAATCTACAATTGATAACCAGTTAAAATGGCAATAACTTTGCAGGTTTAATGTTAGAAACCTGGAAGACCAAACTAATTAGATTGGGTTTTACAAGTAGACCAGAAATAGCTCAAAGTCATCTGTTATATACAAAATAAAATCTTTTGTTTTGAATGAAGAAAAAATTAAATATTGGCAAGATAACTAATAATGTATGGAAAACAAAACAATATTTACATATTTATTTAATTACATAAAATATTGCATATTGCATTACTACTATAACATTTTGGCTATTGTCCTTCTTCACCTGTCTGTTGATCCATGTAACCCCCAGAGAATTTCAAATCTACAGAATTGTAGATTGTTCTCATTCTGATGTCCACGTCTAAAGATATATCTCTTGGTTAATTGTTCTTTTAGTGCTGCTCAGTCATTGCTAGCTCAGTCTTCACTAAGTCTGAGTATATCCTTTTTACCTGATTCTGGGATTGAATTATGATGCCACCAAATTTATTAACTAAAATTTTAATCTTCTAAGCTATTGTCCCATGGAACAATCCTGAAGCAAGAACATAAAGCCTTAAACCTTATGTTGTAGCCTTATTGTCAAGCTCCACAGTCAGCCTAGCATAGATATAAATACTGGATAGGGTCCACTAATTAAGACAGTAAAGATATTGACAGAGAGATGAGAACAATCTGCCCCAATAAATTTTAAATTCCCTAAAGTTTAAAAAGCTCAACAGATATGTGAAGAAGAATAGAGAGTATAATGGTTGACGATAACAAAGATGAGGACATTAGTTTGACTGTAAATAATGATAACTCCTTATCCCAGACATAAAACTTGGCAAAGTGTAACAAACATACCTGCAAAAAAAAAAATGTTGTGTAAAAAGGAGTTTTTCTCTTGACTCAAATATTTCTTTTTTATCCCTATTTCTATTTTAATAAGATATTTTTAGAATTTTTAATAAAATCTGAACATGAAACTGCATTTTTACATTTTCTTTTTTGTTTTTTCTTGACAACAAAAATATTAAGACAAGAAAAAAAAAATTGTATAAATCTGGTTTCATATGTTTGGGTTTTATTAAAAATTCTAAAAATAGCTTTTTAAAATAAAAATAAAAATATTACTAAGGGAGAAAATAGTAATAGCGATGTCAAAAGAAAAACTGTCCTGTTGACACACCACTTTTTTTGCAGGTGCGTTTGTTACACTTTGCCTAAATGATTATGTCATTTGGCTAGCAGGAGTCAGAAGACAATACTTGATGGCCTTGACTGTCCTAATTTTTATAGAAAAAAAGGCCCTTTAAGAGATTAATGTTTATTGAACCCTGAACTTGAAGGGAAAATGTGTTGCATTTAAAGAGTAGATTTGAACCTAAGGGGAAAATTGATATGGGTGTAAGTATATTATTAAAAGAGTTATTTAAGATAGTTGGGTGAACGTGAATTATCTGATGACATAATAAGCACTGTCCAATACTGATGGCAATATTAAGAAAATATGCAAAGAATATCATTCAATTGTGGTAAATGTTGCATATCTCGAAGACATCACTAAGGACATCATAGGTTTCCTAGACAAAAGTTATTAACATTTATGACAAGCTATATTCCTTAGATCCACCTGTTCTGTCCATCACAGTCATGCCATGTAAAGTGAAACAAATCATTCCCTTCATATTCTGTTAAGAAATAAGTTTCATTCAGACAGCTTCTTCCCAAGAACCACTACTTTGTGGAACAAACAACTCCTGAGAGGATGCTTCCCTGATTACTACAATCTTACTTCTTTAACTGTTATCTTTCCTACATGTCCTCATAAATCATACTTCTGACCTTTTTTTATGCTCAAAAACAACCTCATTCATTAATATGGATTGAATTTATACATAAATTAGATTTTCTTATTGATATTTTTATATATACTGAAAATAATTATGAAACTAACTTTCATGTTTTTATAATCAAGCATACAAATGAATTAATGATAGGACTTAATTCTCAAATCAACTCCTTTACATAGTAACTTTACAAAGCTACACTCAAGTTATCAAAAGCATGCTTGAAATTAAAACTGATTCACATTAGTAAGCACTGACATTCATTTTGCATAAATCACCACAAAACTTTTGATAATTATCAATTTCAAAATTAATACAACAGTAAATATGATTATTATTATTAAAAGGCATAGGAGAGACCTTTTCAAAAACCAAATTTTCTATCATTAAAAATACCAATTTTTTAATTACAACAAAATTTTATTTAATATCTGACTTGATTTATAACTTTTAATAATTCACTTTTTAATGAAAATTTCATTGAATTAAATTTGAGGTAATTTCTGAATTCTATTTTAGCTGAGGATTTACAAAGTTTAATATTTCAAATATAAAAATATTTACTTTTTTGTTTCTGAAGTGCAAAGCAGTTTTAATCTTTCCAAATTGTTCACAATGTTTGTAGACAAAATCTCCATCTGCTTTATTGTTGATATCAATCAAAATACTTCGTTTGGCTTCATTTTTACGGTGAGCACATAAATGTTGAAAACTCTCTTCTGCACGAGAATAAGGGACAACCAATGGATTGGGTCTAATTGTTAGATCAGCTGTAACAAGAAAAGTAAAGAAAAAATATCAACGATTGCCACAATTTGAAGAAATAAAACATAAAACTTATTTCCAAGTTTAATATTTTAATGAGTACAAAATATGTTTGTTGAAACAACAAAATAAGAAACTGCAAACTTAAAACAATACACAGTTAAACAATCCCAGTTAAGTTGTAAGCCTATTTGAATGCCTAAGGGTTACAGCAAATTAAAATCTTAACATGTAATTAAGGGTTGTAGAAATCTATTTAAAAAAAGATTAATTAATATTTTTTTTATTTTTAATCATTTCCCTCCAACCAAGGCAACAATGAACATTAGAATGCAGGGGGGTTACAGGGAGTGAAAGAATAAGAATAAGAAAATTGAAAATGAGAAAGATTGAGAAAAGGGAAAAAAAGGAATAGGCATCAAGAAGACAGAAGATAGCAATTGATGTTGCATTTAAATTTTTTTAAGATTTTTACTTGTCATGGAAGCAAGAAAACAGAAGGGACTTCCAAAGGAATGAAGTGCGAGAAAAAAAATTGTTAGAGTAGAAATATTGGTTGAATCTAGCTAGTTCAACAGTGAAATGGTGAGACCTAGTTGCCTTCTAGTAGCACACTTAAAATCATGTAGTGAGGACACCAAGAAAAAAGCTTGTCCAAGCGCTTACCATGAAAATATTTGTAGAACAGGCAGAGGAAAGCCACATCACATCAATGAGAAAGTGACTGGAGATGAGATGCCTGATCAGAATCGATTGTATTGTAGACCCTTCTCTGGATTTTGTCAAGAATCTTGAGATGCCCAGTAGGAGCACCAAACCAGATATGTCAACAGTATTCAATGCACAAACAGTAGATTTTTAAATGTGTAAGATGGATTCTGACAAGAAAAATCTTTTGGCAACCTTACTTGCAATGGACATTGCAATGGACATTGCAATGGACATAGCAAGTGACTCGATATTAGTTGCTCCACTTCAAGTCAGTAGAAAGCATGAGGCCAAGAAGGTGTAGAGTGTTGCTCTCCTGGAGTTCAGCATCAGCCATGCTAATGGTAGGCAGGAAAGGTTCTCTATGGTGATTAAATGAAAGCACTTTTGTTTTGGAGGTGTTAAAATTTACAAGCCATATCTTGCCCCAGTTAACAACAGATTGGAGGTCCTTTTCAAGAGTAATTGCCAGGTTTACTTTGTCCATTCTATTGGATTTGCTACTAAGGAAGGAGTTAATGGTTGTGTAAACTGCATAAATATGTAGTTGGGAAATGATGACATTAGATGAAGATCAGAAACAAATAGGTCCAAAGATAGAGCCCTGGGAACCCCAACATTACAATGAAATGATCTGGAAGTATGCCCGTTCGATACGACCTTCATTACTCAACTGTTTAGGAATGATTGAATTAAACCAAATATACATCCCATGACACTGTAGCCCTTGAGCTTGTATAGAAGGCCAGAATGTCAAACTCTGTTGAATGCCTTCAAGATATCTAGAGTCACCACCAGAGTTTTGCCATTTTTATCTAAAGCTTGATAACTTCAGAAATGGCCATTAACACGTTGGTGGTAGACCTGGTGAAAGGGAAGCCATATTGTATTGTCTGAAAGGAGGTCATGCAAAGTAAGATACTTAACCAGTTCAGTATTGATAAGGCCCTTGAATCAGTCAGTCAGTTATGTGCCATGCGTGATACATGCTTAGGTGATCTTTAGGTGATCTTTCAATACATGATTGATGAGGCAGATATTTTTTCTTGCAGTAGGTTGCCATTTCTTTCTGCAGTAGACCAGTTGCCATCCAAGACTATAGAACCCGGTTTGTCCTGCCTTTTACCCATAGCTGTGAGGGAAGAAGAGGATTCATACATTTCCCAAAGGTATTAACACGTAAGTGAATGTAATGGATATGACTGGAATTTGAAATCAGCTGTCTGATTCCTGAATCCAAGCCGCTATCCATTACTTCACTGTGCCTCCATTCTGTGGGCCTTGAATACATTGCTGAAAAGAGGTAAAGTGAGAGACCAGAGGGTTCCCCAGAGTTCTTAAAAACAGAAACTATGGAGGAAAACTTCTAAGCTAGAAAGCAGGAAGCAGCAAGGCATTTATTTTCAAGTCTGAAGAGAACAGGAATACATTTCTTTTGGATGGCTACAGGGCTCCCATCATATCTGCTTGCCTTATGGGGGTCTAATTTTAAGATGATGCCAGAAACCAGTGATGGGATTAGTGTAGCTTCTGTTCTAGGTGAAAATCTAGCAGATGAGTTGAGAGTGGAGTTGGAGAACTTCCGGACAAAGCATACTGTAAGTAGATGTCAATACTTCAAATTGATTGAAAAGAGGAGTGACTGAGGATTTGTTATTGTTTGACACACTCTTGCAGAGCTGCCAGTAATCCCTAAAACCAAACTTGTGAGGCTATACAGTGTCTCATTTTATCAGCAAATAGTGACTTTGCTTCTTTGAGGACATGCTTGCACTCATTAAGTGCAGTGACAAAGAGATTGTCTTCTTCGGACTAATGGATATAGGTAATATTGTTATTTAGATGTAAGTTGGTAGAAGAAGACTGCTTTCTTCAGACTGTCTTCCAAACTGAAGAGTGCTGTGGCTTTACAAAACAAGTCGTTATCTACCAAAGAGTTGTCTTTGAAGGAACACCTCTTCTCTAGTTCCTGGTTTTAAGAAGTCAGGGAAACTGTCTGATACTTTGAACTATTTTTCTTCTACTTCTTTACTAGAGGCTCTAATCAATGAATTGGTTAAGCATCTCACAGATTCTTCTATCAGACAAACAATATGATTTTCACTTCTAGGCCAACTGCTGATGTGTTAACAGTTATTGCTAAAAAAGTCTATCAAGCTTTAGATAAGAACAGTGAAGCTCAGGCTGTTGCTTTAGATATCTCTGTTATACTCCACTGCAATTAGATCTTTTCCTGATTCACTATGCATGTCAGCCAGATGTGAGCACCAAGGAGGCAGAACACAAAATGAAAAAGTGGTTTTCTGAACATGGGCAATAAGCATCACATCCAGTCCATGAAACAAATCTCTGCAATGAGAATAATACAATAGCCAATTACAAACATTTCCACCAGAAAAAGAGATGATTTGAAAGAAGGTCCCAGATAACAACCAACACAACTGTGGGCCAAAAGGCCACCTGACGATATGCAGACGTACTGTCACTGTCATGAACGCTCTTCTCATCACAGCCATTACCTTGCCCAAGCTCCACTAATCTCATTTGACTCTTCACATGGGAAATGCAGCTAACAATCCAGCTTAGACACCAGCCACTGTGATTTATAACACCTTGACATTGTCACCACCCAACTCTAGGCCTCCCTCCTCATCACCACTGTGACCCCAACATGCCTCACCTTACAACAACATTGTGAGTTGAGGGGCCATCTATCAGCACACAGGCATGCTGTTACCGTCACCACCATGATTGCCACCTCTCTACGCCATAACTATCTACTCCATGCCTCACTTGCCATCCACCACCATGAGCCAATTTCATTAGTACCACATTTAACTCAACCCACTCCAGGCTTCCCTCGTTATCACCATCGTGTCTTCATCTCGTTGATACCACATTAAATCAGAATCCAACAGAGACCTTTCACTCTATCAACATTCACTAGCTATACTTAATCCCTTATTGCCACCACCATAACCCCAGCAACCAACACGCCTTACCACAAATCAACCCACTGTGATCTCAATCAATCAACATACTAACCCATTTTACCAGGAAGTTTGGTTTGAATACCTTGGCATCACATGACCACCAGCCCATCAACATTATAAAAAATGTCAATTTCAACATTAAAGAAAGTCCACCAATGGCTAATTCACTCAGTCTATCCTTGGCAAAACTGTGATCTCAGCCAAACCAACCCAAGAAATTGGTCAACTACCAACAAAACCCTGACACCTATTTGCTTTTCTGACAAACTACAACTGAAAAGAACATATTAATAATTTCTGATAACTTTCTAACAACTATATATTATGTATATTTTACAAATACATGCTGTTGAAAGTTTAATCCTTATTATTCTTTACGTTTGCAACTAAACATTCGTTATACCATCTCTAAATCATTTGACAGGGTTTGGTATATTGGTCTTCTTCACAAGTTGAAAGGTTATGGTATTTCTGGATGAATTTTTGATCTGATTCAATCTCTTATTCAAATCACAAAATAAAAGTTGTCTTGAATGGTAACTTTCTAGATCTTTTTACACTGATGCAGGTGTCCTCCAGAACTACCCTTGACTTACTTTATTCCTAATTTTCATGAACATTCTTGATGTCATAACTTCTCAACTTGATATCTATGCTGATGACAACTATTTATTCCTAACTTAATGGCAAGTCTGGTTCAATAACATCAAATTGGTCAACGGCGGGACTATATTGCTACAGACGGAACTGGCCTCCAGGACAAAGAACTTTCCGCGCAGCATGCGAACCATGAGATCTTCAACGAACTTGCACAACGGAACTACGACACTACATTGAAAGAAGGCGTGACCTATGGTCTCGACCTCCCCATTGCAGCGAATGCAGTTTGGCGACTTTGTCAAACCCGCTGCGCGAAGTCTTTTGGCGACCCAGAGGGCCCCTCGAATCACCAGCCAGGTGAGTGATGCCTCAGGGTTAGTGAGACATTTCAACCCGGGCGCCCAAGGCCATATGCAGCGAGCCTCCCGCTTCGTCAGCCCGAGCTCGTCAATCAGATCATCTTGAACGTTCCCCCTAACTAACACCTGATATAATGCCTTACGGGACAACGACTGGACGTCGGAGAGGCCATCCTTCGCCCGTAAGAGTCGCTTGAGGGCCAAGCGACATTCGTGATAGAAAGAGCCCTCGTCTCGAGAATTACGGCCGGCCTCCTCCTCACACGAGCGCACATTTCTCAAGGATGGAAAATGTTTATGGACGTCTTCCTTCCAGAATTCGCCGTTCTCATCCAGTTGCATACACATCCGGTCTAGATAAGTAATGCGAAGCGTATGTCGACGAGTCTCAACGCAAGGCACCCCTAGACCGCCATCAGAGGGATGGAGGTAACAGATCCCACGACTAACCTTGACGGCCCTGCCTCCCCACAAGAAGGACAACAGGAGCCTTACTAACGCCAATAAAGTGTTAGACGGGAGTGGAAGCACGGAGAGTCGGTAAAGGAGAATCGGGTAGATGTGCAAGCCACATACTTCCGCCCTCCCCTTCAAGGAAAGATTCCTCCGAGTCCACAGACGAACTGCGAGCTCGGCCTTTTCTTGCAGCTCCGACCAATTCATCTCCAACAAGAGGTCGGGACCAAACCAGACGCCGAGTATCTTGACCGGCCCGTCCGTCCAGAGGAAAGGTCCGGGAAGAGAAACTCCCCTCCACGAACCCAACCGCAAGCCAACAGACTTATCGCGGTTGATCCTGGCCCCCGTCACCATCTCATAACCCTTGATTTCTTTGCCGACTTCGTTAATTTCGGCCCTACTCGACACCAGAACCGAAACGTCATCAGCATAGGCAGAGTACCTGGCCGAGGTGGTAGCACCAGGTAAGGAAATTCCGCGAAGGACCGGATTCGTCTTCAACTTACGCAGGAAAGGTTCCAACGCAAGAACGTAAAGCAATGGAGACAGCAGACAACCTTGATGAATGGAGCGAGACAAAATGAAAGGCTTCGATCTTACCCCATTCACTTCTACCAGCGCACCGGGGGACGCATACAGCAGTCGGATCCAAGTGCGAAAGTGCGGCCCGAAACCGGCGGCCGAAAGGACAGCCTCCAGAAATTGATGGTCAACCCCATCGAAAGCCCCAAACTGATCAGCACGGCATCACTGTCGACTTTCTCGATGATCAAGCGTACCAAATGAAGGTTGTCCCAAACAGTCCTGCCCTTCACAGCACAAGCCTGCTCGGGGCCAATCAGACTAGAGAGGACAACCTGCAAACAGTCAGCTAAGACATTGGCCAAAATCTTCAACTCCGCATTTAACATCGTCAAAGGCCGATAATTATCTACCCCATCCCCACCATCTTTCTTCTTGCGAAGCAACTTGATCACACCCCTGGTGAAGCGTTGAGGAATAGACCCCTGCCTCATCCAGTTGTTGAAAATCAGTGCCAGCAAGGGGACAAAGATGGGCGACTGCCTCAAGTACATTTCATAGGGAAGACCATCTAATCCCGGAGTCTTGTCCAGGCCAACCTGCTTCAGCGCATCCCAGATCTCAGACTCTGTTATGGGCCCCTCGCACCTAGCCGCTTCAGCCGCCTTAAGGCGGGGAAAGTCGGCTAAATAGGCGTCGAACTGAGCAGGGCTCAGACCGGGCTCCCTGGTAAAAAGTTCCTGAAAGTAATCACGAAAAGCCTCGCAAATGCCAGCGTCTGTAGTCACAGTCCGCTTGTCCGGCAATGTGATGCTAGCGATATGCCGATTAGATGCCCTACAAGCTTCCTCTGAACGCAATGAAGCGGCCATATTCGTTGCCTCGCAAGACATTCTTTTTATCCTAGCCCTAACTACTAGAGCTTGATCCTTCTTGATAAGCAAGGAGGCCAGCTCCGCCCTGGCTAAGGCTACGTCCCCACTATCACGGGATTTGATCGCCCGATCTACTTTGGCTTCTAGACTTTTGCGCTGCTAGCCTAGCTAGGTTGAGTCGTCGACTATAATCAGCAGCAAAAGACCTAAGTTTGGATTTCAAAACACCCCACCACTTCCCAACCACAGCCCCCGACAATTCCCGCTGTAACATTAGTAAAAGCTGGTCCCGGAAATCTTGCTCACCAAATAATGATGAGTTTAATTTCCAATAACCAGCCATCCTAACCCTAGGCTTACCTAAGTTTACCCGAACCCGGACAAGCCTATGATCCGAGTAAACTATATAATGGAAACTTGGACATTCTAAGAGCCCTACTTCGACTCTCTTAACTAGAACTCGGTCGATGTAGCTTGCGCTAACCATCGTGTTCGAGCTGCTGCCCCTAGTCCAAGTCCACGCTACCTCCCGGGGGTGCTTATTTCGATACTTATCGACGAGATCAAACCCGTCGATGAAGGCCCGAAACGATTTCACTTCCGGATTGTAAGTACCCGCTTTTTGCCCTATGCGATCTATATCGGGATCAAGAACGGCATTCCAATCACCCGCTAGAACTATCGAACAAGAAGTTCTCAAAAACGGCTCGATCTGCCGAAACAAACCAGGCTGCTGAGTGTGGTCATTGGGCGCATAAACCCCAATGAGACGAAGAGCTTTCTCCTTTATGGTAATATCCAGCACGCAAAGCCTGCCCGCCGGATCCACGAAGACAAGAGCACACACCGCATCCAGAGACTTGCTCACCAGCCAGGAAACACCCCTCGAGTGTCCATCAAAACATGCTGAATAGAGGACGAACCTCTTAGACAGAATGTCTTCATAATCGCGAGATAAAAACCGGGTCTCCTGCACGCAACATACATCCACCCCGAGGCGCTGAAGATCGCGATCGAGCCTCGCCCTTCGAGACTCCGACCTCAGGCCACGGACATTTAGACTTGCTAACCAGAGAGACATTATTAGACCTAATTAGGGTTGAGACACTGGTTTGAACATGGTCGGGGTAAGGATACCGACAGCCTCTCCCAACGACCCGTGGCCCATCTCATTGTTGATGGAGCCGTCTTGAGAGAGACCGCCTATATCCCAGGGAAAAGTCAGTTTTAATGCTCTGTAAAGGGAGGGGTGAACTAAAATTGGGACCCTCCCTGCACAAGATTTTTTCCAATGATTAAGCTTATCACTTTCAGTGATGGCAATTGGAGGAGACATTTTAAACGAACAAATCGCCTCCTCCAACATTGCCCATGCCTGACGAGCTCCGGTACCTGTTCTCATTACAGTTAGGATTCTCCGGGCATTGGGGAAATTGTTCGGGTCTTCCACGTTTTTATCTCCGAACTGTCTTATCGAGAGTAGGTACTTTAGATCCTTTATCCTGTTCCCATAGTCTTTGGCCCTTTCAGTCTGGGCCGGGGAAATTCTACAGGTGTCCTTCCCTGTGTGGTAAATATATTTTGGTGTTTTTTTTTTCTTTCTTTTGTTTCTTGAGAAGGGCTTCTCTGCCTTTTTGGTGCGGGAGGGGGCATTTCAGGGTTTTTAATGGGGGAAGGACTGGGAGTGTGAAGAGGTGTATAATAAGATCTGTGTTTATAAGGGCTGGGATCTCTACTGAGGGGAACAGATTTAACAGGTGATGAAGGGGTGGAGTGTTTTTGTGGGGAAGAATGTCTTGGGGTCGCAGTTGGGGACAAGGTAGAAGGAATGAGGGAGTACCTTTTTTTGACTGTGATTGCCTCTGTTTATCTAGCTTTTGCTTTAGTTCTTTTATCTTTTCCGTTTTTGAGAATCCCGGGTCGAATTTTTGTTGTTTTTCTCTGAAGGTCTCCTCAGAGGCCGGGGCATCGCCCTTAACGTTGACAGTGGGAGTGGGGCTGTGTGTGTCTTTTGCCCTTGGGGCTTCATTGGACTGAGGCCCCGCTGTCTGGCGCTTCCCTCTGGCCTTACCAGCAACCAGCCATTCCCCCTCCCCCTTCTCCACAACTGCACTAGCAGCAGGAGAAGGCTCTTTGGGGAATGTGGCCTTTGTGCCAACCGGTGGTTTATCCGACCCGGTCCCGGAAGCTGGCATGCCCATTACAGGCGAGGCGGAAGGTAACGATGCGGTCAGAGGGGGATCTTGGTCAACTGGTGCCTGATTTCCAGAGGCCTTCTTCTCTGGGCAGGAAGAGTAGAGGTGACCAGTCTCTCCACACTTCCAACATACCGGTCTGCGGCCGGTCACAATGACCGGCAGCTTCAGACATCCTACCACCAGACAGTTGGGGATGGAGCGGAAGGCCTGTTCGTTTAACATTATGTCGAAACTCCATCCCCCTTTCAGGCTATCGAAAGAAGCACCCAAGATCTCGCCATACTGTGATAGAAACGCAGCCAGGTGTATATTGCTATGCTGGTCCTTCTTCGCCCTTCGTACTCTGTGCGCAAAATTAGATCCTTAGTTATCAAGTCGCGACTTGATGCTGCGACACAGTCTTCTGCAGTGGGTAGCAATACGTCCCACATGAAAAATTTTTTTCCCTTAACAATTCTAAGGGGCTTGAACCCCAGGGACTCCAGTGACTTTAACACTGTCTTTTGTCTAGTGACAAATTTTGCGCGAACGCTTGTCCACGACAAAGACCGACACAATTCTTTTTTCAATCTTTTGTAATTCCTGGGCGTCTTCCAAGAGTCTACCTTCCACGACAAGGTGAGCGTAACTCTTGGCCCGCTCCAAGAACTCCGCAACATTGATAATGCAACTCGGAGGGGACGACCAACAAGAGGGCAATTCCCTGGCCTCTGCATTCTTATTTTTTATCAGTTCATTTTCACTATTTTCTGCTTTCTTGCTTTCCAAATTTTCACTCTTTTTAGTGTCTGCTTTCTCCGCAGCTTTTTTAAGTGTGTCTATCATTTCTTCATTGGATGGAACGAGAAATGGGTATTCATCCACATTATTTTTGTCAGGAGGGTGTTTTTTAATGGAAAATAAATGTTTTTTAACCATCTTTTTAAAATCCGGGATTATAGGCTTCTTTTTCTTAATCAAAAAAGACGGCGCAGATCTTGATGTTTTTTTTTCCATTTTTGAAGCAAAATAGGGAAGGGTAGGAGAAAAGTGAAGGGGAGGAGCAAAGGGAAGGTGAGGGGTAGTAGGAAAATGTTAAAAAAATAAATAAAGGGGGTAAAAAAATTGGGGTAAAAAGTATATGAGATTCCTCCTCAGATCGTTGGGGAGCATTTGGCTGCCTCACTGTGCCAGTTTGGACAGATACTCAGTGCTTCCTCTGACAATCTGACTTGGGGATGGAGTTTCGAGATCATGATCGACTGGAAGGCCTTCATCTCCATCTCCAACTGTCTGGATGTAGAAGGCCAGAAAAATGCTGGAAGTGTGTGCATTCTGGTCTTCTTGCACAGAGAGGAAGGCCTCTGAAGTTCTGGCCACCACTGACTCAAATCCAATGGATCTGCATCTCAGACCCATTCCCCAAAAAGCCTTTGACTGCCACTTGTGTGGCTGCGGAGAAGGGAGAGGGGGAATGGCAGGTCATTGGCAGGGTGAAAAGGAAGCTTCAGGCAGCGGGACTTCGTTCCACAACAAATAAAACAGGCAAACTGCAATATGAACCATCATTTGGGAAAAAAAAAGAAAAACTACAAAAATTAAAAGAATCCCTTACACAGAAACTTCTCCAAGCTGAAAAATTAATTGGCTGTCTTCGGCTCCATCTCCATCTTATAAACAGCAGCATATGGCTCCATCTCCTATAACAAAATTACTGCCTCCCACCCATTCCAAAATGACTACCCTCAAGAAGGCTCCCAGACCCAAATCCTTAGCCAAGAAAAAGCCTACCCCTGCCCATACTCTTAACCCGTCCCCTGTCAGTTGGGTGCATGGAAGGGAGTTTCTCTTCCTGGACCTTTCCTCTGGATGGATAGGCCAATCAAGATACTCGGCATCTGGTTCAGTCCTGATATCCAGTTGGAAATGAATTGATCAGAGGTACAAGGGAAAGACGTGATCGTAGTTAATTTGTGGTCTCTGAGGTATCTTTCTTTAAAGAGGAGAGCAGAAGTATGTGTTTCAGACATCTACCCATTTCTCTTTTACTGACTTCCTATGCTTCCACTTCCATATACCACACTAATGTCATTAGTAAGGCTCTTGTTGTTCTTGTGGGGAGGCAAAGGCACTAGGGTATCTTGGGAGATCTGTTGCTTTCACCTATCTGAAGGCGATCTGGGTATGCCTAGCATTGAGATTTGTCAATATATGCTTTGCATCGATTTCCTAAACTGAATGTGTCACAATTTGTATGAGGAGGGCGCCTTCTGGAAGAAAGACACCCATAAGAACTTCCCATCCTTGAGAAGTTTGTGCTCACGTGAGGAGGAGGCCCACCATTTACCCTGAGCCAAATGGTCCTTCTATCACAAATGTCGTCTTGCTCTAAAACACCACTTATGGGTATCAGATGACCTCTCCAACATCCAGGCGTTGTCTTGTAGGGGATTATATCAGGTGTTGGGGGGGGGGGGTCTGTTCGTGATGAGCTGATTGATGAGCTCAGTCTTATGAAGCAGGAGACTCTCTCAATATGGCCTTGGGCACCTGGGTTGAAATGCCTCAAGGCATCACTCACCTGGGTGGTGACTTGTGCGGCCCTCTGGCTCATGAAAAGACTGTTCAGCGTGCTTGGAGAAATCCCCAAACTGTCGTCGCTGTAATGGGGAGGTCAAGACTCTAGGTCACACCTTCTTTCATTGCAGGGTCGTAACACCATTGTGCAAGTTTGTTGAAGGCCTCATGGTTCACACTCTGCAAGGAAGGTTTTTTGTCCTTGAGGCCTATTCTGTTTATAGCAATGTGGTGCTGCCGTTAACTAAAGCTGGACACTATGTGTTCTTTTGCTTGCTAGGGGTTATGAGAGTTGTGATTTGGATGACATGCCATTCTATGGCATTCTATGGAGGCGAACAGTTCACTTATTCCCAACTAATCTTGTACTTTATAAGCATTAGCTTTAAGTCAAGATTAGGATGGAAAAGCAGTGGCTCTCTTCATTAGAATTTGGCAAAAGTTAGGTGAATCTTGCAAGTTTGTCAAGTGAAAGGGGCTGATGTGGAGTGCCACTTTCATGCTGGTTAGGCATCAGGATATTGTTCTCTCTGTGTTGAACATAAACTAACTTAATCTGGGCGGGGTTAGTCTAAGTTTGTTTTGGTTTCTTTAGTTTCTACATTTCAGTTAACTTAGCTAGGAGGCATGGTGGAGTAATGGATAGCAGCTCAAATTGAGGAATCAGAGCCAAATTCAAATTCCAGTCAGATCCATTACATTCACTTACATGCTAATACCCTTGGGAAAGGTATGAATCCTCTTCTCCCTCCAGCTATGGGTAAATAGCAGGACAGACCGGGTCCTTTACCCTTGGATGGCAACTGGTCTACTGCAGAAAGAAATAGCAACCTACTGTGGGGGAAAAAACCTGCCCCGTCAGTCATGTATCGAAAGATACATGATTGCCTAAGTGGCACATAACTGACTGACTAGCTAAGGTATGTATGCTCACTGACCTCTTTTATTTCTGTCCCCTTTTTTCTTTGGTTCAATTGCCATCCCCTCCCTTGTTAGGTGGTCAGTGA
Source organism: Acanthosepion lycidas (assembly GCA_963932145.1). NCBI lineage: Eukaryota > Metazoa > Mollusca > Cephalopoda > Sepiida > Sepiidae > Acanthosepion > Acanthosepion lycidas. The sequence goes on from OZ010606.1 coordinate 16,076,916, forward strand.
TGTCAGTTCTCTGGTGGATGCAGGGTGCCTTTTTGTTTCAGGTGTGTTTTTCATATTTGTTGTTGTGTCTGAATGAGTACGTATTTGTGTGAGTGCATGGGATAAATGAATGTTTCATATTATAGTCCCGCATTGATTCTGTCTAGTTAACTTATGTTTCTGCCACATTTAAAGAACGGTGGGGGGGTTTATTACTAACATTTATTTTCTTGTAAATAAATTTGTGTTCATATTGTAAATACTCATTGGCACAGCACTACTTTTTTAAATTGTTGTTTTATTCCCCTCTCCCCACAGTGAATTGTACATATAGGATTTAGTTAGAACTTTTATGGAGACAATGAGGTATTATGATGGATGTAGTAAGAAAGGTAAGTAAGAATGCATTGTTTTGGTGTAAGGAATATTGTATGTTTGGGTCAGTGTTTGTAGCTAGCTAAGTTTAACGTTAAAACAGATGAAAACCATCCTTTTCCCCCATTCCACATTTTGACCTTGTGCCACATTTTGTAAATAAATTACAAATAAATATCACTCTTCACTATGGTACATTGATTTTATGAATTTAAGCAAATACTAGGCTGGTGTCGAGATCTCATCAATTTACAGTTGTGCTGGCTAAATGTAGCCATAAGTTCTATGCTAACATAGGAAACTCCATGAAATCACTAAAAAAATAGCATAGTATGATGAAAAAGATGCCAAACTTGATGAAAACAAAATTTTATCATCTAAATGTTCATTTTATTATTAAGAGGAAAGACCAAAGATTTTTTTAAATTTTTCTTTCTTTTTAGAATATTCTAAATTTTGATTAAAAAAATCTTGTTTCTCTTTGTATCACCAGAACTAGTAAAATAACAGACAATTTTTACCTCATTTTTTTTGTTTGACACACATTAATTTGGAAAATCTTGCAAAAATAAAAATAATTGTCGGATATTAATGAAACTTTCAGAAACTATTCACAGATGATCAAAATTATTATAGATAAGTTTTTTTTTTATTAAAGTCATGGCAGAAATATTTTTTTATATTTATTAACCCCCCACCTAACTAATTTTATGAAGACGCTAGAAATTCGATTGCATTGGGTTTAGTGATTACAATAGTTAAAAGTACAAGGATTTGAGGAATGCAAATCATGTTTTTTTGTTTTTTTTTTTAATTGGATCTGCACTACCTGAAAATCAGCTCTGAATTGTAACATACAAAACTCAATAAAATAAATATATTATTTAATTTCGAATGCTTTTATGAACATGGACAATATTTTCTGAAAGCAAAAAATTTTCAATGAAAAATGAATTTTTAATACAATTATTTGTTATTTCTTTAATTATAATAGATTTTTACATTTAAATTGTTAAAATATTATAAAATTAGTTAAAAGCCGCATCGGGTTACCTAAGTGTCCTTATGAGATCGATCTTTTTTTAGCACGTTGTAAATTGTATCATTTTGACTAATCAGAAGATCCGCATAATTAAGAAATGTAATTTTGTGTTTATAATCAGGCTGTCATTATAAAGTATGGAAGACCAACCAGAATACAATTAAGTTGCGTTATTTAAGTTAAGCATTGTTCTCTGCTGTTAAGGCCTTTACTTTTGCAAAACACGTGTGAAGAAGTTAATTTGATTTTTCAATTTCAACTGAGAAGGGTACCTACAAGTATCAATATCATCGTATGAAATTTATATGATCCTATTTTTATATTAATCTCAGTTATGACATTTTTCCATAAATGAAATATCAAAATTAATAAAATGAATGGAAATACAAATAACACAGTAAAATGTAATAAATGTACATAAAATTATAGTATTTTATGTACACTTCTGATAAAATTTCATAAGAAAGGTACCTATAAATTAATTAGATACCTTTATGAAATATGAAATTTAATCTCACTCTTAACAGTCTTATTTTAATTTCTTTATATTTTCCATAAAGCATCGTAAATGTAAAGGTGAAAGCTAAGTACAAAAAAAAAAAAAATTAGAGCGCTGAAAGTTTTCCTTAAAAATAATGAGGTAAATAATTTGTTCACTTAAATCTAAATAACTTCACTTTTCACCTTCCGTAGAACAAATTATGATCACGTAAATCCGTCAATACGTCATTCATCACCTGTCAAATGATTCAAAAGTTTATGACCTGCTTTGTTTTATTTTCAAATTACATCTTTTTTGGCGAAGAAGCTAAGTCAACCTTGGTTCAAAACATTTTAAATAAACATTATAATTTCTGATTTTCTTAAAATAAGTTTTGAAAAAATTATTAAAATTGATTTTTAAAAAAATTTCAAAGTGAGATTTTTATCTTTTTTATAAAATGAAAAAAAATGGATGCCATAATTGATTATCTGTCAATTTTGCTGACTCAAAAAAAAAAACAAGATTTTTAACGAAAATTTCGGCTGTGTTTGGAATGATTAAAAAAATGTAAAAAAAATACCCCAAAAATACATTGATCTCTCCTCTTAATAATAACATGAACATTTAGACGATAAAATTTTGTTTTCGTCAACTTTGGCGTCTTTTTCATCATGCTATGCTCTTTTTTTAGCGATTATCATGGAGGTACATATGCTAAGTTTCTTTTTCTCATACTTCTCACTTGTTGAACTTCCTTCCGGCTTTCCAGCTAACTTTAACCTGTGCAAATTTAAATGCAATGTCAATCACTTTCTACTCTTTCTGATATAACTCTCTTCTCTTTCTGCTCATTATTAACGTTTGTGTTCCTAATTCCTCCATACCCCTTGTGTTTTAGTGCCTTTGTAGTGCCATGCCTACATTTTCTCCAATTCTAATTGGTCAATAAATACATACTTAAAAATAACAGGACAATTTATCTATCGCATTCCATCATAGTAAATTTGTTCCTACACTTTGTTCAAAACAAGCTTTGCTACAAAATCGCTGATTGGTTCATTTTCCGTCCAATCGGATATTTTTCATGTATATTCAAAGATGTACTAAAGCGTCTCCTTTTGGAGCCACTCCAGATAGTATAAATATTGAATGCATTCCAAAAAACCAGTAGTAGTAATTTCAGAACCACAGTTGAGGTACCCAGAGACAATAGTTCTCATTTACTTGCTCGTGTATTTCATCCTACTCACTCCGCACGTACATACACACTACAGAACTTTATGTGACACACCACCAGTTCTCAGTGGACACACCAAGTTAAATCAACTTTGTAAGTTGCAACTACTGAACAATTTTCTGAAAGAAATATTCTATTTTCAACACTGAACTCTGAACATTTACTCAGACAAATCTTCTATAAGACATTTCCTTATAGTCATGGGGAAGCTACTTTTTTCTCCCTTTTTCACTCATATTGCAACTACTTTGTATTATTGTTGAATTTAATATACATATTTCTTCATTAAACAAAATTGGTTCTCATTGTTCTTTTTCATTGATGTTTTAAGTATTATGCATGAATGTTGATTACCTTCTCAACACACAGCCGCATTATCTATTTGACCCATTCAACACTGGTGACCACAACACTCGAGAAGCAGTACATTCTATAATTGATCAACCCAACGTACTAATCAACACTTTTCAATTGGTAACCCCGACGTAGGAATTACAATTGGTGACGCCGATGGAAACGAACTACAGTTTGTGACACCAACTTTCAAGGAATATAACAGACAAAAGTGAAGTGAACCTAATATTGTGCCAAACACAGTATAAAGAAATCAACATACAAAAACTTCAACTTGGCGTGAAAAAATTTTTTTGTCCACCACGTGTGTAAAAACATATATTTAATATGGCCGACCAGAATGCCAGTGAAGCAACCGTGATGCTCAATTTGCCAGTCTTTGACACAACCAATGTCAATGTGTGGTTCGCACAGTTAGAGGCTATATTTCAGGTGAAGAAGATACAATCCCAGATGGTATGTTATGCAGTGGAAAAACTGCCACCTGAAATTGCGTCCGATGTGTTGGATTTATTAAATAACGTCCATATACATAACCCTTTCGACACACTGAAAGAGGCAATAATTTACAGGACGGGAAAGTCGCAAGAACGTAAACTGAATGACTTATTCAATACGTTGCAGCTAGGCGACAGCAAGCCGTCTCAATTACTGCGAAAGATGAAGAATTTACTAGGCAGGAACTCGATGTCTGATTCTTTATTTCATAAATTGTAGATGGACAAGTTACCAACCCACACAACTCAAATCCTAGCTACACTACCCGAAGACCTAGATTTAAAAAAAACGGCAGAAATAGCGGACAAGATAAGTGATGCTGCAACTATCAGCAGTGTCAATGCTCCAACGCTACGCGACACGCCACATGAGGACGAATTTAACAAGCTGCAACAGCAAATTAATAGGCTATCTGAACAGATAGACCGTTTGTATAGAGAGCGATCATCCTCAGCTCACAACTTATACAAGTCCCAACAACGTTCCCGATCTAATTCTCGGGGAAGAAACGATGCGTATTGCTGGTACCATCACAAATTTGGACAGGCAGCGAGAAAATGCACCAAGTTGTGCAATTTCAAACAACAACCAGATTCTACATCATGCCAGAAGGTGGGAAACGCCATTCCCAACAGCGCATGAAGACGGCGTCTGCTGTTGGGATAGGAAATGTCAACCGTCTATTACCACTCACACCGAGTTATACGGGTCCATTCCGTGTCCTCGCACGACATAGCAAGTTCTACACTGTTCTACTCCCTAGCGGACGATCGAACATCTCGATAGACCAGCATACGTAGAACAAAGCACGGACCCCAACCCAAAATCTCAACCACCAACTACACCAGGCGACATACAGTACCAACCCCAGACACCTGCACCAAAACACACCAAAAAAGGTAGGAAGGTCCATTAGCCTAGTAAATACAAACATTACATATCATATTGAAAAAAAAACTGTTTTTTCATCACCTTTTTTTTTTCCAATCTAGTGGAGGGTATTGTAGTGCCACGCCTACATTTTCTCCAATTCTAATTGGTCAATAAATACATACTTAAAAATAACAGGACAATTTATCTATCGCATTCCACCATAGTAAATTTGTTCCTACACTTCATTCAAAACAAGCTTTGCTACAAAATTTGCTGATTGGTCCATTTTCCATCCAATCGGATATTTTTCATGTATATTCAAAAATGTACTATAGCGTCTCTGCTGGGAGCCACCCCAGATAGTATAAATATTGGATGCATTCCAAAAAACCAGTAGTAGTAATTTCAGAACCACAGTCGAGGTACCCAGAGACAATAGTTCTCATTTACTCGCTCGTGTATTTCATCCTACTCACTCCGCACGTACATACACACTACAGAACTTTATGTGACACACCACCAGTTCTCAGTGGACACACCAAGTTAAATCAACTTTGTAAGTTGCAACTACTGAACAATTTTCTGAAAGAAATATTCTATTTTCAACACTGAACTCTGAACATTTACTCAGACAAATCTTCTATAAGACATTTCCTTACAGTCAAGGGGAAGCTACTTTTTTCTCCCTTTTTCACTCATATTGCAACTACTTTGTATTATTGTTGAACTTATACATATTTCTTCGTTAAACAAAATTGGTTCTCATTGTTCTTTTTCCTTGATGTTTCAAGTATTATGTATGAATGTTGATTCAACACGCAGCCGCATTATCTATTTGACTCATTCAACATTGGTGACCACAACACTCGAGAAGCAGTACATTCTATAATTGATCAACCCGACGTACTAATCAACACTTGGGGTGTAGTGATTTCAAAAAATAAAAAATAAGAGTGACGATCTCTTCTCCCAGGGAAAAAAATCCTCTCCCCCCAAACATTTTCCCAGTTTCTTTCAATCTTAGTAACCGCCTGCGTCTTAGTGGCTTTATCGCACCATGCTTAAAGGTGAAATGATTTTTTTTAAAAGTGTGAATTTAAAAATAATGACTATAGTATAGAACTTTGTGATTTTTATTACGCAATTACAATTGCGACTAAAAAGCAAAGTCAAATTGGAATATAAAGAGAGGTAAAAACAGTAAAAGAAATTTTTAAAAAGGCGAAACATCCACTTGTAATGAAAAACTGAGTAACCTGTGTTTTTCTTATTCTGATAACTGACAAAGAATTAAAAAAATGACAGGATTTGTGTTGTTGGGCAAAAAATCAGGGTCCAGTTTTACATTCAATTCACGCGTAAGTGAACATTGGTAGGGAATTTTTAATGTTTCTCAAAACTTCTGAAATTTTATTTTTATATTCGGACAAAGGCTAAATTTTTATGTCGTTTGCTTTTTAGCCTAAAAGCAAACGACATAAGAAAAAAGCATTTTAATAATGAAATCTTCTGAGTAACGGAAAAGAAGTTCCTGCCACATATTGACAATTTTCGGATTTATTTCCGACATGGACTTTACTGTGAACAATTCATTATTTTTATTTTTTAGGGAACTATTAAAAAACCATCTATCCGTTAAACCAAACGTCTGTTTGCTTTATGCTACATTAAAAAATTAAAAAACCGAGAAAATTACTCGAAACACTTATTTAAAATTTTGTATTAGTTAAGGAATTTTCATAAAAAAAGAAAATATTTAAGAGTACAACGTCCTATGAAAATAGGACAAAAAATATTTTTTAAAAAATAATTTTGTTCAAAAGGTCGTATTGTACTTTTTTTTAACACAATTGTTGACGAGGAACAGATCTATTATTCTAAATTAAATCAAAATGATGTTAATTTTTATAACAATGTTGAAATCTATTCTCTAATGAATTATTATTATTACTTACCATATTTTTTGTTGTAAGACACTGATGAAAAATACTTTCTTAGACATATTACTCGACACCAAGCCGACAGCATGGTCACTGCCATGATGTTTACGTTTTTTAACACGGGAGTAAGCCTGGGGAACACCAGTTTCTTACATTTTCACTTAAACGGATGTCTTTTTTGTGTGTGTAGACATCTTTTTAAATGTTAACATTATAATTTAATAAATCTTTCACATACTGTTGAAAATAACCTAATATTTAAATTTTATAGGGATTTTTTAATTGTAACAAAAATCACAATTAATCTCGTTAAAATATCCTGGAAACCACGTTGTGACTAGAAAAAAATTGTAACTGGCTTGTGGATATACGTAAAATATTTTCATTTAAAATAGATAATAATTTGCATCGCTATTCAGGAATATTTAATTGTAAATGTATTATCGCCATCAGACAAGGCGTGCGTATACACTTTGAAAAAACAAAAAGTGATTCCTATTCCTCGTTTAAAAAAAGTTTATTTTATTTTCAACTAATTTTTCAAAAAATGCTACTTTTTAACTAGGTGTCAAATAATAATAATAATAAATTATGAATTTTAAAATTAAAATAATGAAGTATTTTGAAAGACTTGAATTTTTTTTCTCGCGTTCGAGTTTTTTTTTAAAAAAAGCTTATTTGATATTTCTAAAAATTTAAGATTCGAAGAACTGTCCTTTCTGATTCAGCGGAAGTACCTTCACTTTCCTTCATGACGAAAAAGGCCCTAAACTTTACTTTTTACTTTCAAAATGTTTGTTATTAAGAAGAGGAAACACCAAAGTATTTCCTTAGTGCAAATTAACCTTTAGTTTAATAATCCCTTCTAGCACGTTCGAAACTAAACAAACAGTGTGTTAGTAATAAAACCCCCACAAACCTTAAATGTGGCAGAAATATCAGTTAACCAGGCGAAATCGATGCGGGACTAAAAAAATAAAGAGAACACTCATTCCTCCAAAGCATTCACACAGGCACACACACATTCATACACAACAACAAATACGAAAAACACACACGCGAAACGAAAGGCGCCCCGCATCCACCAGAGAACTGACATCACTGACCACCTAAACGAGGGAGGGGATGGGGAGTTAAACTAAAAGGAAAAAAAGGGGACAGAAATAAAAGGGGCCGATGAGCAAACACACCCGACTTAAGTTTACCGAACAAGGAGAGAAAAACTAAAAAATCAACTACAAAAACCTAAACTAGCCTACTCTTGGGAAGGGTTGACCATGTTTAACCCAGGAACACAATATCTTGATGCCTAACCAGCATCAAAATGCCACTCCAAGTCAGCCCCTTTTACTCGACACATGCGCGCAAGATTCACCCACCTTTTGCCAAATTCTGATGAGGGGAGCCGCCACCTTTCCGTCCTAATCTTGACTAAGCTGATGCCTAAAGTACAAGATCAGTTGGGAAGAGGTGAACTTCTCGCCATCATAGAATTCCTTCTGATGCGTCGTCCAAATCACGACTCTCATAACCCCTAGTAAGCAACAGAACACATAGTGTTCAGCCTTCGTCAAATGCGGCACCACATTGCTACAAACAGAACTAGCTTCAAGGACAAAAAACTTTCCCTGCAACATGCGAACCATGAGGCCTTCAACAAACTTGCACAAACTTGCACTGAAAAAAAGGCGTGACCAATGGTCTCGACTTCCCCAGTACAGCGACGACAGTTTGGATATTTCTCCAAGTCTGCTGAACAAAGTCTCTTGCCAACCGAGAGGGCCCCATGTATCATCAGCCAGGTGAGTGATGCCTCATCATTATTGAGACATATCAACCCAGGCTCCCAAGGCCATATCGAGCGAGCCTCCTGCTTCGTAAGACCGAGCTCGCCAATCAGATCATCTTGAATGGCCCCACTAACAGTCGATACAATGCCTTACGTGACAATGCCTGGGCATTGGAGAGGCCATCCGACGCCCGTAAGAGGTGTTTCAGAGCACGACAACATTCGCGGTAGAAGGAGCACTCGGCTCGGGGTGTACGGCCGGCCTCCTCCTCGCATGAGTGCACACTTCTCACGGATGGGAAATGTTTTTCCATCCGCGGCACATTCAGTCTAGAAAGGTAATGCGAAGCATATGTTGACGAATCTCAATTCTAGGCATACCCAGACCGCCCTCAGAGGGATGAAGGCAACAGATCTCGCGACATACCATAGGAGCCTTGTCTCTCCACAAGAAAGAGAACAAGACCCGTACTAATAAAATTAGTTTGGCATACGGGAGTGGAAGTACAGAGAGTCGGTACAAGAGAATCGGATATATGTGTGAAACACATACTTCCGCCCTTCCCTTCAGGAAAAGGCCCCTCCGAGACCACAGATTAACCGCGATCTCGGCCTTCCCTTGTACCTCCGACCAATTCATTTCCAACTGGAGATCAGGACCGAACCAGACGCCGAGTATCTTGATCGGCCCATCCGTCCAGAGGAAAGGTCCGGGAAGAGAAACTCCCTTCCACGCACCCAACCGCAAGCCAACAGACTTATCGCGGTTGATCTTGGCCCCTGTCACCATCTCATACCCACTGATCTCTTTGCTGACTTTGTCAATCTCGGTTCTGCTCGACACAAGAACCGAAACGTCATCAGCATAGGCAGAATACCTGGCTGAGGTGGTAGCCCCAGGCAGGGCAATTCCGCGCAGGACCGGATTCGCCTTCAACTTGCGAAGGAATGGCTCCAACGCAAGAACGTAAAGCAAAGGCGAGAGCGGACAACCTTGACGAATGGAGCAAGACAATACGAAAGGCTTCAATCTTACCCCATTCACTTCCACCAGCGCACCGGGGGTCACATACAAAAGTCGAATCCAGGAGCGAAAGTCGGCTCCGAAACCGGCCGGCGAAAGGACAGCCTCCAGAAACCGATGGTCAACCCTATCGAAGGCCTTGGACTGATCTAAATTGATCAACGCGGCTTCACTGTCGACTTTTTCTAAGATCAAGCGTACCATATGAAGGTTATCCTGAATAGTCCTACCCTTCACAGCACAAGTCTGTTCGGGGCCAATTAGACTAGACAGGACAAGCTGCAAACGGTTGGCTAAGATCTTCGCCAAAATCTTTAACTCAGTGTTTAACATGGTTAAAGGGAGAAAGTTCCCTAATCCATCCCCACCGTTCTTGTCCTTACGCAGCAACTTGATCACACCGCTGGTGAAGCGTTGAGGTATAGACCCCTGCTTCATCCAGTGGTTGAAAATCAGTTCCAGCAAAGGAACAAAAACGGGCAACTGCCTCAAGTAAACTCCGTAGGGAAGACTATCCAGTCCCGGAGATTTATCCAGGCCAACCTGCTTCAGCGCTTCCCAGATTTCCAACTCAGTAATGGGACTCTCGCACCTAGCCGCTTCAGCTGCCTCGAGGCAGGGAAAGTCGGCTAAATAGGCATCGAACTGAGCAGAGCTCAGATCGGGCTCCCTGGTGAAAAGATCCTGAAAGTAATCACGAAAGGCCTCGCATATGCCCGCGTTTGTAGTCACGGTCCGCTTATCCGGCAATGTGACGCACGCTATATGTCGCCTAGCCATGCTCCGATTTTCCTCTGCACGCAATTTAGCGGCCAAATTCGTCGCCTCAGAAGACATTCTTTTTAACCTAGCCCTAACTACCAGAGCTTGATCCTTCTTGATAAGCAAGGAGGACAACTCTGCCTTAGCTAAAGCTATTTCCCCACTAACACGGGATTTCACAGCCCGATCAACTTTATCTTCTAAAGCCGTTTGCACCGCTAATCTATCTAGATTGAGTCGACGACTAAAATCGGCAGCAAACGTTCTAATTTTAGATTTTAATTTATCCCACCAGGCGTTTCCCACAACCACCCCCATCAATTCCCTTTGTATCAGTAGTAACAGCTGGTCCCGGAAACCCTGCTCACTTAATAAGGAACTATTAAATTTCCAGTAGCCAGCCAATCTAACCTTAGGCTTATCTAAGTTTACACAGACCCGGACAAGCCTACAATCCGTATAAACTATGTAATGGAAGCTTGGACGCCCTAAGAGCCCTACATCGACTCTCCTAACTAGGACTCGGTCGAGGTAGCTCGCAAGCGTCCCAGGAGCCGAGTTGCCACTATTAGTCCAAGTCCATGCAACCTCCCGAGGGTGTTCATTTCGCTGAAGGTCGCGCGAGAGCCTCGCCCTACGATACTCGGACCTCAGGCCCCGGACATTTAGACTAGCTAACCAGAGAGACATAGTGAAGTCCGATTAGGGTTGCTTACCTGAATTAAACATGGACGGGGTAAGGATACCGACAGCCTCTCCCATCGACCCGTGTCCCATCTCGCCCTTACTGTTGACAGAGGGAGCGGGACTGTCAGTGTCATTTGTCCCAGGGGCTTCAGGGAACTGAGGACCCGCTGTCTGGCGCTTCCCTCTAACCATGCCAGCAACCTGCCATTCCCCCTCTCCTCTCTCCACAACTGCACTACCAGCAGGAAAAAGCTCTTTGGGGAATGGGGGCTTTGATGTAGACCCAACCGGAGATTTTACCCCATCGGTCCTGGAAGCTGGCATGCCCATTACAGGCGTGGCGGAATCTAAAGACGCGGTCAGAGAGGTATTTTGGTCAACCGGAGCCTGACTTCCAGAGGCCTTCTTCTCTGGGCAGGAAGAGGAGAGGTGACCAGTCTCTCCGCACTTCCAACATACCGTTGGGGATGGAGCGGAAGGCTTTTTCATTCAACATAATTTCAAAACTCCATCCCCCGGTCAAGCTGTCGCAGGAAGTACCCAGTATGTCACCACATTGCGACAAGAATGCCGCATATATTGCTACGCTGGTCCTTCTCTTGCCTTCATATTCCGTCCTCAAGATGAGGTCCTTCGTTATAAGGTCTCTTGTTGAGGCCCTTACACAATCTTCTGGGGTGGGCAGCAATACGTCCCACATGAAGAATTTAGCACCCTTAACGATTCTTAGAGGGCTAAACCCCAGGGACTGCAGGGATTTCACCACTGTGTCTTTAGTCGAACGACAAATTTTGCGCGTACGCTTGTTGACGACAAAGACCGACACTATTCTTTTATAAATTTTCTTCAGTTCAACGGGGTCTTCCAAGAGTCTACCTTCTACGACAAGGTGAGCATAACTCCTGGATCGCTCCATGAACTGCGCTATATTGATAACGACTTTTGGGGGGGGACTTCCAACAAGAGGGCGATTCCCCGGCCTTTACATTTTCACTTTAGCTGTCTCTGGATTCTACATTGTGGCTCTTTTCGGCCACCGAAGATTTAGAAGCTTTTTTTAACACCTCTACAATTTCTTCATTTGTTGGAATCTTAGATAACTCTGGATATTCTTCTATGTTATCTTTATCGGGCAGGTCCTTTTTAATTGAGAATATATGTTTTTTGACCGATTTTTTAAGATTGGCCATTACTGGTTTCTTTTTTTTCATTAAAAAAGACGGAATTCTTTTTTTTCCTTTTTTTTCCATTTTTACAGGGAAGGGGAGGGGTGGTGAATTAATAAATGTCGCCCATAGGCAAAAAATAAGAACAAAATAGACAATAATAAAAAAATAAGGTTAACAAGGTTCACATGAAAACGGTGGAAAAATCAATAATTACAAAAAACAAGCAAGGGCTCACAAAAATACACAAACAAAGGCCAAACAAGGTTCGGCTAAAAAAAAAAAAATAAACAGTTACTGAAACAGAAAACAGTAGGACTTGTAAGATACAATAGACGAGAGACAAACAAATAAGTTTTGCTCAAAGGCGATAAAAAAAAAAATTATAAACATACAATAGATTAAAAAAAAGCAAAAGAAAAAACTCCAAAAGAAAAAAGAAAAATCGCTAGACAAAAAAAAAGAAAAACAAAGAAAATACGAAAGTATCAAAACTAGGCAGAGCTAGTTACAATTTACAAAATGGCCAACACCAAAATAAACAATAGAAAATTATACAATACAAAACGTTAGAACAAAATAAATGGAAAAATATATGGACAAATAGACAGCAAATAAAGGTTAGAAAAATTAAGAAGACAAATATACAATACAAAAAAAAGGAAAAGAAAAAACACGGAAAACTTAAAGGACATTAAAAAGAAAGAATAAAAGAATTATTAACGGTAAGTCAAAACAAAAAACGAAACACAGACAGAGGTTTAAAAACAAAAGAAAACGAAGATATAAATAAAAGAGAAATTAGAGAAAATGAAAAAAAAGGGAAATCTAGAATAAAAGGAAAAAAAAAAAATTAAAAAAAATAAAAAAATTAAAAGAAGAGGAGGGTAAAAAAAAAAGAAAAATCAAAATCTTTTCAAAACAATTCGTAAGAACAAAAAAAGACAGTAATAAAAAACAAACTTAACAAAAATGACGTTCAATGGGACAATATCAAAGGCACAAACGGGCGTCAAAATAGCAGTCAACAAAGGTCTAGCGAAAACTCGTACTACACAGAATTGAACTGCTACTTGCTGTTGGCTAACAGCGAGAGGTTTTTTATAGTTACTCATAGGCTCCAGTGAGCTTGGCGCCAAAAATATAGAAAGATACTAAAATATGCGATTGGTCAGGAAATGGACCAATCCGTGATTTTAGAGAAAAATTCAAATTACGTGCGATCGCAAATTGTCATATAATAAGTATCATATATTTATGAACCAATGACATTAAAGAAAGCGGAGGTGTGGCACATGTAAGCGATCACCACACCATCGTCACACATACATACATACATACTTATACAAATTTAAATTATACAACAAGCATTCATTGGATAGTAAATCAACACTACTGTGTAATGCAACAATTTTATAATCACTATATTTTCATGTAGTCGATTTTATTTTCATGTAGTCGATTTTGTGCACTTTTGGGAGAATCAGATCCCAGAAGTTTTTTGTGAGTTTCCCCAAAGCTTGCTCACTGATTGGTCAATGTGTTGGAATTTAATTTGAGAACAACAATTTCACAAATTAACATTCTCGCTATTTTTTCTATTCTCACTCCAACCTATTTTTAATTTCAAAACTGGCTCCCAAGGCCTTGATTCTTATCAAAGATAAGAATATATTTTCTGACTAAAGAGAGAACTGGAAAATAAAAAGGAATTCCACCACCATTCCATGGTGCCATAAAGTCTGGGAGAAACCTCACAACTTCTTTACTTCAACCTGTTTTCAGTACCTTCGAAACTGGCTCCCAGGGCCCTGATTCTTATCAGAGATAAGAATGTGTTTTCTGACCAATAGAGGGGCCAGGAAATTTGTACAACAATTTTGGAGGGAAAAGTCCCTGATCCATCAGGACCTTCCAAAACTCCATGAATTTGGATAATCTTGCCTATTTCGACAGTGAGATTTCTGCCCACCGTCTGCGAGGTTGACATTAGGGAGCTCCAGCACCTCTTTCACCAAAGAAGAACTACTGAAAAGGGCTGTCAAAAATGAACGTCGGTACACTAATCAAGACCAATCCAAACTGCATCCCATCAGCACTCCTTCTGATGAGCCCACTGGACTTCTGTCATCAACCAAAAAACTCACTCAGCTGCAGGATTCCTTCATCTGCAAACAAATTTCCAACTCTACAAGAACTGTGAGTGTATCTATCTGAACCTTAACAATAACATCTAATCAATTAAAGAACTCTTTAGGAGGCTCAGAGAAATATTTTGAGCAATCCTTTTTTAAGTTAAGAACATTTTCTCTTTTCCCTTTCTTTTTCCTCTAATTGTCCTTTTATCCATTTACCTTTATTTTTCTGTATATGTTGTAAATAAACACTTTCTTCTTTTATTTTTACTCAACGAGCAGGAGGTTTTCTTTATTCATACACGCCTAAAAGAGAGAGTTTGTCCGCTCTTCTTGCTGTTTGACTTGCGTTTTGTTGCAAATATTTAAACCATTACCCTATTTTTAACCTCAACCCTTAGATGTGGGAAAGCCGGGACAAATTTCTTCACATTTTCAGGTAGTCGATTTTGTGCACTTTTGGGAGAATCAGATCCCAGAAGCTTTTTGTGAGTCTCCCCAAAGCTCACTTGCTGATTTTTTTTTTTTATAAAAACAAACCCATTCACCGAAAATCTGTTCTGAATTGTAAAATGAAAAAATGTATTAAAACTATTGTGAAGATCATCATCATCACACACATACATACTTATGCAAATTTAAATTATACAAGCATTCATTAGATAGTAAATCAACACTACTGTGTAATTCAACAATTTTATAATTGCTATATTTTCATGTAGTCGATTTTATTTTCATGTAGTCGATTTTGTGCACTTTTGGGAGAATCAGATCCCAGAAGCTTTTCGTGAGTTTCCCCAAAGCTTGCTCACTGATTGGTCAATGCCAAACAATCAGATTGTCTGCACGTGGAGAGTGATTCCTCTTGTGCAGCGCTTTTGGAGCTGATGATCACCCATATAAGCAAAGAAAATTCTTAGTAAACCAGTGAGATCTCAGCTGCCACAGAGAGCCACAACAGTTGAAACCATGTGCCAATCTTCTCACTCACACCACCATTGTACTCACAATCTTTTTTCTTACACAGCAAAACTGTTGAAAACATTTATTACCAGAAATTATTACAACCCTATTACTTTCAGTGAACTTTGAAACAATTGATAGTTAAAGAGAGACAATTCTTGTTTTACCCAATGCATGCTTTTCTTTCACATCCTTGTTTGTACATCTTGTTAAATACAAATTTTATGTGTAATGATGTCTTGGGCTTATCCTCTTTTTCTTCACGTCAGTTTGGTTTCCTAATCTAAGTTAAATAAATATGGTGAAGTCCGCCACACTATGACATTATTAAATTAGAAAAACTTTTAATTGCTTTTATAAATATGATTTATTAAGGACATTACTGCCTTGAGAAGAAATTTTTTTCAGTGAATAATTGTTACAAGAATTGTTTTTATTTTTTTTTTAATTTTAGTTAAAATATTATAAAAATTGTTTAAAATTCTGCATTCAAAGCAGTTAGGTGATATTAACTTAAATGAAAACTACATTTTACAAATTAAAAATTGAAAATTTTGTGGTGGACTTCACATTAATTTAACTTTAGATTAGGAAATAAGATTGACATGGAAAAGGATAAGCCAAAGACATTGTTACACATAAAATATGTATTTAACAAGATGTACAATATCAAACAACGATGTGAAAGAAAGCATGCATTTAAGTAAGAAAAAGTTGAATAAAACAAGAGTTGTCTCTCTTTAACTGTATTTTTAGTATTCCAAAGTTCACTGGAAGAATATTTATGAGAGTTTCTTAAATTGACTGTTCTCAGAAGATTTTGCTGTGTAAGAAAAGATTATGTGAGTGTATAAGGAATGTTCAGCATGTGAGTGGTGTGTGTGAGTGAGAAGGTTGATGCATGGTTTCAACTGTTGTGGATTTCTTTGGCAGCTGAATTCTCACTAATTAGCTAAGAAAAATTCTTGCGTATATAAGTGACTATAGACTCCAGATCGCTGTGCTGGAAAAGTTACTCTTCATGTGCAATCGATCTGACTGGTTGGCATTGACCAGTCAGCGAGTGAGTTTTGAGGAAACTTGAGAAAACTTCAGTTTCTCCCAAAAATGCACAAAATTGACTACATGAAAATAGAGGGATTACAAAATTGTTGCATTGCTGCAATTTGTAAATTGTTTATAATAATGTAGTAGTGATTTATTAACCAATGAACACTTGTTGTTGTATGTGATATTTATTTGTGCATGTATGTATGTATGTGCAATATAGCTCAGCACAATCTCATAACAGCTGTTTGTACCCCATATTTTTTTAAAAAAGTATTTTTTTTAGTGTATAAGCGTTCCCATTTTGTAACTATGGTAATCCTTAAAAGGTCAAGTAAGTGTCGTCTGATGCACTGCCCTTTCATTATTCAGTTCTGTTTCATCATTTACGTCTTTGCAAATCATCCTTTAAAAATTTTAAAGTAAATTTTACTTTTTTTAATATTGTTTAGGGTATTTGGAAATAAAAGTTTAAACGATTACATAATTAATAATAAAATTTAAAGTACTAAAAAAATTTAATAATAAAATAACCATCAACAACTAGCGGGATCTGTAGAATTTCCACAGACCGACTAAATAGAATGTTGAGTAAACAATAAGCTTTACCTACATATATGTATCTATAAAAATAACACATTGAAGGAGGAGCAATTACTGTGTTTTTAGGCTGTATACATTCTACTGATGATATTAGTATTCCTTTGTCTTGGTGTCCATGTTTTAGTGTACTTAGTAAACATATAATACAGTGGAATGTCAGGGTACAAGTGGTTCCTTGCATCATCATCATCATCATCATCATGTTCATTCAGTTTAAACCATGCAGTGAGGATAGTGTCACAGTCCCTCCTCTGTACCTGAGCAGCTTGCTGAGTGTTGCCTCTGTGAAAGTAAACTCTTTGCTGGTCTTTCAAGATGTATAGTAAGTCTGTAGACATTGTGAAATGTGTCATGTAGCTTGAACTCTGACAGTTTCCACATAGCTTCCAGAGGCAAGCAAGATAATTAGTAATTTCATCGTAAGCTTGATTCTGCTCACAATCAATGCTGCTCTGTTGTCTCTTACTTCAACAGAAGCACAGTCATGTCCCTTGTACACTTACTCGAAGATATATTTAATGCTTTTCATTGATGAACAAATTTTCAAAGCCTGTTGAGACACAATGAAACACAGAAATTAAATGAAAGAATTGCAGTCCCAAAAAGCTGAGTGGGTTTTCCCCAGTAAGGGGAAGACAACCCTTAAAACACATGAACTTTTAACAATAATGTCACTTAGAGACCATCATAAAAAAAATTTCTGAAACCAATTTAATTTTTTGAAAATTCATGAAATTAATAAGTTGGTTGTAACATATGTAAAAAAAATTATGTTTAATACAATTTTCTCAAAAATCAAACATTAGATTTAAAATTAAATTCAAGGTTATCTTTCAAAACATTTTTGTTTTAAAACAACTCTAACAAAAAAATTAATAAAAAGAAAAAAATTAAAATAAAAACTAAAATAATTTTATGAAACAGGAGTTAAATATAAAATAATTTGAAAGGAAATTACAAAATGAAATGCAAATTAATTTCAAATAGAAATTTAATAAGAAAGATAAGTTAAAGTAAAAATTATTTTTTCTAGAATTAGAATTAGTTAAGTGAAACTAAACATAGTAAGTAGGTTGTAACATATGTAAAAGAAATTATGTTTACTACAATCTCCTGAAAAACAAAGAACACAAAAATAATTTCATTCATTTCCAAATAAGTCCTGAAAGTTGCATTAAAATCTGACAATTATTTGACTTTTGCAAAAATTTCCAAATTAATGTGTTTTTCACCTGAAATATAGGTGCAAAACCACTAACATAAATATGACCAGGTCACTGATTTAAAAAAAAAAAAAAAAGATTTTACCTAAATGCTAGAAAGGATTAAAATTTAATAAAATACTCAAAAAATACTTTGGTCTTTCCTCTTAATAATAACAAACGTTTTGACAATAAAAATTTGTTTTTATTAAGTTTGGGGTCTTTTCCATCATGCTATATTGTTTTTTTGTGAAAATGTGGAGGTACATACACAAAACAAATACAATATATATACAAAACAAAGAAAAAATTGATAAAAATGGACTGTTATAGGCATCCCCCATTGCTGCTCCTCTAACTGCTTTGGAGTGAAGAGTGTAACGGATGGATGGACTAAGTAACTAAGGAACAAACCCAATTATAATAAGATTAATAATAGAGAATAAAATGAAAAAATATATTAAAAAAATATAAATTAAGAATAAATAAAATACCATAGCATTTCATAAATTATTGAGTTATGGTATTTTATCTCAGTTATTAAATTTTAAAATTAATGTAAGAAAATTTTATATTATTTTAAATTTTATTATTTTTTCATAAAGCATCGTCAAACATATCTAAAAGTCAATAAAATAAAAAATATGTTCATTTATAAAAATTACTAAAATAAACCAAAAAATGCATTCATTTACATTTCATTAATTTATATCAATTCTGACCAGAATTGACATAAATTTATGAAATGTAAGTGATTCATTTTTTTGGTTTTATATATCCATACTAGCTGTCAACACCTCGTAGCTCATCAATAACATCAATAAAGACATAAGAAAAACAGAGCTCATTGTTAAGAAATGCTTGTATAGTATTTTTTTAATGCTATAAGTAATACTTGTTTCAAATCAGATTAATTTAACTTTAAATTTGCTAATATTACTCAAATAACATGTCAGATATAGTTTTTATTTTAGGAAGATTTTTAGAACCGATAATTCAATTTTATTTCAAAACTTGTTAAAATGTAAGAAATGGCCACTAGTAAACAGATTCTTTGAAATCAAGCAAATATTTCTATTTGAACCTAAATAGCCAACTTAATCCTTTAGTTTTCAATTGAAACTAAAAAGAAATTTTCAAAAATGCATTTTCATTTTTAAAAATTAATTTTAAACCTTAAGTATCAAAAATCTTAGCAAAAAAGTGGTGGTACCTAAACACTGACCTGTTTTATTTATTTTCTAAATGTTTTCAATTAATGGTCCCTCTCTCTACCAATCTATTTAAAGCTATTTTAAAAATGTATTAAATTAATTATATGGTTATAATTATTCAAATGTAAAAAACCACATTTCATTATTTTTAACATGATGGCAATTTTTATTTTTTTTTTATTTTGCAACAACAAAATCATGAAAATAAACCAAATGATAAAATTCAAAAACTTTAAGAGCAGAAACAAAATGTATGACTGTTTGGAGCACCAGTTGTACCATGTCTTTTCGATCATAATCAGTGAGACTAATGCAAAACTTCACATACAAAGCATAATCACTCAACTTGTCAATGTCTGCAGCTAGTCTCACAAAATCTCTCAGCTCTGGGATTGAGTTGTTCTTAAATGGCAGTTTTTTGATCGGCCATATTTTCTGTCATACATTTTGCATATGAGAGATGTACAAGCATGTTTTGTTCCTGGAGGTAAGCCATTTTCCCTTCTACAGAATTTGACATTAAACTTAGTATTATCTGTAATTTTAAGTCATCAACATTTAATTAGATTTCCTAAAAAATAATTAGTTTAAAAATCTTCATGTAAAACATCTTATGTTTGAAGGATGTGAAAGTTTACCTGATATTTAAGGATATGGCTTATTTAACACTTCTTTAACAAATCATACCAGCATGAAGAGAGAATCTATATTTTAGGCAGTTTTTATTAGACTCAACTGCTGATATCTCATTTATTTTTTTAGGCTATTTTGAGAAAATTAGTGTGTAAACTTTCCACTTTATAAAGATGCAATTCTTTCTTTTGTCTGATGATTAGTTTTAAATGATGGCAGGTGCTTTTTCTGTATTTTTGAAGTTGACAATTTAATAGTGGTGTTTTTAAAACTTGTTCTTTGAATTTTGTCTCCTTACACATATCAAAATAGCCCCTTTTTAAAGAAAAAAAGATGTGCCTCAATTTAGATAGAGCTTAGTTGTCCTTTACAAAAAATTCCAAGTTGAAAACTTTAGTGGATAAAATGCCATAAAATTAGCAATTAAAAAAATGAAAATTTCACCTTCTTGTAGAGCAATGTCTCCTCTTTAATAATCAGTTGGTTTCATATCTATGTAGTGATAGAGAAATAAATAAATAACAAGAAGACTAAACTTTCACCATCTCTAAAAATAGATAATAAAAATCACTAGGCAAACAAAGCCATAGTTTGACCAACCAATCAGAAAGTTTTCAAAACCAATGAAAACCTTTTCAAAGAAGATCTATAGATGTGCATATAAACAGATGGACAATCAACTCAAATCAGAGTCGATAAATTAATTTTGTCCATTCTCTGTTGCTGCATAACATACCCTGGGATGAAATGCAACATTTACATGACTAGCTGGTGACCTTACATGGCTAAATCATCCTTTATACATTAACTATCGTAATATATTTTTAGTTCTTTAAATTTCACATTCATGTTTGTCTGTAAAATTTTCTTTTTAGATTTTGAAAATTGTCCAGTTTTCCTTTTAATGATCATTCATTTTCATTTACATTTTTTTTGTTGTTGAAAAAGTCCTTTTTTAAGTTTATTGCCAACTTGTTTTCCTGTTATTATTTATGTGTGTATATGTGGCACACATATACACACATAATATATATATATATATATATATGTGTGTGTGTGTGTAGATGTACATATATATATATGTGTATGTATATATATATCAAGAACTTCAAGGTATATAACATGTTATGAATTTTAAACGTGATTCAAGATAACAGGAAAACAATATATGTATATATGTGTATATATATTTGTATATATGTGTATGTGTATATATATGTGTGTGCATGTGTGTATATATTTATGTATATATGTATTTATATACATATATGTACATATGTGTATGTATATATGTGTATAAAAATAAATGTATATATGTGTATATATATATGTGTATATATATGTATATATATATATATATACATATACTCATATATACATATATATACACATATATACATATACACACATATATATATATATATATACAAACACAATATACATATAAATACAAACATATACATATATATATATATATATACATACACATATATACATATGTATACATATATATACATACACATATATGTATATATACACATACGTATATATATATACACGCACAAATATATACACATATCTACACATATGTATATACACATATATACATATATATATATACACATATATACATATACACATATATATACATAAATATACATAAATATATATAAAAATATATATAAATATACATATATATATATACATAAATATATATATAAATATATATGTATATATAAATAAAAAGAAAGAACAGTAAGATATATAATCCAATTTTCTTATAGATATTTTTATTTTTACAAAATAGTGCTCAATGTAAATTTACAGAGCATTAATATTATAAATTGATTTATTTAAAATATGTTTTTTTTCGCTACACAGTTCTAACCAGGTTTCAAAAATGGAAGCTAAAACCTACGAATTTAATTTTGTAATTAAATTAAAGACATCAGTACCATTTCATCCTCAAGCGAATTTTGGAGTAACTTTTTAAAATTACTGGGTTTTAAAGACACAGCTAAAATCATAATTCACGTTTCCAAGGTTACAGATAAATCTATTTCAACTAGACAAGGGGTGCCTGGGTGTTCATTATGTCTGTAATTTGATGTATCTGTTATTAGTCATGTTTTGGTAGGTGGTAGGGATGTATTTTTCAATGAAATCTGCCATCTGTTGAATGCAGTACGTCTGGATTTTTTAAAAAATTTATTGTTAACGGCAAAAAATTCTTACGGCATTTTTTTTATTTTTATATTTAAAGATTTTTGGGGGTGTTTAGGTTAGAATACGTTTTATTTAACTACGATTTGAAATATTTTAATTTTTAATATACTATATTTTTTAAGAACAATTAAATGTATTAGAATCCCTTATAGTATGTAGAATTATTTTTACATCAAGGATAAGTATGTATATTAGGTTACAAAATTTTTTTTTTTTAAATATTATTTAAGTAAAAATTATGACAATGACGGCAAAAATAGTTACTTAATTTCACTGATTTAATTAACTTTTATTTTTTATATATAAACCTAGTAATATGTTGTTTCTCATGTAAGTAAAAAGGACATGGGTCATTCAAAAGCTTACATCTTCTGGCATTTCATATTAATATTATTTTACTGTAGGTGTTTTCTTGGATTCTTTTAAGTGCGTGTAGTACTAAGTAAAAGAAGTTTAGGTTAGAATTCATTTTATTTAACTACAATTTTAATTACAACTTTAAAATATTTTCATTGTTAGTTTTAAAAGACTATATTACTTTATAATAGAAGGAAATGTATTAGAATTACATATAGTAAGTAAAATTATGTTTCCATATGAAGTATATTTATATTATGATTTTTAAACTTTTATATTTCAATATTATTTAAGTAATATTTATGGCACTTACGACAAAAATGGCTAATAATTCATTTCTCTGATTAAGTAAACTTTATTTATATAATTATTTTTTATATATAAACTTAGTAATATATAGTTTCATATGTATGTACAAAGGACATGGGTCATTCAATGGCCTACATCATCTAGCTTTTCATTATAATTTAATTTTCAGTAGGTGTTTTATTGGATTCATTGTGCCGGTAGTACTTTTTGAAACGTGTTTAGGTTAGAATACATTTTATTTAACTACAATTTTAAAAGATGTTTAGGTTACAATTCATTTTGACGAAAATTTTAAATAGAAATTTAAAATATTTTCACTGTTATTTTAATGGGCTTCTTTTACTTTTTTTCATAAAGAAAAAACAAGTAAATGTAATAGAATTACTTACAGTACATAAAATTATTTTTCCATGTTAAATATAAGTATGTATATTACCTGAACGCACGTTTTTAAATTATTTTATTTTTAAATTTTTAAATATTATTTAAGGAAAGTTTTTGAAAATAACGGCATAAAATAGCTATTT
>OZ010606.1:16117566-16342566 GCA_963932145.1 Acanthosepion lycidas
TAATGTAATCTGTTTTACTGATAATTCTCTAAATAATGGTGTATTCTTCTGCTTAAATTCCAGACAAGAGACTAACATAGAAAAGATAGCAATTTCAATGTGTAAACAGAAGTGAGTATTAACAGATGAATAGATTCCTCAGCTAAAGATTCATTTAACATTCTTGTTTGAACCAAATAAAAAATGTTTTAAGAGCTCAACAAAGAAAGGGGAAAGTTATTAAAATGAGTTATGACCCTTGACTAAATTGAGTTTACACAAAGACCTAGACATCCAGCTGCTAAGGTCAGTCATTCAGGTTTCAAAGGGATAAAGCAAACTTTTAAGTCATCAAATTGTTAGTGTTAGTAAGCTTGTACCTGATTCTTACTAATATAGAAGTGGAATTTTTTTTTCATCTGGTGAAATTTTGTTTCTTTAAAAAAAAAAAAAAAAAAAAAAAAAAAAATGTAATCATACATATTTTCCAATAAATGATTTCATTGTATTGAATGTGATATAAAGGAGAATTTCTTTGAAGATTTGATTCTTTGCATCCCACCAACTTCAGATTTGTGTCTAAAATAAAACTGATGTTACATCAGTTGTTGAGAATACCAGTGAGATTTAGCAAATCCATCTGGTATACAAGTCACCATACCTGTTCAGTTTAAAAAAAGATAAAGAAAGTGCTCTCTCTTTTGCTGATTTGGACACTTGAACACTGGTTTAAAAAGTAACAAGAGTGATACAAAGTTCAATTCTTGGAATAATGACATCAAGATTAGAAAAGTTTTTTTTTGTAAAAGAGCCTTAGTCAATAAACTAATATAAGAATAAACTATCAGGATGAAAGCAGAGGATAAGTAGACAGCTTTTTTGAGTTAAGACCAAAAGAATATTATGAACTTGACACTATATTAACATTGAGGTGAGATTCTAAGTAACTTGTACAGCCAACAGAAATCCAAGGAAGTTAACTTTGAACTCATCATAGGCCTGACATCTGATTGGTTAATCGAGTAAGCATATTAGAAATTTAGGCCCTTCCCCCCACCCTCCCTGTTGCTTTTAAACCATAAAATGACTTAATACATATTATATAAGAGAAAGATTAAGGGAGAGTGGCCCAAAAGAGAACATTTCTGATAGTTTTGTATAAGGACAAACAAATAAATTAGCTAAACAACATTTGGTATAATAACATTTTTATTAATGTATTTTCATATCATTTTCTTATTCCCTGAAAATTCTACAACATACAATTTCACTGTTTCACTTTATTTTGTTGGTGTTTTAAATGCAATGTTTTGATGACATGTTAGCAGTAGCTAGAAAGAGTAAAAGGATGGGTTCTACTGCAATGTATGTAAATAGTCAGCGAGATTCAAATGAATTTAACACTGCCCAGTGACAAGACATACAGAGTGTAAAGGAAAAAGATGGAAGATGTATAGAGAAAAGATGTGGATCTGACATGAGTTCATAGTTATTTATACTGTATGGAAAATAACTATATATATTGATAATCCTATTCAATATTTATAACTGCTTGGAAATGCATATTGCTTGTTCTTGAATATTATTTATTTTATGTAGGAATGGAACTTCATTTTCTCAATATTTATCATTCCAAAGCTACAGAAAATAAGATTGAAAATAGAATTCATTCCAGAAATAAACTATGAATTCCTCAAAATGCTAGACAAATTGAGATCGGTAAGGATAAATGGGGGTGCTCTTCATAAAGCAATATTTTTCGGCAGTGTTGTATTGAATATTTCCGATTAAACAATTTAGTATTTTAATTAGTTTTTCAGGAATGTTTGCACCAGAAATGAAAAATGTAGAAATATGTGAAGGGTCCAGTTTTGCATGGTTCATAGATAAATATTAAAAGTTCAATATACAAAAACTTGTGTAGTAGAAAAGAGGTGATTAAAGTGAAGAGAAATAAACACAATGACAATATAAGATTTATAGGACTACTGATCAGTTTATTTTTTTTTTTTTTAATGATGTGCAAATAAAAAAAGGGGGTAAATGTTATACAAATCTCATTTTCTTTTGCATAGATTACAAAAAAGAAAGGTGGTCCTGGCTACAAGGATGCAGATTGTTACCACCAACATGAAGAGACCATACAGCTTGAGCTAGGAAAATTTTATTTCGGAATTTTTGCATAGTTACCTCCCCTATATAACCACATCCAGACTTGAAATTCTTTTTCAAAATAACTATATTGAAATACAGATGTAAACTTTAAAATATGTTAGATTAAAAAGAAAAAAATTACAACAAACGCTAAGCAATATTATACTTACATTTAACAAAAATAAAAATTTTTTAAAAAATAAATAAATAAAAAAAAATAAAATGTTTTTTAATATTGACAAATAGCTAGGTGAATATTATGGTGAAAGTATTTATATAATTTAATATTTACAGTTTAACTTCTATTTCAAAGTTCCTGACATGAAGAATTAAACTGTTCCCAGGTTGATATATATCTCCAATATACTTGGGTTCTATAATATTTTCTATGCTCTCAAATGGGCATACAATTAAATATTAATCAAGACTACAAAGTAGTAAACATTTTCAATTATTTAAAAATCAAAATTCATTTGGTTTATTATATAATGATATATACCTAAACCTATTGGAAAATAAAGAAAAAGTTTAATGATCCAGAGAAGCAAACTTCAATTGGAAGTGGAAGAGAATGATTAATAATTTTTATGGATTCTAGAAATTGGGTTTTAATTTAAGATTTTTTTTTTATTAATGCTACTGGCAGACTCAAATCTGTAACAAGTTGTTTACTTCTGAAGAATTTACTTAATATTGTCTCTGTGAGATCAAGAGAGGAAAAAAGTAGGTTCAGTTAAATTTTGATATTTTATTTCCACAGAGAAATTGACAATTATGTAATTTTAAATTAAACAAAGAAAGAAATAGAAAATGGGCTTACGTTTTAAAATGCAAACATGAGAATGATGAAAAGGAAGAGTGGGGAAGGGATATATTAAAGACTAATCATTCTAAATTTAAATTCAAGAAACAATGAAAACGGATTAACATAAGCATAGTTTGTTATTTTCAGTCTTGGTTGAGTGAGAAGCTGAGCAATATCACAGCTTTGAGAGCAACTAAATTTTAATATTTATTTATTGAGATTAAAAAAATTATTTAAATACACATTTTAAAAGGACATAATTCAAGACTGAATCTTGCACATAAAG
This sequence comes from Acanthosepion lycidas, assembly GCA_963932145.1. Lineage (NCBI taxonomy): Eukaryota > Metazoa > Mollusca > Cephalopoda > Sepiida > Sepiidae > Acanthosepion > Acanthosepion lycidas. The sequence goes on from OZ010606.1 coordinate 16,120,791, forward strand.
TATTAGAATCTGCTAAACCTGTAATATATTTCTAAGTATTTAGATTTTAATTTAATATAAAGGTCTCTTCATTGTGATAAAAAACAAAATATACAGCTAATATCAAGGCAGAAAAATTAAATTTGACTAGTTGTAGTGGGTGGACATGAAGTATATTATCAAGTTAGCCAAATTTACAAGTTTTGTTTAATAACCCCAACTTGAAGGAGCATATGAAATATTTTTATGAGAGAGAGAGAGAGAGAGAGAGAGAGAGAGAGAGAGAGAGAGAGAAAATCTAATTTAGTACTTAATAATAAAACCAAAAAAGAACTATGATAATTAAAAAGAATTTTATAATCATCTTAAAATTTCCTTGTTCCTTCTCCTGCATGAATGTAATTAAATATTTACCGATTTTTATTTTTTTTTTTACTTGAAATTTTAAATCAAGTGAAATGTCCATTTTCATTTTATTTAGCAATATTGAATTTTTCCCTCCTTCATACTCAACAGATGACCAGCACTAAGTTTTTTTTTTTTTTTTTTTATTTATATGTTTTCATATTGACATAAGACTAACTCAAGAGATTATCAAAATAGAGCAAACTACCAACAATGAACAGATCAATATTTCACTCCAGTGTGTGTGTGTGTGTGTGTGTTTTTAAATCTAAAAAGCAGTTGTTTGCTTCTAAAAGTTAGATCCAGTTTGTTTGGTTGGCTATGGCTTTTGGTATCAACAAGTGGCAACTGCTGGAGCAAGTTCAGCCATACTCGGAAGAATACAACACTGAAAAGAGAAAAAAAAAAAAAAAAAAAAAAAATCAAAAGCTATGAGTATGGCGTAGCATTAAAACAAACATTTGATCATGGAATGAAAATTTAGTCACATAGAATTCCAGAGAGAGAACATTATTTATGGATTAATAGTTAATGAAAAATAAGCAAGACTTAACCTTAGCATAAATGGGAAATTATAATATTAGTAAAAATATCTTTTCTACTTTGTTGAGATTATCTGTAAAAATCCAGGATGTGATTGCATGTAGTTGAGGTTCAATTTTTCCAGACTAGCATTAATAAAAACAGAAATTCAAATACAGGGGTGAGTTTAGACTAAAATAGGGCAGGCAAGAATTGCCTTGGTGAACCCTTTAAAAATGAGGGAACCGTGACAAATTTTAGAAAATTTGTTTTTTTGTTTTTTTGTTTATTTGTAAAAAGTAATATTAACATAAAATCTTAAAAAAAAAAAAAAAAAAAAAAAAAATTTGATAAAAATAAACAAAAAACTTTAAAATCAAATATTTTTTTTTTTTTTTTATTGACAAATGACATAAATTATAATGACTAGAATTATTACACTGCAGTGGAACATTTTCAAAAAAGAAATCAAACCTGACAACATTATTAGCTTAAAATATATTGTGAAAAGAACGAGATTGTTGTATTACAATTACTGTATAAAAATATAAAGCTTTTTCAGAATAAAATCATAACTATTGAAACAAAAACATGTAGTTAGGTACCTCCATCAGATTGCAAAAAAAAAAAAAAAAAAAGAGCATAGCATGATGAAAAAGACGCCAAACTTGATGTAAACAAAATTTTATTGTCTAAATGTTTGTTATGAAGAGGAAAGACCAAAGTTTGTTTTTTTTTTTTTTAATTATTTTTTAAAATTTTTTCTGCATTCTAAATTGATTAAAAAAGCCCTATTCCTCTTTGTATCACCAGAACTAGTAAAATAACGTACAATTTTTAGCACTCTTTTTTTTTTTGTATGACAGACATTAATTTGGAAAATCTTGCAAAAATAAAAATAATTGTCAGATGTTAATGAAACTTTCAGAAACTATTCATAGATGATGGAAATTATTATAAACATTTTTTTTTTTTTTATTTATTAAAGTCATGGCAGAAATATTTTTTTATATTTATTACCTGCCTCCCCATAACTAATTTTATGAAGACTCTAGAAATTCGATCAAATCTAGTGATTACACAAGGCTTTGTGGAATGCAAATCATGTTTTTTTTTTTTAATAGTTAAGGCCTTTATTTTTTCGAAACGTGTGGAGAAGTTAATTCGATTTTTCAATTTCAACCGAGAAGAGTACCTACAAATATTAGTATCATCTTATAAAATTTATATGATCCTATTTTTATATTAATCTCAGTTATGACATTTTTCCATAAATGAAATATCAAAATTAATAATAAAATGAATGGGAATACAAATAACACAGTAAAATGTAATAAATATACATAAAAATTATAGCATTTTATGTACACTTCTGATAAAATTTCCTAAGAAAAAGTACCTATAAATTAATTAGATACCTTAAGAAATTTAATCTCACTCTCAACAGTCTTTTTTAATTTCTTTATAATATATTTTCCATAAAGCATCATCAATGTAAAGAAGCATCAATGTAAAGGTGGAAGCTAAGTACAAAACAAAATTAGAGTGCTGAAAGTTTTCCTTAAAACTAATGGGGTAAATAATTTGTTCACTTAAATCTAAATAATTATATCACATCTGTTCTCCCATACGATAAATTTTCCTTGCATAAGCTGTCAATATGTGATGAAATAACTCATCACCTGTCATGTGACGTGAAATGTTATGACCTGCTTTGTTTCATTTTTAAACTACAGTGTAACCCAGATATAAGATAAACCCGGATATAAGAGAGATTTTCTCTGGTCCCAAATTAGAGCCATACTTACCTAAACAAAATAGACCAAACCCGGATATAAGAGACTTCTTCTCCGGTCCCGACAACTCTCTTATATCCGGGTTACACTGTACTTTTCGCTGCAGAAATTAAGTAATGCTCGTTTCAAAATATTTTAAATAAACATAATTTCTAATTATCTAATTTTTTTCTATTCATATATTTTAATATAATTTTCATTTTGATAATTCATCTAAACTCCCCACACACGTTCTGAAATTGTCCATTTCTTCAGACGACGGCAAATTTATTACGGCTGGAAATGTGCACACACATTTTTGCAAACAGGTGACTGAAGTCCTATCAGGCAGACTACCTAGTTCAGGGTTTGAAGTCATAATTACTAGTGCTGAGACTCGGTGGAAACAAACTAAGCAATAACTGAGCAGCATTAAAACAAGTAGTGGAGATATTCCTAAATGTGCTTGGTGGAACACAAACAATCTACTCTGGTAGATTAAATAAATGCTTCAGTTCAAGATTCTTTGAAGGTTATCTGAATTGATAAGCATCTGATGATACCTGGAGGGCACAATAGGCAAAATATAACAACAAAAATGAGGACAAAAGTTCATGTCTAAATATCATCTCATCCTAGAAATTCAAACAGAAAATATTACTTGATCTTGTAAATAAACTAAAACATATAATTGAATTTCTTTTGAAATAAAAACAATCTCAAACATTTTACACAACAAAATAAAATTCAGAATAATTATAGGTTTCTATTTAAGACTACATAGAATTTGCAACCCCCCAGTATTTACACGAAGAGAAATACTTGTAAACACCAAGCTAATTTTGAAGATTTTAATATTAATAATAATATTTAAAATTCAATATTTTAATAAATTCAACTCTCAGTGGGTATTCCTGCAACTGTAACCTTGTGCTAGACAAACCAAACCCCAGTCCACTTTATCATTAAAGCACAAAGCAAGAAATGACTAAGAATGTTTTTAGTCAGGTCTTGCTTTGTTTAAGGCACAGAAACTGAATGAGTACACAAAGTACAAATTCCAGCTAAGACTCAAATTCACTTCACACCCATATCTCTGGGAAAGTAATGTATCAACTCTCCTTGCAATTGGCATGGCATGCATACACACACACACACACACACACACAAAAAAAAAAAAAAAAAAAAAAACCTCTTTCATTGCAATTTCCCAAATTTAGGCACCTGTATATCACTTATATAAAAAGTTTATACTCTGTCGCAATTAGATCTCCAATTCAGTCTGCATGCTGGCCAGACGAACGCCAAAAACAGAGAACAAAATAAAAAAATTGTTCTCTGTGCAGAGGCTCTGGCAATGAAAGCGACACAGGACAATCTTAAATGCTCCTGCCAGGAAAGAGAAGCCCTTGGGTACTACTAGACCTGCTTAAAAACAGATATTCAATAGCAACCAAGCAGATGGGGGCTGGGAGGCCACCAGCTGTCAAGTGAGGCACTGCTGCTACCATTACCTCTCATAATGACTACTCCTCTCAATGACTGTTACCACTAACAGGCTTGACTATCTTGGCTATACAGCTTCGACATGACAACACCATGACCTTGTCAAATACCAAACACAAAATCAACACCACCTTGTCACTGTCAGATTTGGAACTTCTCCCATTTAACACTTGCATCTTCTGCATCAGCAAATTCAGGTTCATGACTTCTCCCAACTACTCATGCTTGCACCCTTGTATCATCATAGATTTGTAGCTTCCCCTCTAAAAAAAAGATAATTCTAATCCACCAAGCAAAAACATGTCATGCTTGTTGCAAACCTGGGCATAAAAGTACTGCGTGCAGAAGCAAAAAAAAAATCTTGTAAAAAAGTTAAACATTCAGAAAATGAAATTCATTTCTATTTTTAATTGGACTAGACATGTTATCATTGACAAAACTTAATTTAGTAGTTTTAATAGTGATTTTAATCCAGAACAAATAACATTGCTTTAATATGTTATTTACTAGTCCCAGTGATGACAAGAAACAAAATTTTTCAATCAAAAGTTTAAAAAATAATTAAAAATTACTTTCTTCTTTCCCCGTAACAAACATTTTGGTAATAAAATTCTGCTTTCGTCAAGTTTAAGGCCTACTTAAAAATAACGAGGCAAATAAGTTGTTAATGTAAAGATAAATTGTCATTTATGACCTTCCGTACTATAAATTTCCGCACATAACATATCAGTGCGTGATGAAAAACGCGCACATGTCATTTGTCAATCAACACCGCAGTTCAGACCAGCTTTCTCCCATTTGAAAAAACATGTTTTCAACACATTTCAAAATATTAAATAAACTTTTTCATCTTTGTTTCAAAATATATTAAATAAACTTTATAATTTCTAATTTTTTAAAAATTATTTAAAAAAAAAAAAAAAATCATAATTGATTTTTTAAATGAATTTTAAACGGCATCATTCACTTTTGTAAACAAAAGTTTAAAAAAACGGCTGACAACCGATTTTCTGTCAATTTTTCCGATTTTTTTAACGAAAATTTTGGACGTGCTAGAAATTAAAAAATGTAAAAAAATATTTAAAAAATACTTTGATCTTTCCTCTTGATAATAACATTAACATTTAGATGATAAAGAATTATTTTCATCAAGTTTAAGGCCTTTTTTATTCATGGTATGCTTTTTTTAAAAAAAAGCAAAAAAAAAAAAAAAAAAAAAAAAAAAAAAAAAAAAAATCGATCTCATGAACATACCTACTTCTAATCAATAATCATTAACATGAGAAATCAGCCTCCTACTCTGCACACCAAATAGCACTGCAGAAAGATCTTGGTGATCTATTTGAAATGGGGAAAATAGATACTAGTCGAATCAAAACTACCAAAATTCTTGCGGTTATACACTATTATGAAAACTGCAGACATCAGAAATTGCCGTTACAGTCAAAGAACTGGAAAGGTTGCAAACCTAACTTTGGTAATATGCATATATTTGGCACAGTTTGTTATGCCTACATTAAAAGGGAGAAAGAAATTGGGTACTAAATGTGAAAAAGCAATTTTCATATGCTACAATAAATCAAGTCCTGCCTAATATATATGCCAGAAACTAAAAATGTCAAAAGAATAAGATGTGTAACTTACTGAAAATTTTGAAATTCCTTCTACATCTAAAATTTCTTCACTTCCAGTTGAAGAAAATCCTACATTGCTTCCCAACTATTTGGAGAGAAATCCACGTGGGGAGGAAAAAAAAGTCAAATTGCACAATCAAAAATTCCAACAAATAATACGGGAGATAATCCTAGTGCAGAAATACATGACAGAAGATACTCCCAGCAGTTTAAGAGAAATACCTGAATACTTAGATTACGTTGTTAAAGGTTTGGACAACATAATAAATCAGACTATTAAACACTCTAAAAATGAATGATACATATGAATTGAGTACCCTCCCAACCAGTAAAACTCCTGTTGGAAGTCAGAGTCTTCCAATTAAAACTAATAAGACTTGGAATTTATTGCAAAAGGTTAATCACAAAAAGCTGGAATTGATTATCATGAAACTTTCTCCTCCACAGCTTGTCAGTAAGGACTTTAATGCAATTAGCTATTCAATATAATTTATTTCCACTAAATAGATGTCAAAACTGCAAATTTAAATGCACTGATTGAATGAAGTATATGCCCAGTATCCAGAGGGCTATAGACAATGCCAACTGTATGGCAATTAAAAAGTCATTATATGAACTTAAAGTGGGCGAAATTAGAACCTAGTTTACATATTTAATTACTCAAGGTTTCTCCTGCTCCTTAGCAGACTTTTGCATTTGCACAAAAAATAAATAAAATACCGATTAGGGTTGTTTGGGTTGCTATTATACTCACTGCTGAAAATTGCAATTCTGCATTAATTGATGTAAAAATCATGTTTAAATGAACAATTTAAAATGACTGATCTTGGACAGCTTTCTTTTTAGGTATACAATTTATGTTTAAAAATAACTCCATAAAAATGAATCAAACAAAAGAGTCTAGCCAAATTTGGAATGCAAGTCTGTAAACCTCAATCAATGCCCTGTGAAATGGATATCAATATACTGGATGAAAGCAATGCTGAACCAGCTGACAGGAAATATTACTGAGGAATAGTTGGTAGCTTAATATATATTATGACTGCAACTTGTCCAGATATATACTAAGTGGTAAAAAAATCATCACAATATTCAGAGAACCCAACCATAGATCACTTGATAAGAGCCAAATAAGTCTTATGCTATTTAAAAAGACACAAAAACAGACTGTTTAGTGTTTAACAAATCTTGTAAGCCCTTAACTTTAAGAGGCTTTTGTGATGCTTACTGGTGAAATTTAAAAGATTGCTGCAATATTACAGGGGGTACAGTTTTTAATTATAGTTAAATAGTTTTGATTTCTTTGAAAACAATCTACTGTACTATTGTTAACATGTGAAGCAAAATTCCTTATACAATTATTAAATACCATGATTACTTCAAATGAAAATAAGTAAGCCACTTGTGATAATCAAGGTACCATAGTCCTTGCTAAGAACCCTGTCTATAACATTCAAAACATGGTAGAAGTACCACTTCATAATGGCTGAAATTCTAAATGGCCCAATAAAGTTGGACTATATTCCTTCAAACCAAAATGTCAGATTTATTTACAAAATCTATAAGCAGAGTAAAATTAAATTCTTTAACATTTTAAATAGAGAACAATCCTAAACTTCTTGCATGTATATTACCCCAGTTTTTCTTTACTCCCTTTTGTAACAAAAAAAAAAAATTTTCCTTGATTCTGTTTACACTTTTGGTAAATTCCGTTTTTTCCATTTTTACTTTTAGGAAATTTCATTTTTTCCATTTTTATAGTATTTTATAAGAAAATTGCAATAAAATATGCTATAATTACTATTAAAACAATTTAAAGATTTATTGCATATAAAAAAAAACAGCAAATATCAAATCTTTCTTTAAATGTTAAAATCCAAGTCTAAAAATAAATTATATGTAAAAATAAAAAAATGTAACATGACTAGACAAAACAATGGAATGTTACAGTGCATAATTATCTTTCAAGTAGAACTTTTAATAAGATCTTCCTTCTTTAAGAACACATTCAGACTGTTTTTGTTTTTTTTAAGTAAAAGGATTTAGACTGATTTATAGTTACTGATTCACAATATAATAGTCACATTTAAAGAATCAACAGCAAATAACTTTAATGTCAATAATAATAATCTGAATAAAGTCAAACATTTTTACTAAAGTTTTACAAAACTGTAATTAAATCATAACTGAATCTTTGTAACAAAATATCAAAAAACAAATTAGACATTAATTCAAAATTTAAATATAACAACTTATCCCAAGTTGAAATACAGCTCAAATTTAAAATTGCTAATTTCTTAATTTGGGACTAATCTTCTAATCTCTTCTCTAGATCTCCATTGGTATTCTCAGGGGCAAGACTTTCACGTTGTTTATTGCGTAAATGTTTTTACTGAGGAAATGAATGTTCAGTATCTATGCTGGTAACAGGCCTCCATATGACCTCATTGGCACTCTGTTCTAGAAGAGGCAATCTGCTCTTATTTGCATTCCAGAATTTAAATTTGTTTTACAATGGTAAAGCACTGAAGATGATGCAATTATTAATCTGTGAGAATCACTGTATGATGTTAAGCTTTGGAGTAGACAAGCCAGTTGTTTCATAGAAAGGTGTTTTTAGTGAATTTTTCTCTTTCTTTCTAAATTTTAATGATAGGCACATAATAGCTTTTACTTTGCTTGTGTGACACTTTAAAGGAAATGAATTTGTTAAACTTATTGGCTTGATCTTCGGCTCTCTCTCCCCTTCCAATCTAATGGATATTTTCCCCCATTTCCACTTTTAGCAAGGGATTTCAGTGGCCATGGCTGAACCGTGATCTTCCAACTTTCATCTTGTTTGCTATATAGAGTTCCTTAGAAAAGTTTTAAAATATTTAAAAATAGAATAGCCAACATATTCTCAGAATAATCAATGAACCAGTTCCCTTTTTTATGTAAACATTTTTGTCCTTAATTCTTTTTCGTATCTTAAAAGGAAAAATAACTACAAATATTTGTAAAAACAAATTTTAAGGAAATAATGTTATTATATTTATTAAATTGTCAAAAAAAAAAAAAAAAAAAAAAAATTTTTTAGTTATTATGGAAAATTACACTAAAAGCCAGGTTCTGTTTATGATTAACGATTCCACACGTATGGAAAATTTGTTCCCCTTGAAATGAGCACACTCGTCCATTTAATCGGTGATATACATAAAAAAGAATTACAAAAAAAAAAAAAAAAAAAAAAAAAAAAAAATTAACTCCCCCAAATTTATAGTCAAAACATTAGATGCATGCTGGGATTTTTCCTTAGCTATTAAGATATGCTACTTCTCGGTCTAATCTGACTTAGTTCTATTCTTTCTAATTCTGAAGTCAGAATTCCGCAATTACTTGTCCATATTCCTTTTGTATGTTAACACCATTCTTTGTGAACTTTTTGCCTTATTGCTGTTGTCTTGCCTTGCATGTATTGTTTGCTCAATATTATTTTTACATTTTCTTTTCTTTGTTATTGTAAATTTTGGCAATTCTGTTTGTTGGGCATTTCTCTCAATTACATTTAACCATGGCCAATTACTCTACAGGACTAATTAATTAGACACTTCATTTTGTTCAGGAACTAATTTGTCTAAATATAGATATTTTATTTGTATAGATTATTAAACAACTAAAAGGAGTAATCACTCATAAATTTACTAACTTAAGTTGATTTACCTTCCTTCCCATTACTAATGAGACAGGAAATAAATAAATACATATTGATATTTATTATATCGTTTGACAGATGATTGATAATAAAATATCACTTTCTTGATCATGACAATTCAACCAAATTACTTGAATGATTTTGTACCTGAGGGAAAAATCTTTTAAAAATTGCTTTAATCTAGGAACAATAAAGTCACTCTTTGAAGATTTTGTTATTAAGAACAGAAATATTTTACAAGTTTATATTTAAAGAAGTGGTTAACTGTACAAACATTATGCTGAAATATACGATAAAGCATCAAGTGTATAAAGAAAGTTATATTACTATCTTGTAAAAGTTCAAGTAAATTTTCTTGATATTTTTACTATAATAGCCAGGGCCAGTCAATTTTTGTTTAAAATAATATTGCATCAGTTTTATTTATCCGAAGTTAATTCTTATTGGTTATAAAATCATATTTTAGATTTTTTTTAGTCCAACTCAGTCTCTTATGTTTTTTTTTTTAATATTAAATGCTTCTGATGAACTGGATTAGTTTTTAGAGAAATAGTATTAACAAGATAATCAACCTATGAAAGCCTCACGAACAAAGAGTTAAAAGATAGCAAATTCATTTATGAAAATTTAAAAACAATGTAAAGAAATATTCATAAGACATTAAGAACTTACTTCAAATTGATTTCCAATTAAATGCTGTCTTTCATGCTTGAGAACTGATGCAGAGTCTGTGAATGACCGATCACAATACTGACATACAAGATTAGATTGCTGCTCTTCCAAATTAGAATTATCATCATTAGTATTTGTAGTATTTTCAGCTACCAAGGTTTCAGCATTATTTTGCTTTTTGTTGTTTTGTTGATAAAGCTGTGCAATTTGCAGGGCCTCTGACAAGTCTTGATCCTTAGCCTGTTCAATTCGGTCCTTTTGTCCATTCTCTGTCAGCCAGTTAGCTAACTCAGGCAGAGGGCAAAAGTGAACTCTAATGTGTTGGGTAAGAAGGTGATTTTTGGACACACTGTAATCACAATAGGGACAAGCCAACTCACTCTGCACCATGTGAAACTTAAGATGGGTGAGCATGTGGTCCCTTCTTGTATTTGAATAGGGGCATCGATCACAGCGGTACAGCTTTTTAGGTTCAGAATCCTCCTTTTCAGGTTCAGCATTTTCATACAGGTCCAGATGGTCATGAGTGAGTGCTAAAGGTGTAAAATCATTAGAATCTATTGGGGGTAAAACACTAGCAAGGGCAAGATCTGCTGGGATTTCAGGTAACCGCTGTAAATTTGAAATAGACTGAGTGGCTACAAGGTTAGGATTAGGACTAAAATGAAGCTTGCGGTGCTGCACAAGTAAGTTATTTGAGGGAACACTGTAGTCACAATAGTCACAGGTATAGCGTTGCTTACTGCCATGTAACTCAATGTGGCGCTCAAAATGCGTACGTTTAGCACTTGCATAGGGACACTTCTCACAACAGAATTTCTTGAAATGTGCAATTTCAAGTAATGCATCAACTCTGTTTTCATGGGAAATCTCCGTCTCTTTGTCTTCAAGATCTTCACTTTCTAAATTGATTCCTTCCATCATTTCCATTTCAGATATTGTGTTATCATTAGGGTCTGGAACATATTGTTGCTGGTGGACTTTTAAATGATGAGAGAGCAAACCTTTGGAACCAACATAATAGTCACAATGTGGACATTTCATCAGTGGATGAACACTGGAACGCATCCCATGCATTAGCTGATGAAGACGCAGATTTCTCAGTCTAATGTTTGTATAAGGACATTTTGGACACTTTAAAAGCTTTTTGTATACCCCATTCTTGCATATGTATCCTGATTTGTCTCCAAAAGTAGCAAATCGAGCTGCTATTTTTAAAGGAGAGCCAACTGCATCATCCGGAGTTAATTTGGGCAAAATTTTAGAGGAGATCAGTTTTTGTTTAACAGAAGCAATTTCAACAGCATCATACATGAGGTTGATATCAGGGGGTTCAGATTTTGCAGGAGAAGACTGTGTTGAATCTGGCTCTGGTGATATGTGCAGCCGGAGATGTTGTTTAAGCAACCGTCTGTGACTTACCCAATAGTCACAATAATCACATTTGAAAGCAGCAGAATTTGATATCTTTACCCTATGAAATTGCTTGTGGTATAGGAAGTCATTTTTACTGTTTGTTGTATATGGACATTTTTCGCAGGAGTAGCGCATGCGCTTAGTAGATGGTGTCTTTGGAGAAATATTGACATCAAGTGGAGGCACAAACTCTTCCTTCTTCAATGGAGCATCTGTTTGCTCTGTCTGTTTAGAATTAATTTTATTTTTGGCAAGCTCACCTGAATGTAGACGTATGTGCTGATTTAAAAGTCGGCGAGCACATACATAATATGGACAGAACTTACACTTGAACCGATTTTGGCCTCTTGGTTTGTGGTAACTCATATGGAATTTGAGTAGAGTTTGTTTCTTTGTAGAATAGGGACAAACATTACATTGAAACTTATTAGGTTTATCTGCAGAGCGTTCTGGAAGTGGAATTCTGATTTCAATGGGTGCTGGTTTTTCTTCTTCACCATTTTCAGTGGAAGTCTTCATGAAGCAGTTGTTATAGTCAGTGGTTCCATGCTGTTCTCGCAGATGCCGATACAAGCATGCTTTCCAAGTTGACTGGAATTTACAAATCTTGCAAGTGTAAAGATCCAGTAGATCTCCAATTCCTGTATCATTTTCATCTCCTGATGCAGTGGCTCCCTCACTTTCTGCTGAATATGAAATACTTAATTTGCAAAGACTGTAGTCATTGCGGCCATGCTTTTGGCGCAAGTGACGGTAGAGTGCACTACGATAGTTGGAAGAGTGTCCACATAACTTACATTTGTATGGCTTCACTTTGTGTGAAGTTAGATGCCGCATGACCAACATTTTGTCTTTGTGGCGGTAAGAACATTTATTACATTTCCACATTTTTCCATGACCAAGTAAAGAAACAGTATCTGCTACAGAATCAGTTTGGGTTGTTGCCATCTGAGATGTTTGGGACAAACTTGTAGCAGTTGTTTCTGTTGAAGCATCTTCATCTTGCAAAGAAACAGATTGTACATTTCTCTCAACTGTTTTCTTTTCATAACTGCCCTCACTTTTCTTAAACTTGAAATCAAATGGTGGGGGATAATCACTAGTTTTATGGTCAATGCAAACAATCTTGTTTCGGTTGTTATTGTGTCTTCGTTTGATGTGCCTGTAAACATCACTTCTCCAATTAGACTTGTACCCACAACCTGAACACTCAAACTGCCGCCACATTTTCTGTGCATTTCTTTGGGCTGCTGATGTCACCGAAGTGAGAGAGGCATCTGAAGTGGCTGTACCATCAGCCTGCTTAGTCACTAGAGGATGGTTGGGATAGCACACAGCTAATAAAGATCGTCGAGCTTCTTCCTCTTCCATTACAATAACATAGCCATCCTCTGGGTGACGTTCTCTGATATGCTTCTTCAGGTCCCACTTCCAGTTCGACCTGCGCCCACAAGCAGAACATTTAAAAGGTTTAATGTATCCAACTCTTTTGGGGTTGCTGTACAAGGCTTCCAGTGCAGTTGTATGCTCAGGTGTATCTTTTAATTTGTCTGAGGCTAAAATTAAAGTTGTATCAGTGGTGTTTTGGGGTGATTTTACAGATGCTTCAGAATTTTTTGCCGTTTCACTGGTTGGATTTGATATTTTTTCTTTTCTGACTGAAGATGATGTGTTAGCCATTTTAATTTCATTGGTTCTAGACAGGATCTCCTCATTTGAAAGTGTCCCAACATAGAGAATTCGAATTTCTTCACCTGGATGCATGTAACGGTAATGTTTGCGAACATCTCCTCTAAATGTTGTCCTTTTACCACACAGGGGGCACATGTAGGGTTTATCAGAAGGTGACTTAGGAGGATCTTTCTTAGAACTTTTTAGCTTACTGATCATGGGAACACTAAGAACAGGTGTGCCACTACCAGAGACAACAGCAGGTTTTGGCACAAAGTCTGTTGGTGTTGATGTTTTCAAAGTTGAATTGGATGATATTAGTTGACTTGACAAAGTTTTCGGTACATTAGCACCAGGTTCAATTTTAACAACAGTTTCATTGACATCCCCTACAATGATATTACTATCTAAACTTTCACATCCAGAGTTCTCACTTATTTTGCTACTAGAATTATCAGCATGGTCATTTCTCAAATGTTTAAGCACAGTCCACCGAAATGCTGATTGAAAGTTACACTGAGAACATTTAAAGAGCTTTTTCGGTTTCAGCATTGCCACATTCAGCTGATGTTCTCGACGATTTGTGGGCATGGTTTCCATGTATTTTAGCACTGTGGCTTCTGCCTCCTGTTCAGACATTACTATAACGTCATCATTTTGACCGGGATGCTCTTTGCGGATGTGCTTACGAATGTCCCACTTCCAGTTAGACCTCTTACCACAAATAGGACACTTGAACTTCTTCAGATTAAGGTGAGTGGCAAGGTGAGCTTTCAATTTAGATGGAGCTGGTGCCGAGAAATCACAATATTTGCATAAGAATGGGCCAACAACATCTTTTTGGTGGGAGTCATCAGTAACATCTGTAAAACTTGAGCTACTTGCATCTTTAGTGACCATTGTCATTGATACACGATCTAATTCTGGTGACCCAGAAGACATTTTACTCTTGTCTTCATTACCACTCTCCAAATTATCAATATCATCAAGTAGTGAGTCGCATTCAGCTAAAGCCGTTTCTTCAGTCTTTACTTCAGTGCTTTCTGGCTCTTCATCTGCAGAAGAGATGATCAATCTTGTGTCATCACTTTTATGAGATGTAGGAGTAGATGTAGAAGTGATAGTTGCAACCGTAACAGTAGCAGATACAGTGGTTGTGTCAGCCATTGTGGCAGCACTTGAAGCTGCTAGTTCAGGGTTGGTGATCTTTTGGTAAATGACAAGGTTCTTTATATCATCTTCTTGTTGTACCTCATTTGGGTGATGACGATACAGATGACGATTCATATCTCCTTTCCAATGGCTCTGGTATTTGCAAAGTTTACATTTGTAAGGTTTATTGCCATCATGTAACTTAGAATGACGATCAATTTCTGATTTGTAACTTGATGTAAAAGAGCAAGATGGACACTTGAAGATAGTTGGTGAGGATTTTTTCTTCTGAACAGTTGTTACTTTTTCAATCAGGGACTTGTCAGGTTCAATCTCATGGTCCCTTCTGATGTGGACATTAAGGTCACCAAAGTACTTGTACTTCCTCATACATAAATGGCACTTGTATCTTTTGTCCACAGAGTGGACTGCCATGTGTCGGCGCAAATCACAAGGCCATTTGGCAATGTAAGAACAATACGTACATTTTAGTTTTGTCTTGCTAAATATGCTTCGCATTGTCTTAATGGACAAGTCTAAAGGACCGCCATCCTCATCGCCTCCTCGGAAATTCTCTTCATTGCCATCATCATTTTCAGCATTGTTATTGTCAACAGAATTTAAAACTTGGTACTGAAGTTCCAGGCCAAGTTTTTTAAATTCCTGTATGCTAATATTATGTTTCAGTTTCATGTGTCGGTTCATATCAGGTGATCTTTTGTATTTGAGGCCACATATCCGACAGCGGTAACAGAAACTTTTTTGGAAGCGATGCAAACGGGAATTGTTATTATTGTTATTGTCATTATCATCATCACCTTGATTTACATCAACCTTTTCACTTTGTTCTTTAAATGCTACTGTAACTGAATTTTCACCAACATCATCTGAGAAACTTCCACTCAAAGAAGGTTTCTCATCAGTTTGAGTTTTAATATCCACTGTATTTGCACTGGTCTTGCTGACTATCAACGATACATTCTCTTCACTGTTTGAATGGTGGTTTGTAAGATGGCGTTTTAAAGCACCCTCATTTGGGCTGGAGTAAGAGCATAAATTACAAGTGAATGCTGAAGTCATTTCATGGTTTAACATGTGGCGGTCATAATTAGTCTTCAGTGTTGTCCCATATAAACATTCTTTGCATTGATAAAAATTTTCATTTGTATGTTTGCTTTTATGAATATAAAAATCAATTTTTTTTTCAGTTGAGAAGCTGCAGACTTTACATTTAAAAACTTTAGCTTTTACATGGCAACTGTACACATGTTTGTAAGCTTGCATCCTAGTTTTACTTGTATACAGACATAGCTTACATTTGAAAACAGAAGCACCATTAAAGTTTGTGCTTAGTCTTTCAATGTACATGGAACAAGAATCAAGATTATTGTTTTTACTTAGATGTGTTCGAGATTTTTTTAGTTTTATACTTTGGTTAGACATTGTGTATCTAGCTGGTGATGATGAGGGCTTCTTTGGCTTGGGTGATGTAGGTAGTGGTGGAGTTTTGGAAGCTGTGTATTCTGGTTGAAGCTCTTCCATTGTTACAATGACCTTATGAGCCTTTTCCTTATGCCGCAAAAGTTTGTGCTTCCAGCGAGATGCGTACTCACAGAAGTCACAAGGAAAAACATTAAAGTTGGCACTGTGAACATCAATTTGATGATACAAAAACATTTTAGATTTTGTTGTTGTAAAACTGCACTCTTGACAATGGTAATTGCGGCACACATTGGGTGGAGGAAGAATTCCACCTGCTGATGAGTTTCCAGAGATTTCTGGAAATTCATCAAAGGAGTGATTCATTGGGCTACCTTCAATGAGAGAGCTATCATCTACATCCATTGAAGTCTCATCTGCTGCCTCTGCCATATCTTGATTTATAGGATCTTCTTTTATGATGAGTGGACTCTCTTCTAGTTCTGGTGAAGATGCCATAGCTTCTTTTGAAACAGTGGTGGAGGGCTTAATACCTTTTATACCAGATTCAAAAAGTTTGAATTTTTTGTGGCGGCGACACCGGTTAAGGTGCCGTTTAAACAGATATCGATTTCTACTTGAGAACTCGCAGAGGTCGCAGCTCCTTAGGGGTTGTAAAGTTCGTCCCATAATAAAGTTTCAGCTTAATCCAAGATCCAGTCCCTCACATGTCAAATCCAGACTAGATCTGAAATCAAGAGAAATAAAAAATAAAATATCTTCAAACTCATGACTTAAAAAAATAAAAAAATAAGTCCAACTTTTAACTGAACTATGTGGTCCCAACATATATTCTCAGTTGCATAAAAAGTATTTTTCTAGACACTTCAATTGAGTCTGGTCTTATAAAAACATGGAACAGCAATAAATTCTATTCACTTTTTTTTTTTAGTGTTTTTTTTTAGTTTTCTTGCAAGAAATTTAATATTTTCAAAAACAGCAGAATTAACTAAGCAAATTAAATGAAATTTTAATGAAAATGAAGAAATAGAAAATATTGATTTAAGACAAAAAAAAAAAAAAAAAAAAAAAAAAAAAAAAGTTAGCTTTACACATTCAATGATATTCCTAAAAATGAATCACTTATTTTGGAACAGTTAATTTTTTTTTTTTTATTATTATTAGTAATTATCAATTTTTCTACTATAAATTGTGTAACAAATCATTGACATACATAAAAGCCAGTTGTCTTTTGTTTAATATAACAATTCTTGACACATACACATTATATATATGAGAGAGAGAAAACTTAATAGATGATGCTAATCTGTACTATAATAAAAAAAAAAAAAAAAAAAAAAAAATATTAACAAAGTGAAAATATATCAATTCCCCTAACATGAATCCTAATGGACATTAAGTTCATTTCGAATAATTAAATAAAGAAAATATTCAGGAAACATTCAATAAAAAATTATTTCAATGTGGCCTGGTCAAACAGGTCACAAAAAAGAAAGGAAAAAAAAACAAAAAAAAAAAACAAAACAAAAAAAAAAAAAAAAAAAAAAAAAACAGTAGAACTGATAAATTCAATGCTTGAAATAATAAAAATTTTAAAATCTTATCAAGTCTAGCTAATTTTAATTTGTCAATTAAAATATTTGTTGAGTAATAGCTCTTATTTGAGGATAAGTTTGTTTTTTTTTGCTGTTCTTGAATACATTTTACATTTACCAAGTTCAATCATAATTTTGTTTACTACTAAAATCATTAATTGTATCATTGTTGCTATTGTTTAAATGAAGCAATCACTACAAAAAGGTAGTGTATGTATATGTAACACAATTTTGTTCAATAACAAATCTCACCAAAATTAGTACCCTTCAACTGCACACTAATGATTTTTACCAACCACTACTTACTAAAACATGTCACAACATGGCATTTATTTCACCCACTTCATTAGCAAGTAACATGAATGCTTATGTTCTAGCTAAGAAAAAAGACCAAATGGAAGAAGCAATGAGAAGTTGCAACATTTTTCAAGTGAAGTTTTTGAGTTTGAACAGAGAGAGAAGAAAAATATAGTCTCTAGACAGAAATTTGCTTTATTTATTCATTTAAAAAAAAGTTTTCAAAAATGTAACCTTTTAGACATAAAATTAAATGTTGAGAAGTACAAATAACCTCTGAAGAGTAACAAAGTAATGAGAATATTATTAGGTTGGTGCAAAAATAATGACAATGTCGTTTTTTGACATTTTTAACATCAAAAAACGACATTATTTTTGCACCAACCTAATATTTATAAGGATGATTTTCTGTCTTGTATAAGAGGAGTAATTCAGTGCTTAACAGAAATGTTAAACTTATTGACATTACAATCATAAATAACAAATTTTCAAATCTTTAACAGTAATACTAGAATCTATGCAATGCTTTCACAGAACAGGCTGATAATTCACCATAAAAAACAGAATTTAGTAAGACAATCTAAAATGAATTTTAGAAGTGAGCAACAAAAATGATAAAGTACTATTTGTGAAGCAAAGACTGAAAATGGCAAGTAGCATCAGATTATAAATAATCTGCAGAAGTGAATCAATTTAAACTGAACAAAAAAAAAGCTTTAAATATTAATAAATACAGTATTCTAAAAAAAAAAAAAAAAAAAAAAAAAAAAAAAAAAAAAAAAAATTAATATTTCAGAAATTGTTAATCAAAAAAATTAATTTTGTGCAATTTTTTGATATATAAAAAAAATGACAGAAAAATGATTGTTTTTCTCTAACTTTTTAAAAAATCTTTCACTTATATATTAATTTCACAAAAAGCTCAAAATCTTTTCTAATTAATGGAGAGAAATGTGAAGAATGCGCCAACAAAACATTTATTAAAAAAATCTTTAACAAAAATAACATACTTAAATATTCTAATATTTTATTGAATGGTTTTATACTCTTACTTGTTAAGGAAATGATAGAAAATTCCCAATAATTTTAAATTTACTATAGTTACTGCTCTTGTTTTCTGATAACGCTGTGTATGGACATACTTATTTACAAATCGACACATTTGTGTATACACACACAAAAAAAAAAAAAAAAAATCCTTTGGTCTTTCCCCATAAAGATTTTGACAAAAGTTTTTAAGTTGTTTTGTACTTCATTATGCTCACTTTTTAGCAAATCTTTGGGAGGTATTTAATGTTTTATTTAATTAGTTAAGAAATTAATGGAAAAAAAAAAAAAAAAAAAAAAAAAATGTTATGATGATTTTATTTAATTTTTTTAGTGGTCATATGTTCAATAGCATGTCAAATAGCAATAAATTACCCACTGAAAAGTTTCAGCTTATTTTTATAAAAATATATTTATATCTAAACCGGTTTCCAGCATTTTTATTATTTTATTCAAGGTTTTCATTTAAAGGTAATTTAAAAAGAGTACAAATGTTTATCTCAAGATTTACTGTACATAGAAAATATTTTTTACATTCTTCCAAAGTGCAATAAAATTAAAATTTTTAAAACTCAAGACAATTTTATAGAGAATAAAATAAAGATTTATTAGAATTTTACTTACAAACTATGATAATCAAGTTTGTCTATAATATCTTTTATAGGATTCATATGAACAAAGTTTAAAAAATAAAGCTCACTGAATATTGAGTAATATTAAATGAGTAAATTTGCAAACTATACAATACTTTGAACATATAAAGTTAATACTCATACCAGAATAAATGATCAAAGTTTTAAACTGCAGATTATGTTGTCAGAGTTTCCATTTCTATAAAGGAAAATGACACCCACACACTTTTCGAAAATTGAATTCTTTAAAGTGAAACATCTAAAAAGAAAGAGAAGGGTATTATTTGTTAAAATCATTTGCTTGCAATCATACAATCAGCAAGATAGCAAATACCTTCCATTAATCATCTGTTGCCCATAGTAAGCAAGAAGTAACTCACAATAAGAACAGAGAAATGGTTTATCCAGTTGATAATGGATTACTTCAACCAAAATACCTTGTATGACTCAATAGAGCTAATAACTAGAGAGTTGAATAGTAGCAGGCATGTAAAAGTGCAGAACTGGAGAACTTGCTGACTGTCTTTCAGCTAAAATTGGAAGTTCAAGCTATGTTAGTATGCAAAAGAGAGTGTGCAGCAGTACATAACTTATGTCTCTCTCATGCTTGTCTACAGATGTCAATGTGATTTCTGTTGCTTAGCATTTGAAAGCTAGATATAATCATCTATGCTGCTACTATAGAAGATCAAGTATGTCTAGCATATGTGAGAGAGGAAAAAAAAAAAAAAAAGTGTAAAAAGGACAGACATTCAGTTAAAGATATTGCAACTATTTATGATTTTGAAGCATAACTCATCATGGAAAGGATTTTTAATTTAAGCTATCTTCATAAAAGGAAAAACATTATCTAAGTAATTATTTCTATTTTATGTCATAGCTTTAATTCTTAAAGAACAAATCCATGAAAGAATTGTATTGGTGTGTGTGTGTGTGTGTATATATATATTATATATATATATATAAACAAGCAAACAAACATTTCCTTCTATCAAAACTAAAATACATAAGCCAGAAGTTATACAAAACATTGACAAATAAATATTGCTCAGAGATATTTTTGCAACTTTTCACAAGATCCTTTTGAAATATTTCACTCTTCCTTTCAAATCATTAACATTTCAGAAACCCTACTAATAAAGTCCTTTCAAGCTTCAGAAATTTTCATTTACATTCATTTCAGGAGACTGGTGAGACCATGAAAGCACTTCTACATTGTTCTGAAGAAACCATTTAACTGCACGATTTAGGTTATTTCACACTAAAGAAAAATTAGCTTTCAAAATTTTCAAAATCTATGTGAGGTAATTCCAATAAGTTTTAGATACATGGATCAAATTTATTTTCAGTATATATTGCACCAAGATTATACAATAGTTAATTAAATTACAGATGAAGCAGATCATCTTCCAAAACAAGAAATAGCCAAGTCAATGAGCTTTGTTTTTTTAAAGTATTAAAAGGAGCCAAAATCACATGAACAAAAAAAAAAAAAAAAAAAAAAAAAATATATCCAAATCATTACTAACCTACTACCTTTAGAAAAAAAAGTGTGATTGATGGGAAAAACAGAGCATTAAACAATATTCATTTTTCACCAAAAAGTAAAATTCTATCATTATGCTAAAAAAAAAAAAAAAAAAAAAAAAAAACTTTTGCAAAGTTGATCTCATAAAATTCACATCAATTTGTTTATAACTACATTAAATATTTTACTGTTAAATATTCAAATCACTGCGCTTGATGACAATGCACTCTGATGCAACTTGTCTGACCAGTACTATTTAGGTACTTTTTTTTTTTTATACAATCATTACTTTTCCTTTGCCTGTGATATTACAAAGCTTTATAGGCAAGAAAACATTTTAAGGAAATCAAATATATATGCACATATCCACACATCACTTTCAGTCATGTTAGTGAATGCAAAAATCAATTTTTAAATTTAGCAACTGTTAAATGCAACCAAATAACATGATTAGTCATGCACTCACTAGACTATAGATTGGTTCCTATGACATGTTCTAATTCTACTCTAATTGTCATCCACTTTGAAGTTAGTCGAATATCTCAAATTAACCAAACCCAAACTTGAGGTATACACAACTGTTGTATGGCAAATTATTCCTTTAAGAACAATGTGCAAGCTATAACTTCCAAACATTATCATGTGCATAAAAAAAAAAAAAAAAAAAAAAAAAAAATACAACAAACAATGTCCACCTAATTGTGAACGCTTTCATGAAAGTGAAACTAATTAGCTGCGAGTTAATCTTAATGTGAACAGGTTTGCAAATATCCTACAAGTTCTAGAACTTCTATTTGGGAACTTTCTTAACCTAATGTGTAGAAAGGATGTTCTTCCCTAAATGAATATTTAACCATTACTGCCATAGATTACCAGTACCTAGAAATTCTATTTTTTATGTCCACACAATCAGTGTCATTTAAATTCAATAGAAATATAATGCTGAATGACCAAAACATTTCCGGTTCATTAATGTAGGTGTATTGAATACTTCATTAAAAACGAGCACACCCTAATGAAAAAAAAAAAAAAAAAAAAAAAATTAAAAAAAAAGATCGCAAACTTGATAATTTTTTTTTTTATTGTCTAAATGTTTGTTATTAAAAGGAAAGACCAAAGTATTTTTTTTTTATAATCCTTCCTAGCATGTCCGAAAATTTAGTTAAATCTTTTTTTTTTCTTTGAGTCAGCAAAATTTAAATAAAATCAATCATGTCAGCCATTCTTGACAACTTTGTAAACAAAAGTGAAATTCTCTGTTTAAAAAAATCTTGTAAAATTCAATTATACTCTTGAAATTATTTTATGGAAATTAGAAAATTTAAAGTTTACTTAATATAAGTGAAAACAAAGATTAATTGTTTAGCAGAAAAAAATAGGTTTTGGAGGTGTGAATTGACATTTACATCAATCTATTGACAACTAATGTCAGGACAATTTATGAAACTTTCAAATTTTAAGTGAATCAGCTTATTTAACTATAAAGTAATTCTTAAAAATTAAATACTTTCAAAAGTCTAACATTTTATCGATTTTTTTTCTTTTGGTACTTTTTAACAAAGACATGTCCAAAGCCTGCACTGTTTACGTCCCTAAAATTGAATCTAAAAAAGAAAAAAAAATAATTGCAGTATGAATGATAGAAAAAGAAAAAAATGAAAAGAAAATATTTAGTGAGATATGTGAAAAAAAAAAAAAAAAAAAAAAAAAAATTTAAAAATGCGACATAGATGGTTGGTCAGAGAATTTGATATATGCTAGCCAGAAGGAAATCAGCACAAATTGTGAGGCTGGATCCTCACTATCAGGAGAAACAACTCTTAAAACTCCCGACATTATTTCCGAATTATGCCGCCATAGTTTCATACCAGAAACGTTTTTAATACATTTTTTGGCATATTAAAAAATTATTTTAAAAATAATTGTAATAAATTTTCAAATGCAAGATCTGTAAAAATACATCTTTTAATATGAGCATTTCCAGAAATACACATATCTAAACTC
Organism: Acanthosepion lycidas; assembly: GCA_963932145.1. NCBI lineage: Eukaryota > Metazoa > Mollusca > Cephalopoda > Sepiida > Sepiidae > Acanthosepion > Acanthosepion lycidas. Next base: position 16,143,760 of record OZ010606.1, read on the forward strand.
AATTTTAAAATATTTTACAACTTTATCACATTTTGATAATTGGAGAAAAAAAAAATTCTTGTAAAAATTAATTTTTCATTAGAAAAATATTTTGGTTTCAGACAATAATATCCTTAACATATATTAGTCATAAAAGTCATTAAAAGCTTTTCTAATTAAATAATGTCTTAGTTTTATTGGGTTTTGTATTCTACAATTCGAAGCTAAATTTTGGATAGAAATGCTTATCGATTAGTTAAAAAAAAATAAAAAATAAAAATAATAATATTAAAAATACTTTGGTCTTCTTAATAGCATAAATATTTTGGCAATAAAACTAAGTTTTGGACCTCTTTTTCATCATGCTATGCTGTTTTTATGGCGAATTATTGAATATACCTAAGTAAAAGGCATTTTCTTTTTCAATATGAGAGAATTCTGCAAATAATCTAAAAGTTGTAATATCTGCAGAATAAAGCAAATGAAAACTGAGCCAGACTAACAATCCTTATCTGGAATATTACATCCATTCTCTTAACTACTGCCAGATATTTTTTAATTAACTGTTTTCAATTGGTCTTTGTAGTACTTGTTTGAATTATTCATTGAATCTCAAGGAAGAGAGCATAATTAGGACTTCATTTGAATCTTATCACAGTTTGGATGCAAACTAGCTTTCAAAATGGTTTAACTTGTCATGATCTTTTGCATTCTGTATTATGGCAAAGTATCCATTTTTCATTGCTTCTCACAGTTACATTTTTATTATATTGAAAATAGTGAATTGCACATAAAAAATAAATAAATACAAGTCACACATCAATGTAACTAACATAACCAAGTTGGTGCAAATGATTTTCAATACTTAATTTGGCTATTTTATAACATTGATTAAGCAGTGTCTTGATCTAATTACTATTAACCTTTAACTGATTTACCTAACTGTAGAACATTATTCAGCAACAAATTTTCAAAATAAAACTTTGTAAACTAATTTAATACATTTGATCAGTTACAGTACTATGCCTATAAATTGCACAGATCTTTTCTTTCGGGCAGTAATGATGAAGACACTAAACACAACAACATATTTTTAAAGAATATTCCCATAAACATTTGAATAATTTTTTTGGAATTCCCTTGCCAGATATTTTTTGCATTTCATTGTAACTGATGTGCTATGTCAAACTGAAATTATAACGTCATAAATCCAGACAATTTTCACATATAAAGAGAATTTATTTTAACAATATGCTAATTGGTTAGTAATATTTGATTAACAAAAGAGTAGGTTGTTGAACTGTAAATATTTAAAAATCCTAATATTCTGAACTTGATAGATATATATTGTAAAAAGGTTTTTTTCATATTCTGTAGAGGATGCAAATATACAGAGAATTGTTAAAAATCAATTAGCATGGTCATAAATGGATGAAATGTCAGCCAAAACAATATTCCCGTACACTATTCAATATCTTATTTTTGGGAAATTTAAAAAATAAAAATGTAGCAAAAATATTAAAATTCTAAAATTAAAAATTATTTAAACACTACAAGAATGTTGAGAACAATTTTACAATATATATACTTATATGAAACAGAAGAATTAAGGCAAACTTAATGTGAAAATGTGTGAATACTTTTCTTACCGATTATGGTTGCATTTGAATTAGCAGTGAGAAAATAGTTTCAACAATTTATTTGGATATATATTTGAGAGAGAGAAAAAAAAAAAACAAAAAAAAAAAAAACAAAAAAAAAAAAAACAGCTATTTATAATGGAATGAATAATGCAAACTCCTCACAAAGTCCATACTTCATTGTCATAGGCTGACCTACATGAGCAGATGGGTCTTTTCCTTTTCAACAAGAAACATTTCACAGTAGGAGAATCTCAAACAATTTAACAAGCACAAATTCACATTTATAGTAATCAACTTTTGGTGCTGAAGACATAAATAGAATAAGAATGGAAGTCATTTAAAATATTTTGAAAATAGAGCTTGGAACAAACATGTGCAGACTGGAAAGAAGGTAAAGCATTTTTGAAAGGGAGGGAGAGAAAAATAGGGTTACAAAAATGGTTGATGTAGAAGAGAATAGTGAAATGCTAGCAAGAAAGTTAGTTATACAAGTCATAAATACATACACAATAATAGCAGAAACAACACTGAATCTTTGAATAGTCAGTGTGTGCGTGCATACACACACACACACACACTTCAAAGTGCAAGAAAATTCAAAGACATTTTACAATAAAGCAAAGATTACAAAGCTATTATAGTAGGAGAAATGAAGTCAGTCTAGGAAAGAAAAAGGGAGATATTATATTGTAGCACACAGACTAGCAGAATGCTGAGATTATGAAAAACACCAGTTCTTTTTTTTTTTTTTTTCCTAACTTTTTCCAGAGCTTCTGATTGTTCAAAGTTCAAGCAAGTACCTAAGCAATCAGCAATTATTTTACTGCAAGAAGAGAAATAAGGGTGGGGTGATTACAGGACATAAAGAGTGTCTTTCTTTTTTAATTGAAGTCAAAAAATTGAATATAAGCTTCAAAAAGAATGAATGCATTATGGCATTAACTCTTTAACAGTAATGAAATTACACATTTTTAGGATTTTGTAATTATACATTATGATATCAAAACAATTAGTCTAAGAATAAATTAATTTATTCCTTATTTGTGATACCAATTCAACAATATTTTTCATAAAATGTTCCAGTAAAACTCATGATCATTTTACTGAAAATAAAATGACTCTGCAGTTGCACTAAGCAGCAGGTCTTTCTCTTAAATTATTTTTCATTATATGCTTACTGAGATTACCAACATTAAAATGTCAGTGCTGGGCGTCATTTGATACGTTAATTAAAATACTTTTAATCATCATTACAGTTGAATTAACATGGTAGTCAAAAGTAAAAAGTTGATATACAACAATTTGGGGTATAAAGAGAATATGGCTTCATTTCAAATCATTCAATAAAAATATGAACAAAAGCCTATATTTAAATTTAACAATATGAAGAACAGATCTTATAGAAAAGAATACTAGCAGTTTGGGATATCAGTCAAGTGAAGCTGTTATAAATAGTGTTATTATATCTTAATATCTGAACCCTTCTTGTCTACTCTGCTGCAGCTGTTTATGTTGTCGCAGATGATTTGTACATCAAATTAAATACTGAGTGAATGAAATAAAGGGAAGTAGCATAGAACAAAATAAAAGTAAATGTATTAGTTTTATGGCATGGATATTCTCATTGCTTAAAGAAACTTTCGCTACAATAGCAAATAATAAGCAAATTAACTGATTACTTTTTATATAATATAGGGGCAGATTCAGACATTTTCCCCCCCATCATCTTCCAGAAGATACTCAGAATTTTATATTGAATATCTTCAGAGTTTTCAAGATTAATTTTTCTTTGAAAATTTTTTTAAGCATAAGTAAAGAGAAAAATTTAAATCCTGTCACTAAGGCAGCCTACAGAGATTATTCATAAGCAAAAAGTGCAAAGTAAGTCACAAAATAAAAGACACCAGTGTTTTAGCGACCAAATCATATTTGCAATGAAAGATACCATTCCATTTCCTGAGAATGTGGGTAGCTGAAGTAAAAACAAAGAATCTAATCTAACCGGAGTTGACCACATGGATCATAAAAAATAAGAGGTAAAAATCACAACACTAGTTATCTTTTAATTTGCTCCCCATAAAGATTATATATATATATATATATATATATATATATATATATAAATTGTTGCATGTTTCATTAATATAGACATGTTTTGTCTATTTTAATTAAGTTCCTTTCATATTGTCTGATAAGCTTAACATTATCATTGAAAGATGAAAGGAAATCACCATATTGATACATGTTTAAATACAATCTAAGCTTTCGGCTTACATAAGCCATTATCAAAGATGACAATTATATTTCAATATATCAACTAATACACTGATGAAACAATAATGATTGTTTTTGTTGCATGAAAAATTTCAAAGCAACAAATTCGTGCATATGAGATGCAAAAGCGAAAATCGCATCGCCACTCATGACGTCACACATGACCATGCGAGAGTGAGAATGTGAAGTATTAAGTATGAGAAGCCTTTGGTATAAACCAATGGCTTCTGTTATCAATTATAGGCATTTAAGAATATTTGTGGAGATCTTAGTTTATTTTGTTCAGGTTAGGTTTCAACTGTTTTATGTATATAGCTTCAAGAATTTTTAGTTTTTGTTTATCATTTTCATGTTTAAGTATAGTTGTGTTTTCAACAAGGATTTTCTGGAATTGTGTACGTGGCCAGGCATGTTGTTTTAAGTGCCTAAAAATGTTAGTTATCATTCAAATATATCAATATGGTGATCTCTTTTTGTCTTTCAATGATAATGTTATTAAGCTTATCAGACAATATGAAAGGAACTTAAAATAGACAAAACTTGTCTATATTATTTAATGAAACATGCATCAATGAAAAATTGCTGCCTAAATATACACAATATATATATATATATATATATATATATTTATCCAACACCATCACTTCATAAGACACCAGAAGTGTTGAAACAAAATGGCTATTTTTGTAGTGATTTTATAACATTTATGTTATAATTTTTGAATAATTATATTGATTTCAATTGATGCAACCCTTTTTAAGGACACCATTTGTATTGAATAATGGTTTTATTTTTTGATATTACTATGTGTAAATACTAGCATTCAATTGACATTTTTATGGGGGGGGGGTAAATAAATATACTACTGATCAATACTTAAAATTACTTTGTGTAAAAATTTGATGCTTTTAAAATGCATGTGCAGACTATGAAAGATATGTGCGCAAAATATGTGAACAATTATTTAATATCCACAGGCAGACAAGATATTGTAATGTAGTACAGTTCTTCTATATATCACTCTTTGTCTCCATAATTTAAATCATGTAAATCAACTTGATTGAAAATATTTCTTCACTCTTAATTCACAAAGAAAGAAAATTTTAAAAGTCCTTAGAATATTTTTATAAACATTGCTTTGAATGGCAAAGTAAGATTAACAAAATTAAAAATCACTTTAGTTATTTAGTTTATCTTATAGGCCTTCCTAGTTTCAATAATCGTGATATGATTTATGATTTTTTAAAACCAGTGAAACTTTTTTGGTGGGTGGAGGAGACAAATTCAATGACATTTTTCGATCAATAAACAATAAACATTCACCCATCAGATAAACAAAACAGAAACCACACAAACCAAAATTTTGCAGAAAAAAAAAAAAAAAAAAAAAAAAAAAAAAAACTGTCAATGCTTGGTGTGTTCTATCTTTATACTATTTATTTACTGCTCCCTCGGCTGAGACTGTCAGTTATGCAAAAAAAAAAAAAAAAAAAAAAAAAAAAATCGGGTTAACAACATTTTTGTTAAAATATGTTGCATTGTTCAGAATTCAATAAAATGAATATCAGTTTTACTTTTACTTTAGTTAGAGAAAGAAATGTGAAAAGTAAAACTAAAAAAACATATCCATATGAAAGTTAATGCTACATTTTTATGGGCAAAGTAGGGAACATTCATTTTTAGTCATTCTTTGATAATTTTTTTGAATAATTAGTGCATATTGCCGAACAGTTCCATAGAAAACCAAAATTTCTTAGCCGGCATGACCTAGTATAGAACAGACAGACAAAAAAAAAAAAAAAAAAAAAAAAAAAAAAAAATTAATTAGAAAGAGTTCAGAATCTTGGAATGTTAGTGACGTCTCAAAGTTAGACTGTTTCTCAAGACAAGAATGGGAATTTATGGTTGTGCTTGAATTTGATAGTTGAGCATTTTTATAAGTTATGAAAATTTATTATTTTTTACATTTTGAAGTATACAAAAACAAAACCCGTTTTGCCAAAGCTAAAAGATTTGAAAGATAGATCAATTTTTAAAAGATTTCACTAGTTCACATTGTTTTAAATGCGATTTTAAAAGTTAAAAGTAGTATATAAAAAAATGCATAAAAAATATTATCCATTTATGATTTCTTCCTTATGAAAAAACATTTTATCACGTTTACATAGATGTCAATGAATTGTTAAAAAAGTGAATTCATTTTTAAAAAAAATTCATTTTTTTTTTTTTTTCATCATTCCAACTTGAAGTCTTTAAAGAAAAAAAAAAAAATTTTTTGTTTTTAAAAAATAAAGTGTACAAAAATTCAAGACCAGTGGATTCGCTACAAAATTTCACTCATGTCTAGTTTAGTTAGTACAAATACCCGAAGAATAAAAAAAATAAAATCAGATGATTGTAAAAAAAATGTAATCGCGATTTTTGGGAAGGTACCTGTTCTACTAATCCACTTAATTTTTTAAAAAAATTATGCCAACATAAAAAAAGTCAGACTTAGTTTCTTGATTTTCAAAAACACTGTGTTTCAATAATTTTTTATTGCACAAAATAGTTCTTTAATAACGAAAAAACAATTTAGAGACGAATAACCACAAATAATGCAATTCAATTTTTAAATATAATCAATAAGCAGTTGAAAGATTAAAGTATAATTTTCTGAAAAGAAAGAAAAAAAAAAAAAAGGTCGAATGTTATGACCATCTTGAAATAAGCGAGAGATGGAAGCAAAATAGAAAACCGGCATTTTTTTTTTTTAAAAGAGAAAAAAAAAAAGTTTGAAGACAAGCAACGACAATAGAAATTTCAAATAACCATAGTTTTTGCAACACACACAAAGCAGGATTCATGCAGCAGACTGATGAACTCACTAATTTTTTTTTAGTGTGTTCAGTTCTTATTTTAGTTTCTTTTTAGTCCAAATTTTAGACTTCGCTTTTGTTGCAAAGAAAAAGAAGAGAGCTAAAGAGAATTCAAGCAGAGAGAATGATAGCACAATAGACGATACTAGACAACTTTAATTACCAATAAAATACCATTGTACTGCATTTGGAATAAAGAAAAAAATGAATTGATTTTAGACAAGGATTTTAGACATTTGATCTTTCTTTAAAGTGTTATTAATCTTCTGGTAGTTAACAGTAACAGAATATTCTTAAAAAAGTAAACAAATATTATCAGGGTAAGTGAACAGAGGCTGAACATTAAACAGATTATGGAATGAAAGAAAAAAGAAGAGAAGAATTGAGGTAAATGTTATACAGCAAGCAAACGGTAGAGATTTCGAAGGGAAAATTTTGTGCAGACAAAATCATCATTAGAAAAGAAAAAAAAAGATGGTATGTAAAATAAACTGAAAAAAAAAAAAAAAAAAAAAAATCTAATCGCGTTAATTAATAATATAATAATACTCAATGAAAATTTTCTATACAATTTATTTACCATTGTTCAAAAACAAGTCATAAAATTAAAAACAGCGATTCGCTGTTAAAGTCAACAGTACAAGGTAGAATTTTCGATAGTTTTTAACTTTTATAGTTTAGTTTTTTATGCGATACAAAAAAGTTAATATCTAACAAGTTTCAATGACCAAAGAGCAGCAAATCTGACAGCATTCTAAAATCTATACACGTGTCTATAACAATCACAACCACCCATTTTGTCCTCAAAACGTCTATGCCAAACGATGAAATCATTCATATATTCAACACTCAACAGAAATAATGTCTTAGAATATGTAGACAAACTTTCAAATGGTGCCCGTAACAATAAAGAAATAATTTAAAAATTAGAAGACTGAGCAGAAACTTATTTTTAATTTATAAATCAAAGAAGAAATATTCAGAAAGATAAAAATTTGAAAAAGAAAGAAACAAACAAAAAGTTGGTCAATCAAAGCAAAGATTTTAAAATAAAATCATGGCGATACGCCCTTATTGGACACAAGATACTCATGAATCGATGGCTTGCTTTAATCCAAACAAGCTATAAAGTTAATCGGGAACATTAATTTCTTTCATCTTCAACTTTTAAAATGCAGAATGCAATGAAATTTTATCGTAAATAAAAACGAAGGCAAAATAATGAAATAAGAAAAATATTAGTGAGAAGACTAAAAAATCCTCCAAAGTACCAAGATGATGGAAGGCGACTAAAGCAGGCAACCAACAAAACCATTTGCTTTCTCCTACCAGTTTAAGTACGTCACCTCCATTGATTTAACTTCCTCTTTCCATTCGCAATTAATATGAATTATGTTCAAAGCTAGACTGTCCTCTTGAAATAAAACCTGAGAAAATGTAGTAACAATGGATAGATGAAAAAAAAAAAAAAAATGAAAGCATAATAAAAAGCTAACATGTGAAAATGTGTTTAAAATTGAATACACTGAATGATGGTTAAAATGATTCATCTAAATTTAGAGCGAAGACAAACCATTAAATAATGCTATTTGATAGTGGACATGGGGCAATAGCTTTTTTCTTTTTTTTGATAATTACAACTGCATTTTTATTTTCAGTAATTTAGTTTATAAACAAAAAAAAGCCAATGATCAAGAAGACTTATTTTTAATTTAAATTATCATTTTTTTTAGTTATGCACAATCGCTACGAAACATGTACAATGTACATTAAGTACATCGTGTAGTTCAACAGGAATCAAGAATTTAAGAATATAATAACGTTTATGAAGATCGTCAAAAAAATGTTTTAAAATAGATCAAATAAAAAGTAATGTTAAACTTAATATTTTTCATTTTTTACAGTTTCAATAAGACTAAAAGAGTTTCTTGTATTACTAACGATCTAGGTCCAAAGAACAGAAGTGATCCACAAAAAATAGTGTAAAGATTTTTTAATGACTACAAACCTGGTGATAAAGTTTCAAGTAAAGCTTAGTCACAAAAGAGATTTTGATCATTTAAAAGAAATATGATTTTAAAGTTAAGAAACAAGAAGAGATGTAAGAGGATGGTTTTGTAGACGCATGGTGCCTGTTCACAAGGATAAAAAAAAAAAAAAAAAGTTAAACATACCGATCGGCTTTTCTTTTCAAATAAAATTCTGGTAAAATTCTATCCTAAATGCTCCAATTTGCTGGCTGAAATGAAGATGACGACTGTAAATGTACTTAAAAAAAAATTTCTTGCAAAGATTTGCGAGAAAGAAAGGGCTTTTAAAGGAAACAAGCAATGTTGGCATTGAAATGTAGCTGGCTAGTAGAGTAAGAGGCAAGTAGTTTATTTCTCCAGCGATAGCAGTCTTCGCTCAACCCATCCGCAGTTGCCCTTGCTTCTTTTCTAATCATGTCATACCCCCTCCCTAAAATGCAAACAAAGATTTATTTTAGAGGAGAAACATTACAAACAACACCGGCATTAGCTGATAAGAAAAAAAGAAAAACTTTCAAAATACTTACATATCGCAGGAGAGAATTCTTGGAAACAGATAGGAATTAAGTAACAGAAAACATAGACGTCCATCCGCAGTTAATAAATAAGAACGGTCGATTATTCATGCCCCCCCCCCCAAATAAATTAAAAAAAAAAAAAATGACTCAAACAACTAACTGGGTCTTTTGGAATATACACGTATAAACTTTACTAAACATATATATGATGATTGACGAGTGTATATAAAATGAAAGATTTTCTCCCTCTCTTTATCTTATGGTGTCTCATTTTCTGTCACTCCTGTTAATTTTTTTTTTTTTTATTATTATTATTTTATTTTTCACTAGCATCACAGTGCCTAGAGAATGATGGCGACTGGTACTGCTGCTTGTCAGTTTTTACTTTGTTTCTCTTGCGCTTCCCCCCTCTTGCTGCCTTACGTATTCAGGAGTAGTCAGTCAGTCAAGTTAGCTCTAAAAACCGAGCATCTTTTGTACTATACTACTCTCGTCTTTGCTTGAAAGCTTCCTATGGTCACCAAAAATTATTACTCATTTTCACTAATTGTATTATACAAACAAGTGCATATTTAATTTTTCTTGCTGTACCGCTTTAAAATGAGCCAGTGATAGGTAACTAAAAACACATAAAGACACACTTGTTTGTAGCTAAGTCCAATGCAGAACTAAAGCAGCAGTCGTGGTTGCTGTCAGGTCTGAAGTTGGTGGAACGACTCCAATCATGAATCTTTTAAAACAATGAATGGTTTATTTTTCTCTTTAAAGACCAAGCTTTATAACCGTAACGCAATTTCTGCCAAAATGTAAGCTCAAATTCTAAACCTTTTTTACTTTTTACACACATTTCAAAATAAAACTTCTCTGCATAGCCTAAATCAGTTTTTCTAAATATAAATATTCAATAAGTTAGGTTTTTTTTTGTTTTTTTTTTTTGCTGTAAAAAAGGTAAAGTAAAGAGGAAACTTCTTGGGAAATATTTCGTGAACCATAAAGTTTTAATAATTACTTCAGAAAACGGTTTCTGTTAGACTTTGTAAATTGTTGGACTTCTTATTGCAGACGAAAATGCTCAAACAAAGATAACCTAAAATTTAAAATATTTGTTTCTCATGCTCAAAAACAGTTGTTTGGCTGTTCTAGATTTACTTGGCTACCAAAATAAACTACGTCAGCAAGCAAGATAGCAGTTGCTTTTTGTATGTTAAAAGCGGTAGAAGTCGTTCTCATTTATTCAAGAATTATTCGACTTTGTTGCATGATGACTAACATATCTTGCTGCAGATGGTGATTCTCAAGAGAAGTAATTTGTCTTCAAATGTAGAAGACAGAAAGCTTTTGAAAGCCAATATCTTCATTTAAAAAAAATCTTCCGCGGTCAATCGTTTATTTCGTTTAAAAACTAAACAGAAACACTAAAAAACAGTATTATTCACTTTTTATTTCTCAGTACTGTGAAATCAAGTGATTAGATTTTATTTTTATGAAAATCGTTTACAATTATTTTTGAAGAAAATAAAAACATTTCGGTAAAAAAAATCCTACATTGACTCTTTCAGATTTTGTTATGCTATTTTTTATTTTTTTTTAATCTGGCGCATATTGAAAATCCAAAATTTTATTTTTAATGAATTAAAAATTAAATTTTTTAAAACATATTTTAAATTTTAATAATTTAAAAATTCATATGAACTACTAAAAATTAAAAAATTGATTATTTTTTTCTCCAAAAACTAAAAGCCAGCAAGTTTAGTTATGATTTCAGTTCTAAATCTAAAAATGTTGCATCTGAAATAAATTTAAGGAAGTAATTAAAAGCAATGTGTCAATGCTTGTATTTTTCGCACGCTTCAAGCAAAATTTTGAAAGGCTATCAATATTTTTTAGATATAAATAAAAAGAAAAACTGAAGTAATTAAAAAAAATATATCGTGTATGATGATGAACGAACATCAAACTGGGTCAAAATTGCTAGATATTTTTTTAATCCTTGAGGAAAGAGACATTAACGTTGACACGACAAGAGACATGGCTAGTTAGAGCATGTTTTTATGTTGATTTTTATTTGAAAATTATCAACAAACTTATTTTAGTTTGCGTTTTGCTTAAAGAAATAAAATGCTTGAAATTTTCGGTATCATTATTTGGTAAAAGAATCTGTCAAGTGTACAAATGATGACAAAAAACTAAATTTTAATTAAAACAACAAGTTCATCATGACATTGCTATTTATTGCATCATTGCAATGTTTGCAACGTAATAAAACATTTTGGCTTTTTTTTTTTATGCCGTTTCGTTCTTCATAATGAAATTTACGATAACCATTTTCAAATTTACCCGAGGCTTTATCCTCTTCTTTTTCTAAAAGCCCAATGGAAACTGATCTAATATTAATTTTCAGACAGCACCCAGATTTGAAGGAATTATTAGTTTTTGCCATTTTATATCTTAAAATTTAAAACTTAATAAAAATCACAAGAAAAAAAATTAAATGCTTTCGTTTCTTTTCATTTTTTTTAAAGTACATTTTTGATTCAATGATAGTGATAAAAATGAAGATAATTTTTTTTTATATTAAGAATATTATAAAAAATAAAGAAATGCTCTCGAATATGACCTTGGTTCAACAAGCGAACGAAGTTATTTCTTCATCTCTAATTTCGTTGATAGAATCGAACGTATTATTATGATGACTGTCCATTTTAACCATTGTCATTTTTCATGATTTTTCCATATTTTCAGCATTTTCCAGTGACTTTTTTTTAATCTATTTATTCTTCGACTTTGATATCTACAAAAATGTACCAAAAATATGAAAACATTTTTTTTAAATGGCCAACTAAAACCCTTTGCTTTTGAACACTAAAAAATGACAAGGCTTCTAGTTTTTTCATGAAAGCAATCTTGCTTTTGTTTTCAAATGCTAAAACTTCCAAGAAAGACTTAAATTTGAAGCATAATTTTCAAACGGATAAGATTTAAAATGAAATTAAAAAAATAATAGTTCTGATAAAAAGAAAATTATTTTATCGTTAATTTACTATTAAAAAATGTAGATTTTCTCCGCAGCAATGACATCATTTAAGCTTAAAGCAAGATGGTCAGTCAGTAGTAATTGGCCTCTTTCCAATGACAAAAAAAAAATGACTTTTGTTTTGCTGAACATTTTTATTCAAGATATAAGTCATGTCATCACGATTATTAGTATTCTTGAAAATTAACATCTTTTTTCAATAGTGAATCAACTTTCATCAAGTATTCTAGGCAAATAGTTTTCTGTCAATATTTTTGTTTTTTTTGGAGTTAATGATCGACTTCGATACATTTTTTTACAATCAGAAATAAATGTCTTTTTTAGAAGAATATTTATTTAACACGCCTCGCATTTTCGCCAACAGTACTTTTATTCTTTCAGTATACCAAGATGACGAAGACTTTTCAGGATGCAGCATTTAAAAAAGCTTGCATTTATGTATTTTTTACGCTTTTTCTCAGAAACGAATGTCGGAATACAAAAAAAAAAAAAATGAAGAAACATTAACTGACTGAACGGAAACACTAAAATGAGTCGCCAAAACATTTTTAGTACTTAATTTTCTTTTAAAAATTTAAGTTATAAATTAATTTTTAGGAGTTAAAGAATTAGAAATAAAATAAATAATATGAAAAAATATTGAATTGAACGTATTATGTAGGTCAACAGATTATTCCCTAAAACAGTATGATGCTCTCTAGTCTTCCTTTATTTAACTAGATTACAACATTCTCAGACATTTTTCTCCTTTTTTTTTTTTTTTACCCATATATGAGCTATGGAGATATTAATTTCGTTAATTTTTTTCAAAATCTAGTTGGAACTTGGACGGTGAAATTTTGTTTTTTCTATGATTTTTTATGTGTTTTTTGAATGAATCAGATCTTAGTGTTATGGAGCCGGTTGTAAAAAAGTTTAGCAAAGAAAGGAATTTTTATTTTAGCTTTTTAGCAGTAGTTTAATTACTTTTTTTCGGAATAAGACATTGACATTTGTTTTCTTTTTGAATGAACAAGCAAAAATGTGTTCCGCTCCAAAAAAAAAAAAAAAAAATGAAATAATCATTGCCAATCAAAAATTTTAGAGACTTTTCTGTTAAAAAAAGTTTACTTTTACATTCATTAGTAGAAATAAAACTTTTCCAATGTATCTTTTTTCGGACATCATTGCAAATAACTTATGTAACACAACACAGCCATAAAGACAACTTCCATGAAGATCGAACTCACTACACAACGAACATCTTGCTTGTTAAATGTTAAACTATCACCGCCCAGTTTATGACAGGAAGAAAAATAGCTTATGAAATAAAAATAACCATAGAAATGAAATAAAAGAGTAAAAATCTTTAAATATTGCAGTTTTTAATAGTAAAAAAAACAAAGGCGAGTCTAAGTAACAAAGTTTTAGTTAAAACTGTTAACAGTTTTTAAGAACTATTTCAAATTATTGTGCAATGTGACCCGAAATAAAGTCAAGGAGGAAAGTAAAAGCATAACTTTGGTTTGTGAGTAGGAAAAGTTAGAAAAATAAGTAATACTTTCGTTTTAAAATAAGTCATATTAAAAAAAAAACTAAATTTTATTGTTAAAAATCTTTTAGTTTTATTAAAACATTTTTTTAATTACTATAGCTGAGATTAAATACCACTTTTAGTTTAAAATAAATTAGATTGAATCCTACCATTCATTAAATTAAATTTTAAACCCTGACTTACAATCGTTTTAAATGCAAATATTATTTAATTTCTCTGACTTACTCACAATCCAAAATTGTGATTTCTTTCTCAAACATCTTTTTTACTCAATGGAAAACAAAACATTATCTTTCTAGAACAAAAGAAACACAATTTTTTCCATTGTACTACTTTTAATGCCATTTTCTGTCCTCAAAAGTTCAAAACATTTGCACACTTAATCTTTTTTTCTGATCAATAAAAAAGGTACATCATTTTTATGAAAATCATTTTTTGCTGCATAGCAAACGATTTAACCACATCATTCATCTTATTGCTAATAATTAATAAACGTTTATTTTACGAGAAATCAGATGATTCTGTATATTCCAGTTTAAATTCAACAACAACAACAATATATTTTACTAAAAAGTATATTTGAAAGAAGTATGATATTTTAATATGACAATCATTTTGAAAAAAATTGTTTTTTATCTTCAAATCAGTAATTCACTTTAGTTGTTAGTCTTACTAGTAATTAAGGGGAAATATATTATCTTAATTAATAGCTAATTTCAATGACTTGTAATGTTTAAATTGGGTAGTTGAAGTTTATTAAATAACCAAACATTCACTAAGCAGATGACAATTATTTTATTATATAACTATTTGTCATTGGTTTTATTCAGAAGCAGCAACATGCAAAAAAAACTATTAAAAAAATACTGTAACACTTTTATTAGTAGTGTATAATAATTAAAATTAATAATTAATTAAAATGTGTAAACAAATATTATAATAATCTAAGTTTGTTTATTACACATAGTTTTAAGAGAAGTGTATTTTAAAGAAAATCAAATGGTTTATAAAAAATTGTTACATTGTATCTGTAAAAATTCCAATTTTTAGAATTAGTAATTAAAGAACTGTTAAAATTATTTCTGTGTGGGTGGATTGTTGCAGATTTATTTTTTTAATTAAAAAAAAAAATGTATTGTTTTATTTACTGTCCAATCGAAAGCATGGGCTTATGCTCTCATAAATTTTGAAGTTAAGGTCTATCTGGAGCCTCTTTTTTTCCTATATAAAGAGATTGATCAACAGAAGGGCAGAATGTAATCAGATTTCAAAGCAGAAAGAGGTTTCAAAGCAGAAAGGAGTGTAAGTGACTCAAAGGGGTTGGCTGCAATAGATTTCAAATCTTCTAACAAGAACCAAATATTTTAACCAAGACAAACGAACATAAAAAATTTATCCGAAAGGCAGAATAAGAACCCAGAAGAGAAATCAATTTTTGGTTACTTCCTGAGAAGAATTTGCAAAGGAACAGAAGCCTGTTAACAGAACCTTTCTATAAAAGAAAAACAATAAAAAATCCCTGTGACATTGTTATTTTGTAATTGTCTAAACTTTCTTTGTGCTGCGACATTTTTCCATCTTAATATTAGGTGAGTTCAGCTTTTGTATTTTCTGTCTTATCCAAAATTTGCATTAGCTTTTCAAAGTTTTTTTCACTTTTTAGAGATTGTTTTGAAATCTTTACTTTGAATCACATGTGTATTTCTTGACATGTTATCCTGCTTTATTTTTTAATTAAGGTGTGCAAAAGGAAATTTTTATGCAAGCTCATCTTGTAAAATATTGTATTTGTTTTAATATTTAAATATGTATTGTAATAAATGTTTGTTCTTTTAGATTTCACACAGTATTTGTCTTGTTTGTTTACACCTTTTTTTAGCATCCAGGATAAGAGAGGTGATGTGCTCTCTTTTTTCCATTCCATCCCAACAAAAATAAATTTTTATAAAATTTATTCTATATGTTTCTATACTTTGAGTGCAACCACAAATGAAATCAATCATAACATCTAAATTTATAAAATCAGTGTTTTAACATCTAAGCAGTCAACAGAAAAAATAGTTTAATACTATTAAGTAATTTTAATACTATTAAGTAATTTTACAGATGTATAGATGTTTTACACTGATATGGAAAAAATAATAAATAATTAGTTTTTCATCAAATTTCAAAACCTTTAAAAAATGCTTCCTTTAAGAATAATTGTAAGTTGTCTAAGTATTTTGTAATTTTTAAGGATGTGTAGTAGCAGCCAAAATTTAATAAATAAAACAAAATAAAAATATTTCTTAAATCCCCTGAAAAGTATCATCTACTTATCACCTCATTTATATTTACACAGGCATTCTTAAGGACAAGTCAATCAAATGACTGCTTCAGGAACCAGATACTTGGATAAGTGAAAACAAAAGATCAAAGACCCTTTGTACCAAAGTGAAAGACAAACCCAAATTAATTCACTACACACTCTGACCACTTATCAACCTCAATATAAACACAGGAAAACAAAAGAGGGATTAGAAAGCTAGACAGGCTGGTCCACTCCACTCTAGCCACCAAAAATGTAAGCAAGAAGACTGCGTGTGTGTGTGTCTGTCTGTTTCTCTCTCTGTTCCAATGTTCCACAAGCTACAAACTCTGTCTCAAAAGAAGGATACAATTAATATTTCATTTAAACTCATTAATAGAAAATATTTCCAGAGTATGAAGATCATAATTTTCATGCCTATAAATATTTTTTATGCTGATGAATAATATTAAAATGTAATTAATGGAATTACATTAATTACTTTAAATTTTAAACATTTTTTTATAAGTTTTCTCAAAGTTTTTATTATTATCATGAGGCAACTTGAAGTCCTTGATTTCTCAAATGAGTATTATATGAAAAAACATCACTTAATGACACAAGTCCATAATTCTTTATGGTTGTTGAGGCGCCACATGTACTGCAGCCATAACAGCAGTGGTAGATCTATGGAACCCATCCCTCTTCAGGCTGGTCTTGAATTCAGAGTTTTTCTTCTAGTCTTGTTGCCAACTCAAGGCAAGAGAACTCAGTCAGCCTTTCTGTTTGACCCATACCTGGAGAGAGAAGGGGTAGATTCATACCTTTCCCCAAGTGTATTTGTGCAAGAGTGAATATAAACTCAAATGGCATTTGAGCTCAGCTCACCTATTATTCTTTCCAAGTTACCAACTACCCACACATCCATAAAAAGTAGACACACACAATTTATAATTAATAATTAGAACAAAATCATTATAGGTTGAAAAAATCATCATAAACACCTGTGTATGCAGAAAGTATCATCATTGTGAGTTTTTTAGTTTCCTCACATCTTTCCAGAAGGAATCCAGAATCAACTACTCCTATGAATATTTGGTGTTAGGAAAACCAAGAGAACATTTTTGCCCAAATAATTACATGGTGGGTCATATACCTAATAAAAACTGAAAAAAAAGAAACTTTTAGATGTTTGTAAACATAATTTTGTATGTAGAAATAACACTTAAAGCTTCTTAAAAGACATCCAAAGTAATTTACTGTGTGTGTTAAAAAGTAAACCAGTATGTCTGTTTGGACTAGCTGAAGCCTACTTTTTGGATGTTACATGGCATGATGTGAACATCCCAATGTTTTTTCCATCCCATGTAGTACCAAATCAGACTGCGACGTGATCTGGATTGACCAAATGCCTTTTGTGTTTTTCCATTTCGATGCTCTTTTGCTTGTTATCAATTTAAAGAATACTTATTAAAACATTATAAAACTTCATAATTGGCTCTGTATGTAGGTTGCAATAGATGTATGACAGCAGCATCTTTAACAAATAGGTGCAATTTTTAAGTGGGTCTGATAAATAATACCATTATCTCAGAGATATTATTTTCAACATATAAACAAAAGAAGTACTATCCAATAGAGGGGTATCAGTTTTAACTACCAATTCTCCAGGTACATGTAAGTTTGTACCCAACACCAGTTCCGAAGAACTCTGAAAATCAGACTTTACAACAGTTCACAATTTCAGCAAGTGTAAAAGAAATCAAGAAGTATGGTACTTTCAATGATTCCTTAAGGGAACAATGGAAGCATTCAATCATACCATTCACTTCAAGGTGGTAAGCTGTAGCATGAATTTTATCACTACTGAGTAAATTGATTCTTCTTCTTCTATGTGCTGTGTCCCTTCAGGACGTTGGCAATCATGGCTCTCCACAACTTCCTCAATAAATTTTGTCTTTCCACTATCTCTCCCAAATCCTGCTCTACAATCCATTCACTCGAGCTCTCTAGGTACATTATGCATTGTTTTCCACTGTCTTTCTTGCTTTCAGTCTGCTCTGTAAGTATCAAGTTTTCTAAGCCATAGAAATTTCAACTCTCTTTTATTGATGTTAAGTATATGTCCTTTTTGTTTCCATTGTCTCTAAAACTTCATTGTTGCTTCTATGTTCATTCCATGGTATTCTCAGTATCCTTCTGTAGAACTACATTTCTGTTGCTTCATCTCTTCTTCCTCTGTGATGTGATTTTGATATAATTAGGAGGATTGGTATTCCATAATGGCTCAGTATTTTTTCCTTTGTTTCTAACAAAATTTTCCTGTTTCTTAATACTTTGCTTAGCTTTTCAAAAACATCTTTTATTATCACAATACACCTTTGGATTTCAGTGTCACACTTTTCATACTCTGTTAAAACACTTCCCAGATATTTAAATTGTTGTACTTGTTTGATTTTGATATCTTCAATTTATAATTTGCATGTTAGGCTGTTCCTTTTGCTAACAAGCATGCATTCTATTTTCTTGCAATTGATGTTTATGTTTAGTCTTTTCTTCTCATTTCATACCTTCTGTAGGAATTCTTGTAGTTTCCTTTCTGTATCTGCTGTCAACACTATGTCATCTGCATATTATGACACTGTTGCTGCATGCTTCACTGAATGCTACTCTTACTCTGGGTCCCTGTCTATTGATTTGTCTCCACTGAACCCTGTCTGCACCAATCCTGTGCCTCCATTTTGTATTTCAGTATACACAGAAATATAGGTGAAGAACTGTTGAACTTGACTCCTTTCTGTCCTGGTTATGCTTGAAACTTAATTAACTTCAACAACACTTATTCGCAAGTAAAAATAACTTTTTTTTTAAGGCATTTTGCTTGATTAAGATCATAAATACATAAACAAAAAGGATTTGAAGGAATTTCCTTATATGAGGGGGGGGAGTTGTTCAACCGGGAGGAGCTGATTAGTTATGGCTAAACAGTCCAGAGTCATTCAACTATTTA
The DNA here is from genome assembly GCA_963932145.1 of Acanthosepion lycidas. Classification (NCBI taxonomy): domain Eukaryota; kingdom Metazoa; phylum Mollusca; class Cephalopoda; order Sepiida; family Sepiidae; genus Acanthosepion; species Acanthosepion lycidas. Next base: position 16,162,927 of record OZ010606.1, read on the forward strand.
CATGAAGGGAATTTTAAAAAATGACACAGAGAACAGGACTTTCACCGATTGAGTCACCACAGTCATCCAGCAGGGAGAGTGTTGGTCTGCTAGAGGCAAGAGCGGTTTGATGGTATTTATCAATCCACCCACGAGGATTGAATGTGGCACAAGGCCTTTTTAATGTGGGTATCTCCGAGCCCGTAGGCCCAGCCAAAAATAAATAACCATCGTACCCACCGAGTCTGGTCAATTCTGTCAACCTCCCCCAACGAAACCCTACCCTTCGGCGAAGCTTCGTCAGGGTTCCTCCCTGCAAGCAGAGAGTTCGACAGACACCCGACCCGGCAGCTCACAAAGCACAGATACTACACTTTGATCCTAGCCACCGGGCCGAGCAAGAGCAGTTTGATCTTACATCTGTTTTCAGCAACTGCTTTTATGGGGGTGCAAACCCCAGTCACATTGTTCTGATTGGCCAGCCAATAATAATGCTTGACTAATGGTCTTGTGTCATACACCTGGAAGGGGAGAAAGGAAAACCCCCAAGAACTCAATATTATTGGTAGTACAATCAAAATAATGGCTCTGTAAATATTGAAGGGGAAGACAAGAAGCTCTATCCCAGCCCCTCTCTCATTAGCAGGCCAATCAAAATTGTGGCCTTTATCACTCATATTCAGTGAAACATTTTCCATGTTCCTGAATCTTAAAGGATTTCTTATTTGCTAAAAAACCCTACAAAAATAGTTCAAACAAATGTTGAGGTAACATTTAATTTATAAGAGCACACAACAAAGACAGCTGATGATAAATTTATTGTTAACACACAAAAATGAAAGAATTACACAAGTGCTTTGTGTGTCAAATGATGGCCAATAACATGTATGCACAAATAATCTTTGAAATAAAATATGCCTCTTTTACAATAAAAATTACAATGCTGAATAAAGTCCTCAGAAAAGGTAAACAACATAAAAATAAATGAAGAAAGGAGAAAATGTCTGAATAGTTTTCAAAGAATAGGTAAAAAATTTTAAGCAATGTTTGTGGTAGCAGCAAGGACAGAACAATCACACCAGCTGAAAATTTGTTCTTAATGTGATAGTGACTTTGATGTTTATCTCATCTCTGGGTCATAAATTTCTTCTGTGTTGTTTTTCTTCCTTGACCAGGCTGACCTGGGTTCATACAGCAGCTGTTTGTTAACTTCTTGAATTCAATTCCTGATCCTCTATATAGATAGGCTCCAGATTCAATTCTTGAAATTTGAGGTGTGGGAAGCTTTTGATTAGTTCTGAATGAAAAAACAAATGCAGCTATTTTCCCACAAATCGAAATGTACCAAAAATATTTTTGAAATCCAAAAGTTTAAGCAAGAGACTAACGCAGCAGCAGCGTCTGTTTTCCGTAAAAAAAGCAGCCAATACAAACTCAGGCAGCTTAAATTTCTTATAATCTCACCCTGATTTGACCTGATTATCACAGGTGTCATTGTCAATTTTATTTGAAAGTGTGTTATATCCTTGATCAAAACAAACCTGACTTATAAAGATTTGCTTTGTGTCACTCATTCCAATGAACAATCATTTTACCAAATGAAAACAACATTTATGTTGAACACACCTAAGACTGTACCTAATGACCATTCCTACCCAAGCTTACAATTTCACCTCTCACTCTATACTTCATAAGTGACACAACCAGATAATTCATGTTATCGCATTGTTTTAACATGAAAAATATTTTTCTTTCTTTTAGAAATAAAAAGTAGATCACCAGTCAACCTTTGACACCAGTTATGGTGTCATAATATTTTATGTTGTTAAGATTGTGACTGCCAATAATGAATTCTGGTGGGACTTCTAATTCTCTCAGAATTGTTCCACTTTATAGGTTGAATAGGTTTGGTGAGAAAACCCACCATTGTCTTACACCCCTTTCTATATTCATATATTTGATGAATTAATTTTCTATCTGTATGCAGGCAGTTTACTGTCAGTACAGGTTCGGGATCAGGGCCTGTATTCATAATGACACCCTCTTTTTTGGAAGAAAAATATAAATGAAATACCCTTAATGGTGTTGATTAGTACTCAAAAAACAACAAATTCCAAAATTAGCTCAACAAACATTATTATATTTTAAACTTTCGAGGTTTTTCAGAAGCAAAGTTGCTAATAACTTGGTCAAAGTCTATCTTCTTCAGTTTCATGTTCAATTGAAATCAGGGACAAATTGGAGAAGCGATCTTGCGACACAGTCAATCTCAACTGACTTTTAATGAGCTTCAGTTCTGAGAAGCTTCTCTCTGCAGTAACAACAGAAACTGAGAGTGTCAAAAATAGTCGCAGAGCAATCACAATATTTGACACTATTTCTTGAATTTACCATTGATAAATCCATGATCATCATGATCATTTCACGTTACACTTTGGAAGTTGCCGCTAAAAAATCCCTACGTCGGAGAACTTCCAAAGGTAGCCTAAGTACGTCCAAGTCAGCACCGTAATCTCTACCAAGAATTTAAAATTTTCAATTCAACTCGCCTTCAGCATCCTACAGAATTACTTACAATGATAATCCAGGGAAGACAGTTTACAGACATGGAGTCAAATCGTGCTTCCAGTTAATCAATAAGTGAATTCGTAAAGATTTCTTTTTATTTCCTGCACAAGTGTTTGACAGACATCATCTTCCTTTTCCCCTGGTAGCTTTCTCTTTCTTCTAATCTGCTTTTCCATTTCCTCGCATATTGCTTTACCAATTCAGACACCAGCCTGTCCCTGTTTTGATTAAAGAAAATTTTGGTCGCATCCATGTGGGTTACACACACATCCAGACCAACACCAGGTTTTTGAAGTTTCTGTGGGATGAGATTTATTTGTCCCAGAATTTCTTCCCAGTAAAACAAATGTGACATGAAGGAGAAGTTTTCAATTGAAAGCAAAATTATTTGTACATCCCTTCTCCTTTGAAGATTTTCTGAAGCTGACGTTAATGAATCGAGTGCCTGAATCACTCCTTGAAATCCGGTTTTCACCGCACGTATAGCTTCATTACGTGCACTCCAATGGGTGGTTACCATTTCGTCATGACCTTCACATGCGAAGATAAAACTTCCCATCGGCAATTGGAAGAGGAAAAAATGTATAGAGTCTCTCAATCATTCCAAAAAATGTAATGGTACTTGCATTCACAACTGAGGCATGAACACCACATAAATTCAGACGATGATTAGAACATGGCACAAATTTAGCTTTCCCATTTACGTTTCGTAGAAGACAATGAATACCATGAACTCCAGCCATACTAGCAGCATTGTCAAATCATATCCCTCTACATTTTTGAAATCAAGTTTCTCTTTCTCCAGTCGATCCAAAATCATCTTGATATCATAAGCTGTCTTCCCATGCTCAGTGATAAAATCAAGAAATGATTCCCACACCACTACTTCTTTGTCTTCAACAACAACATATTGACAAATGAAACATCTGATTAGTATGAGAAATGCCAGGCATACTGTCTAGTATGATTGCAAAATAACTGGCTTTTTGAATTTGACCCAATATATTTTCCATTACGTGTTTTCCCAAGATATGAATGAATTCATTTTGGATTTTTGATGACAAGTACCGCTGGTTATCATTTACTTCTTTCAAGTAATGCTTTCCAAGAACAGGATCATACTTGCTCATAAGTTCAACAAGTTCTATAAAGTTACCTTTATTAGAACTATATACATTCTTCTTTCTAAAAGTCAGGTTCTGTTTCGTCAGAAACTTCACATCAAGTAACCGTGTTAAAACCTGTCTCCAAATCTGTCTTTCTTTCATAGTTTGCTCTTGTAATTTACTGCCAAAGATTTTACCTTTATTAAGTGTTGTGGTAGGATCCACCTAATTTGCATAATGGAGTGCCGACCATATAAATATGGTTGGTACTGGGAAGAGGTGGGGGGGGTGTCAAAAGATTCAACCAGAGACTCTGCCCGACTGCGACTCAGTCAACACATTCTCCAGGAATATACAAAAGACTATATGTAAATATTGTGTACACTTTCTTGTTTTAATACATTTTGTTCTAAGTACATTTTGTGTTGCATTATTATTCCATGCATTAGTCAAGTTTCAACATTAAGGGTAATTTCCAACAGCTTCCATTCCTTGAAAGCTCTTTGGCAGTCAGACGATTTTTCATGTTCAGACATTTTTTTAATTAAGCTTCCAGAACTTTTGAAATCCTGGATTTCTTGCTAGACTTGATTTATGTTGCTCTGTCTTCAGGAAGAGGCAATAGCAGAAACAATAAAGAGATTTGTTCATCTTTGAATACAGCAACGATGATCTCAAAATTGTCTCTCCATTCTCCATAGTTTTGTAAAACCAGTGTTGTAGCATTATCCTTGCTCTATTTTTTCCCCGGTCTTAGAGTCAGAGCAAACGATTCATCTTTGTTTTGAGACTTTTTAGGTGCCAATGTTACAAGATCAACAAGCTACTACCCTGAACAAGTTTGTAGCCAAAATGCGGTGTCTTTGTACACGGCAATCTCTGTGTTTGCCTGTTCTATTTCTTTATTTCCAGTAACTTGATCAGTTCTTTCTTCATATCCATCCTTGTCCTTACCACATGCACTGGAGCTCTCTTCCTTTGGCACATCATCATTGTCACCTTTAATTTCTTTAACAATGTTAATTCCTGCAGGAAATTCCTCTTCAACTTTTATTTCTATATTTGTCTTCACCATACTCACATTTTCTCCGTGTTCTTCCCCTCCTAAATTTTGATGTACATTCAGCATCCTCATCTTTGCATTTTGCTTTACCTACATATTTCTTCAGTAGGAAAACATGTAAAGATGTAGCACATTTTCTTTCCTCCAGTTCTCTGGTAGCTTTCAACTTGCGGTAAGTCGTACCACTCAGTTTTTGTTGTTTAATCATTTTAATCAATAAAAAAATAGAAAAAGAAAGAAATAGGAAAATATGATACTCCATGGCATAGGGAATTTTTATTTATTGTACTAAGATGCAATTTGGCACAAGGCTGAAAGTGGGGTTGTAAAAAAAGGTTGATAATTTTTTAACTATCCCAAACTTAGCTAGACACATTCATGACTCATTTGCATCTTATAATGACATAGGGAAGTGTTGCTTAAAAATAGAAGTAAATAATTCCAGGAGTTTGTCCTATCAGCCAGTGATTGGTTAAATCTTTTCTTAAATTCAATTTTTACGTTTTTTTTTTCTTATACATTTTTCTTATTGCTTTTTATTTCATTCTTATATTCAATATAATAATTTAAAATTTAATCCATAGTAATGGTTGTAATAAAAAACTACTGAACACTGAACATTTGTATTAAAAAATCATTAAAATTTTATAAGAAATGTTCACCTCTGATACTACTTCTTCATTATTTTGCCGATGTATACTTTTTTAACATTATGGTGATATGAAAAATGGTAATGAAACTAAACTAATAAGGACAGACATAATTAATAACAATTTGTTAATTTCCATCAGTTCAACCGGTTATTTAAAAATATTCATGTTTTAAAATAAAATTTTAAAACAATAAGCAATAAACATTAAAAGTCAATATTAAATAATTACACTTCTGACTTAACTTTACTATTGTTTTTTTTTTTTTTAGAGTTTTTTTCTTTTGGTCATTCAGAATCCACTTAGCCAGCACTCTTTACAAATTCCATCAATCACTGTCAAAGTTTGCCATCTGGTCCCTTCATGAAGTTAGCTTTTACTGGAACCCTTGTTTTCTTGAGAAATTAAATTCTGTATCTTCTAAATCTTGATTCTTCCACGCTATCTTTCTCACACAATTACAATTACAATGCAAAAATACTCTCTCTGGCTATGGGTTTAATAGTAGGAATTGTATCTGGAAAAATCATTGTTATTCTCAAAAAATTCTTGATACAATATTGACTTGCAAAATTAAAAAAAAATATTTTTACAATCAAATATGTTTTGACTTTAAATAACCCACAAAGAGTTGATAAACCATAAAAACAGATCAATCTATCATTCAATATCATTTACTTTTTAGTGTTTTTTTTATTTTCTGGTATTGTATTTTATTAAAAATCCTAAACTTACTTAAAATTTGTTTTATGTTTTTTATATCCTCTTTAAGCATAGTTATCTCTAACAATTAACTCTATTGATAGAAAAAGATTTTAACCATCAATATCATTCATTACATGTCAGAAAAAATATCAGAAGAATCTCTTCAAAATACTTGATTTCTACAAAATTTATGAACTGAATTACTTTAAGGCAGTATTTATCTGCATATATAATAAGATCATCATCATAAAAATATTGTGGTTAGCCATTGTAGTAAACTCCCAAGTTTTCTTAAGTTATGCAAAAACGTTTGGTAAAGTACATCACAAAAAGCTATTGGAACTGCTAGGTAGCCATGACATATTTGGGAAGAATATTACAATAATCTAGAACCTATACTCACAGAAAACTACCTGCATATGGATAGAAAATGAATTCAGTAAATATGCAAAAATAGAAAGGGATGTGTCTTTTGATCAGATTTATTCAACCTATTGCATGAATTAGAAGCTCTACCAGGATTTATTATTGGCAACTACAATTTTAACAACATAAGATGTGCAGACGACATAGTGTTGATAGCAGATACAGAAAGGAAACTACAAGAACTCCTACAGAAGGTAGTGATGGAAAGTGAGAAGGACTAAGCATCAATTGCAAGAAGAGAGGATACATGGTTGTTAGCAAATTATAAACTGGAGATACCAAAATCAAACAAGTACAACAATTTAAATATAGTGTTTTAATAGTGGACAGAAAGTGTGATACTTAAATCCAAAGGTGTATTGAGATAACAAAAGATGCTTTTGAAAAGCTAAGCAAAGTATTAAGAAACAGGAACATTTTGTTAAATTTAATATCAGTACTGATTAGTATTAATCAGTCCTCCTATCTAGCAGCAAATGATGGACAATCTCCTCACAGATGAAGAAGAAGCTTGAAGCAACAGAAATGTGGTTCTACAGAAGGATGCTGAGAATACCATGGACTGAGCAATGATAAAATTTTAGAGAAAATGGAAGCAAAAAGGACACATATATTAAACATCAGAAAGAGAAAGTTGAAACTTGGAGAATTTGATGCACACAGGAGTAAAACAACACATAACCTACCTGGTAAGCATGTGTAAATAGATGGCACAACAAGGTTTAGAATAGATAACAAAAAGACAAAAGTTTATTAAGAGCTACAAATCACAGGAAGTCATGATCACTAATGTCCTGAAGAAGAATATTTCACAAAGAAAAAGCAATACACAGGACAATAAACTAGCCTTTAAGAAACAAAACCCTCCAATTTATACTGGAAGCATCTGGAGAATTTTTATAGTAGCTTTCATGTAAGAAAGTGGCAAAGTATATATGCACTCTTGTCAGTCATGATGCTAGTAGTTTTACACTGAATCATCAGATATGTCATTATAATATAGAAAAGTGTATAATAAATGAAATTACCACAGTCTTCCCTGTTAAATGAAACTGTTAAGATGAAATTTTAAAAAATCACAAAACCCCCAACAAAGTCTCAGCAAAACAATAAGTCAAACACAACAATATTACTAAAATCCAAAGTTCAGATGGTTAGGTGGCTTGCTTAGACTGGTGTAATGGAACCTGTTATCGTTTGAAGAATCAATGACTCACTCATGGAAACATTAGTTTCTTTCTATACTGTTATTTGGTAAACTCAAAAATCCTCATTATGCCTGATGCATTTAGGTTGTCAGAAGTTAGAATTTGATCTGGAATTCCAGATAAGAATTTTTATAAATGACCTTTTGGGCCTAATCCTCAGAGTGAGAACATTGTCTTCTTCTCATTATAAAGACAAATATGTACATAACGAGGACTTGCTACAAAAAGTTCAACTTCTTCAACAATTATGGTCATACTTTGTATGACCATAATACATCAGAAGGACAAGTCTAAGAAAGGAATAGAGTGCTTATGAGTTGAGTGGTGTGAGAAATTAAATAATTATTCCAGTGATGTAGCTGTGTGCATATAGAATGCAATGCATCTTGTTGGACAGATTTTCAATGATTCATAGGCAAACATTGTGATTTGAGTGCAAGGACTGCTGCCTGTTATATAATTCCATTATACTGTCCATTATATTGGTTGTTTCCTTGAAGATTATAAGGGATTTTCATTAAAGATTTTATCTGGATCAACTTCCAGTGAATGGAAAGACACACAGACTGGCACAAAATTTCTCTTACATAGCTTCTACCTAGTGTTATAAAATTCTTATTGATTGATGCATTTTTACAAAGCTTTCTTCAAGAACTCTGCAGAGTGGGACTCATTAATCAGTATGTCATAATTTTGGAAGTGCTTTCCTTTCAAATATAACTTTATGGATGGAAAAAGGTAAAAATCAAATGATACTGGGATTGGACAATAGAAGGGACGAGGAAGAATTTTGTAGCCACAGGAGTATGCTTCAATTTGAGTAACATAGCAGGTGTGTACTGTTGCACTGTCTGGAAATATCCAGACACCTTTAGGGAGCATACTATGTCTATGGTTTTTGATGGTTTTCAGTAATTACAACAGCATAACACTTTGGTCAGGAAATCCATTAGAACCATAATATTTTGCTCCCAGAAAAAACTGTGAGCATTATACAGAGGCTTGTATGCCATGTTTGCCATCCAGTCTGTCAGACAATCAATGAAAGAAATTGCATGAATTTCTCTAGAGTCTTGAAGAAAAGTAATTCTGGAAGTCTGAATGTGATTCCATACACCATCCTGGCAGATACATATTGAATGTCATTCCTTTACTGCAATAAAAAATCCCAAAATGATTAAGAGAATGTGTTCCAGCCAATTGCTCTTTCTTGTTTGTGGTAATGACAGTGAGGATACCAAAACAAAATACACACATTTTAGTATATGCAGAAATGGTGAATGCTTTGCAACAACAGGAAAATGATCAACATATGTTAGACAATGGGTGTATTCTTCACAGGTAAAGGTAAAGGAAATAAAGGTCCTGTAATGTTGATATGCAAATGATGAACTGCTCATCAGGTGAGGAAAAGAACCAGGTGTATGAGTGTGTCTTCCAAGTAGCATTTTGACACTGAATGCAGGCCTTTGCCCAAAGATGAATATCTGACTACATGTGTGACTGAATGTATTTTTTGTGACTAGCTTGATGTAAGTGTTAGCACAAGGATAAGACAAGTTATAAAGTGTGAAGAAAAACTTACTACTATGCAAAAAACTTAGGAACAAAAAACATTAAAATTTATATAATAAAAAAGAAATGTAAAATTATATAAAAATAATTACAGAGTAAATAAAAAAAATAATACAATAAACTAGGTTTGTTTATGTTGTGGTGTAAAGAGTACACCCCTGGTGACTATGAACTCATCAAGTACTATAAAGAGTTCTATGGTATGAGGTTAGTAATAGTTGTATTGGAATCAGGCAGTTCACTGCCAGGCTCATAACAGACTTGTTAAACTCTCTGCCTGAAGGCAGAGAGGACCCTAAATGAGGCTCTGACTATGGGCAGAATCTCATTTGGGGAGGTAGACAAACCTGACCCCATGTGTGCAGGATCTATGGGGAATTTTTACCCAAGCCTATGGACTTGAAATTGTCCCACATAAAAATTGGCCTTGTGACACATCCTTGCCTTGTGAGGAGGTTGGTAAATATCAGTTGTATTGGAATCAGTCTTCATACTAACTAAACAGGTGTTACAGTAATAGCCTAAGCATTACGCATAGAGAATAGTTAATGAATTACATTATACCAAGTACAAGTGTGTGTTATAACAATAACCTTACAAAAGAAAGGTATAATAGTTGGTGACAAGGATACTTAATTATAATAGTTGGAGATGAGGATCTCTAAATCAGGCGCAACATTATAACTGAAATTATAATAGTTGACAACGAGGATACTCAACACAAACACAGGATAAAAATCACAGCATTATAACTGGAGTCATAATAGTTGGTGTAGGAACTTGAACTCAAGCTTGGTATAACAAGCACCATATTATAACTGGAGTTATAATAGTGGGTGACCAGATTTTTGAAAATCATATGTGTGCAACAGAAGTTACAAAAATTTCAACCATATTGGTTTAAAAGAAAAAAATTCCTGTAGATATGGAGAAAATTTTGGCCTCAATAGTTGAAATTCAACAACAACAACAACAGAAGCATCAACAACAAAATATCCAACAGTTGCACAAACAAGAGTTGTTGGAAGTGGTTTCTTCAGCATCTCTTATGCCAGACACAGTACAAAGCACTGTATCAGAATTCATATACAATCCTGATGATGGACTGACTTTTGCTATGTACTTTTGCAGATATGAAAAAAATATTTAGTCAGGAATGCAGTGGCTGGGAGAAGAATTAAAGACCACGGTTTTATTAAGAAAAATAGCTTCAAAGGAGTATAAAAAGTATTATAATGTTACTGAGAAAACCAGGTGAAATAGGGTTTGAAGACAGTAGACATTCTGATGAAAATTTTTAGTGACATGTGCTCTCTATTTCATGCTCATTGAAGGTGCATGAATTTAACCAAAAAAGAGGATGAAGATTTTGTTATGTATTCAGGTACCATCAGCAAAGAATGTGAACAATTTAAACTGGATATGTTCAAGGCATTAGTTTACTCTGTATATGTCCAAGGCATTAATTTTCATGCAAGATCTAACAGTGGAAAAAGATGCTGAAGGACAAAAATTTGATCAAAGATTGAACATAATAATAATGTAACACTACAAGAATTAGTAGAAAATTGCCAAACAATGCTAAGTCTGAGGCATGATGTTGGAAACTTCAGAATAATGAATGTGGAAAAATGCACAAAAAGGAATATAAAACTTTGTTTCAGAAGTGGAAAATTACATTTTGAGAAAGAATGTCCACAGGAAAATGCTGAATGCTATAAGAACATGTCAAGTCACACTGCAGAACTAAATTTTTGCAGGAAGAAATTAATACACAATATTGCGATGGAAAAAATTGGGATATGAAACAAAAGAAAATTTGTTAATGTGCAAATCAGTAATGTGGGAGTAAAAATGTTACTAGATACTGGTAGTGACATTTCAATAATAAACAAAACCACATGAAAAGAATTTGGAAAACCTTAAAGAGTCAAAACTTCAGTTTCTGATAAAAAATTATTTGGGGGCGGGGAAAATGTGATGTTTATTTTTTAAATAAGCAAGTGAAAACAAAAACATATGTTCTAAGAAATACAACAAATCTCTTCAGTACAGACTGGATGGAACTATTCAAACTGTAGGATTTGCCAATAAATGCTTATTGTAAAAATGTAAGTGAACATGCGATAAATTTAAAAAGTTACAGTGAAAAACTTGTTGCGATTGCTAGGGGTTTGAATTTGGTATCAGAAGGTTTATATTTTTAGATGATTAGTTTACGGGCATGTTCAAAATATTTAACCGCAACAATATAGATAGACATTCAAAAACGAATCAATCAACAGGCAAGTGAGTATGGAACACACCGATTATCAGATTTCAATAGAACAAAATAATACATTTATGTACAAATAATATACAATTTTGAGAATAACAATTGATTTGCACTTAAATGGATATAGGTGTATTTAGCTGTGTAGAATATTATTGTGAATGTTTGAAGGTGTTTGCAATTGCTATTTAGATTTGTTCACAAAATTAAAACAAGTGTCCAGTTAAGTACTAAATTGTCCTTTGTGTGAGTTCAGTTACTAGTGTGTGTGCGTAAGTATGTTTGTATAATTGGCAGGAGTTGCGTACCTTTAGTTGTGTTAGAATTTGATTGTTTCTTAATACTTTTTGAGTAGTGAGAAGAAAATGTCACTTTTTCAAAGTATTGTAAGTAATGTTCTTGAGAGAGATAGAGTGTGTTTGTGGATTGTTGAGTCAGATATTTTGCGCGGCAAAGTCCTGGTTGGTCAGAGTTTTGACTTGCGTGGGTCAGTTTGGTATCTCTCTAGGGATGAAGATCTGACTGGTGAATTGGACTGAAATTCATCCTTTTATTTGATTTGGGAAATCAAAGTAGGCTCCCAGCGGCCTGGCAAGAAAGCAGATTTTTGACCATGGATACACATTCTAGGGTCGTCTCGACCAATAACAAGCTGAGTTTCACAATGTGTGGTGTTGATTGGTCAAAGCTAATTCTTATAGAAGAGTCTATTTTTAACGGGGGTGAGTAGACAAACATTGACGATTCTATAAACTAAAAGAAGAATTGAAAAAAATGTTTTCCTGATGTTCTCTCTAATAAAGTAAAAAAAGGTTCAACACCAGTATTTAAACCAAAATGGAGTGTGCCATTTGCAACATTAGAACAAATGAAGAGTTGGGCAAACTAGAAAGAATTGGTATATTGCAGAAAGTAAACCATTCAAAATGGGCTGCACTATCAGTGTACATAAAGAAAAAATGAAAAAATCATGTTTGCACAGATTTTTTGACTGGATTAAATAGTTGTCTTGAAAAACAGAACTATTCATTACCAAGTCTAGAAGAAACATTTTCAAAGTTGAACAACAGAAAAAAGTTCAATATAAAAGAAACCAAAATTAGCCGAAGAAAAAATTCACTTATGAAAGACTTGAAGAACTGGTTAAAAAGTAGTATGGCATTTTTGATATGTCAGCACCAAAACAAATCAGGGAATCTGTAAAGACAAGTTTAAGGATAAGAAAATGCTACGGAGTACATTGGCAAACTCTCCAGAAAGAGGAGGGGTAGATACTAATACTAAATAAAAAAGATTATTTAATAAAGTAGTAATCTCAAAAGTGGGGGAGGATGTTGTGGAGTAAAGAATACACTCCCAGTGACTCTATGAACTCATCCAGTACTATAAATAGTTCTATAGCATGAGGTTAGTAGTAGACATATTGGACTCAGGCACTTCGCGGCCAGGCTCGCAACTGGCTTGTTGAACTTTCTGCTTTTGGGAAGAGAGGAACCCAAACAAGGTTATGCCTATGGGCAGAGTCTCATCTGGCGAGGTAGACAAACCTGACCACATTTATGCAGGGTCTACAGGGAATTGTTGCCTGAGCCTATGGACTTGATTTCACTCGACATAAAAATCGGCCTTATGCCACATCCTGCCTTGTGTGGAGGTTGGTAAATACCAGTCATATTGGAGTCAGGCAGTTCTCTGCCAGGCTTGCGACAGGCCTATCAAACTCTCTGTCTTCCAGATGAGGCTATTCTAACACTATTTGGGTTGCTGGTAATTAATAATAATAATAATGACTTGGAATATCAATGAAATAATGATGAATAACTTAGCATGAAAAAGGTTAAAAAATATCAAGAACAATAGACTGATAATAACTGGTTCCCAGAGAATCGAGATTTATACAATAGACCAGGTGACCGGCAAAAGAGAGAGTAAAAGGCTGAAGGAGTTTGGCATTCACAAAGATTATGGCAATGAAAAGAAAGAACAAAAAAAAAATAAAAGCCAACCATGCTGCTGACAACAACAAAAAAGAAGTAACAGGAAAGAAAGAAAAGCTGAAAAAAAACAGAAAGGAAAAATTTCTACAAATTTAGAGAGATATACAATTATCTTCCTATAGTTGTTTGTGAAGGTTTGTCACAAAATTAGAGGTATTAACCCTGATTTTGAACTTTTTATGGAAATATGAGATTTATCTTATCTGTAAAAATAAACTGTTGTCTAAACAAACCAAAAACCCAGCAACCCAGAACAATTAATATATTAATCAAAATAACAAAAATAATAAATTTCTCACAGCTACTTTCTCACACACAGGTTCATGTTTGTACTTTACATACTGTACACCCATCTTTGTTTACAATTGAAAGGCCTGCCACTGCCACCAAGTGGTCACTTTGAGAACTTATATGACTTGTTCCACTAAGCCCACAAATTTTGAAATACATTGCTAATTATTTGGAAGTTTTTTTGCCTGTAGATTTTTTTTTTATTTTGCCTGCAGATTTTGTCTGTTACATCCAAAGTCCATTGATAGGGGATCTGTAGATGAGAGGTTTACTGTACATTCACCATCACTATTCACTTGCAAGTATACATGAAGCAACTGGTCAGAATGAATGAAGAAAACAATGTTTCTAACTATGATTTTAGTCCTTCTTCCTCTTAAACCAAAAAAACAATGAAGTTTATTTTTTAAAGATTTAATAAAAATATTATTTTCTATAAGATGGCCCAAAAATATTAATAAGTCAATAATATACACACATGCACACATACATGTTAATTATTGTAGTTTTTTAGTTTTAGCCAGACACACCCACATGCACACTTGAATATTTGAATAAATAAATATTAAACTTTTTGTCAAACAATTGTATTTAATATGCTTCTCCTTTTAAAATTACTTTGTTGTTTTAATATTAATTTTTTAAAGTTAGGCTTTTATTTATTATAGATGTGAAAATAAATTCAAGAGAATTGAAATTTTAAAAGTACTTACATATATGGTATTTTGAAAGTATAAGCAGAATTAAAAGTAAAAACAAAGGTTAATAATAATCGAGAATAAGAATTATTACTGTTTGTTTTTACTTTTTAATTCTTCGATGAGTCTGGATATATATTTACTTTGTTAGATTTATTGTACTTTTTAGTTTTAGCCGGACACACACACAACTGCCCTGTATATAAGTATAGATTGTCTGACCCTGTCCAAGAAGATTTTCATAAAATTAAATATTTTTCATCTCATGAAGTAAAATTGTCACATATTGAGTCAGGTTGTGTTTAGTAGTTGATGCATCATCCATTGACTGTTTTGGTGCTATTTTGCAGTAAAAGACTTGGGGAAACCAATTGCTTTCTCTTCTAAGAAATTGTCACTTATGGAAGCCAGATAGTGTACCATCGGACAAAAGCTCCTAGAAGCTTATTCAATGATACAGTATTTTCACTCCCCCCAAAAAATAAAATATTTGAATTATATGAACCAGATATATTCATTAAATATTCCCACAAATACTCTGTCCCAAAGCATCAACAACCTCTTTTGAACCCCTATATATTTGGATTAAGGACATAATCTGAAAACACAGAGTAGATCCAAGTAAACAATTAGATCCTGTAAACAAGAAAATTCCTACACCAGGGCCTCAATCCTCACACAGACTCAGTATCACTCTAAAGAGCAGTTGTCTATGTGTATGTATATTATTGACTTATTAATATTTTTCGGCCATCTTATAGAAAATAACTTTTTATTCAGTCTCTAAAAAATAAACTTCATTGATTTTTTTGTTTTTAACTAACATAAAAAAGTAAATAATTTTAAATTAAGTTTTATTAAAGCAAAAACTATAGTGGGCCTTATTTTTTGGAAATTAATTTAAATAAAAATAGTTAAATTTGTAAAACAAATATTCAACACAAGTAATGTTGACTGTAAGTCATGTCTGTCTGCTAATTTTTATTTAACTAAAGTTTTTTTTCTTTTCAAATAAAAATGTAACTTGAAATTTAAACATAATCACTTTTCAAAACTAAATTCTCAATGTATCTTGGATCTAATCTGTTTCAAAATAGTAATTAAATTCATTTACAGAGAAATGTTTGATTCTTTAATGTTTAAAAGTAAAATTTTATTTACTTAAAAAAATCTAAGCTCCTCTCCAAAATAAATATTATATAATCAAAGAAGACTTGAAAAACTGATTAAATTAAATATATTTAAATATAACTTTATTTAAATTTATTTACTTTTTGTATTAATAATAATTTGGAAACAGGTTAATGAACTTTTATTTAAGTTTGATTTGTTTGGAAACAACATTAACAGAGTATTTATGTTAGTATCTTTTTTAATAAAATTGGATGCTCAACCTTCTAAGACCCTCACCCCAAGCATGGTATTGGTATTGTTGTATTTTCTTAAATTTAGTTATTTTGTAACAAACCAAAAAAAAAAAATGAACTTTATTTTTTAAAGAACAATCTATCAAAATAAAGGGTTCAGTTCGAAATTCCAATCACTTGAAGAAGGCCGGAGTGTACAATGGCTGAAACATTGTGAATATGACAATGAAGATGAGGATATCAGTCTGAATAATGTAAGTAATGCAAGTAATCATAATACCTCATCTCAGAGATAAAGACAGATATGATTTTGTACTCTATCAAAGCTGAGCATCTCCAGCCTAGATATGTCTGCAATATTCCATTCTTGGCCTAATCTGATTCTTGTAAAGATAAAGTATAACAAGGAGTTAGATACTTCCACCAGTGATAGAATGAGCTAGCCATTTTGCCAGTATCTTTAGCACTGGATTGTATATATGAGTTCAACTTGACCAGGTTGAGGATCCTATAGTTACCACAAGTAAAGCTTTGGGAGACTAGATACAATCGAGAAGCCCAGTTGCTGTCTGAATGTTTCATCGTTTGACTAAATTCAGCTTTAGCCACTTGCAGCTTATCTAGAACTAACTATTGTGACAACTGTAGATTGGAGGACTACTGTCAGCAATATGGTGTATAATATCATGTGGTAATGTTTCCTTGTGAAAGAACATCTTAGTAATGCCAGGAAATGTATTTCTCTTACAGTAAACAGGATTATTCTTGGTATTAGCTACAGCAGTGCATGAGAAATTTGATCTGGTAACCTAATATGAGTTTCAAGACTAACTACATCTGTGTAGATCAACTTGAAAAACACATTTGTGGTAAGAATCAGCCCTCAAAAAAACAGCATTGATGTTCACAATTACAAAGAGGTGGCTGAAAACCCGGCATAAAGCTAAATTCAGGGACAGGCATTTTTAGCCATAAGTCTGATTTGTTACCAGCCTGAAGTGTAAACTTACAAGTTTCTTCACTCCTTCATAGCAGGAATTAAGTAAATTGGAATGCCACTGTCTAAAAGTAAACTAGTACCAGTTATATAGCCATAGTAATATATAAATAAAAGACTACAGGCATCTCTAAAGATGGCATATGGAGCCTTCACCAAAGGTCAGATTAACATTGAGATTTTTCAAGTGTAGAGTGGTTTACATGAATGATCTTTGTCACTATAACCTCCAGGAAAGTGGAATGATTATATTGAATCAGTTGCTTGATCTGTAGTGAATATGAAATAAAAATAACTCTTTTCTCCACTGTTTTCAAATTTGTGAGCCTATGTGAAAATTTATTTTGACCAATAGAAAAGGGAGTGGCTTACAAACTGAAAATAAAAAGTAATGGGCCAATGTGAAATCACTTTTTGATATATATTTATATATATCAAAAAGTTGATATCAAGGCAGAGAGAGAAAGCAAAAGCAAAAAGAAACAAGAGGTAGAGTTCCACATATCTGAATAACGCCGATGTCAAATTACATGCTGATACATTATCAGCCTCTAATGAGAGCAGGGCAATTTCAAAGAACTCTATTCAACTACAAAGCTAAGTACCTTAAAATATATCTTTTCATTTATGTTGAATACAACCATATAACCTTTATGTGGAAAACGAACACTCTCAATTTGTTTGAAACATTTTGAAATATCACTTTATGTCTGATGATTTACTTTGATATGAACATTTTCTTTTCTTGACAATTTATCGAAACTATGAACTTTAAATATTTGATTCCTTTCCCTGAAACAAACTACTGACAACTTCAAATGTGTAAACTTGTAAATAAATTCCTTATCTTCTTTTGTTAAATATAACATGCGTTTCCTCATCATTTTCCATCAATACTTCAGGTATGCTGCTGGGAAAGTTGGTTCACTGTGTCTGGCTAGACAATTCTTCTCACTCAATCTTATTATACATATTTATAAGTCTAAAATTTTCCCATGCTAGGAATATTACTGCCACATATGGTCTGATATGTCTGCTATATATTTACAGATCCTTGATAAAATCCAAAGAAGAATCTGCAATGTCATAAGTCCTGACTTAGCATCACAGCTTCAGTCATTCTCCCACCATCATAATGTAGCTTCCCTGTGACTTTTCTATAAATACTTTCATGGAAATTGACCTGATGAACCTAAAATCAATGAATTAAAGTGCAGTACTAGATTAGCAGCAATTTTATCATTTTATAGTTGAAATGGCTAGATGTAACTATAAGTTCTATGTTATCTTCTTAATTCCTGTACTTTTATTGTTCTTACTCCTTAATAATGTTTTCTTTTTCTTATATTATTATATACTTAGCAACCTCCTGCATCTTAGTGGCTTTGTTGCCTTGTTTGGAGGTGAAATGATGAAAAAGATATATAATATATACAATTTGTATTCCCCTTCCTCAGCTTCTAGGAGAAATGACTCCTGCTAAAAGATCAACAGAAGGAAAAATTGTACAGTCTACTGGAAATAACATGACTCATTATTTTTTTAAACCTCTCTTGCATTTCTAAGATTTTGGCCAGGTTGTCTGGCTCAGAATCATGGACACCTAATATATTTGTGTTGATATTAATCTATGATGTTACCCGCAAACTTCACCAATATTTCTACAAGAGTCTCCCTCACAACTGAGGCTAAAATAGTTTGAAGCTCATACAATTCCATCATCATTGTGGTCACCCACAAGACACTGTAAGCATTGAAAAAACTAAAGTTTATAATCTTCTCTTTATATATCAGCCGCAACAATTTTCTCCAGATAGATCTTGATGTTCTGACAATTGTTTACCTCTTATGGTAAAATCTCTGTTTATGATTCAAGTAATGTAAGAGTTACTTCCATGCAATCTTTATTTAAGTTCCTAACTTCCGCTCCCTTCTAAACTTACTGTCTTTCGTTTTGGCACCATGATGTTTAACAAGAAACTAAATTCCATGTGTACAAATTATGTTTAATAAAACTTAAATCACCAAAAAATTATTGTCATTATTTGCCACATATCTGTACTTATTTTATGTGGTAACCACATCATGATCACCAATTATTGCACCTTAAGATTCTAACATAATTATTACTATGGTTGCAAGTGTATGCTGTGTTTAGGTGGAAAACACATGTTTCCTGGTATATTTATCCCACAACAAAAATGGTGGACTCTGTATGCGAGCCTGGGTAATAAAGTAACAACAAAAAACTATATATATAAACAAATGATAAGTATGTATTAACAAAACAAAGGTATACCTAGAATATTATTGTGTGTTAAAAAATAATGAATATGAAAGAAGAAAACATTTAAAGACTAAAGAATGTGTTTGTGTGTATAAAATGTGTGTAGAAGAAGTCTGAGTGAAAGGTGTTATGTTGAAGAAAGTAAAGGGAAAGGTACTGGTGTGCAGGCATGCTTTTCTCCACGTTCAACCCACATCCTACTGTGCTTGGGTGAAATAGAAGAAAGAGGGTGACAGAGAATGTTACTGCCTATTTATAGGGTTAGAGAGCGTCCACTAGCAACAGCTTTTTTTAGGAAAGTAAGCAGGGTAACTCTACACTATACCCAAGATATAACAACACTTTTTCCATTGTTGAAATACAAACAAGGAGAGATATATTAGGGAAAAAAAAAAAAAAATTAGTGGTGAATATTAGGTGCAGAAAGACCCTGACTTGATGTGCTTATCAAAGAGAAAGAATTTGTTTATTTATAATTATATTTAAATATGAAATGAAAGAAGAGTATAATGTCTTGCTATTTTTTACTTTAAATTTAAAAAAAAAAAAGCTGGAAACAGAAAAATGTTAACTAGGACTTGTTACAGTTGATAGCATTAAAGGGATACAGTGAATGTTCTCTTGTAGTTGTGAGTCCTAACCTGACAGCAGTTGAGGCCAGTGTAGCAGAATATTTTTGGTGAGGAAAACCAAATGAGGAAGTTTGATTGCAGTGACATGATGAAAGCTTGGTCTGCATCTCTTTAAAGTCAGTCCCAGAACAAATTGTTAGTTTTTGGTTTTGGTCATATTGTCCAGAATTTTGTTGAATCGCTTGGTGTTTTAGAATTTTCTTGTTCTTAACAACAAATGTTAATTGTTAAGGTTGATGGAATATTCCATACCTACCTGTCACCTCTCTGGGATAATGCATTTTTCACGCATAATCACCTCTTAACCAATCAGCATCTTAGTTTCAGCAAACTAGGATTTTCATTGGCTGAGACCTTAAAACTGTAGCAAGTTTGATCAAAAATACCTTTTCCCATTCAACGCTTTGGAGCCAATTCTGAGACCAAAAACTCAATAAATAGAAGCGTTTTGATTTGATTCAAACAGTCAGAACTTCAACCCTGGAGAGATGCTAAACAAATCCATGCTAGCCAAAACTTTGACCTAACTACACTTTTCGTGGGCTAATTCTTCTGACTCGACAAACAGCATTTCGCTCTCTCAGGAACATTACTTACAACCATACTAAAGAAAGTGAATTGACCCACTACTAAACAGTATTTGTAAATCTCAATCCAACATCAAGACAACAGCTAAAGGTACACAACTTTTACAAACTTTGAACAGTAACTTTAACAAACGCACACATGCACACTAGTGACTGAACTCCCACAAAATACATTTTGTAATACGATAAAACATCTTGTTTAATTTCATACACAAATCCTAACCACAAGCCTATACACATTGAAACTCAGCATAATCCTTCTACATATTTTATTACAACTGGTCGCATTTGATCAGCAATGTCTATCTTGATTGTGTATGTTCAATTGATATAAAATGAATGTTATTTGTTAAACCTTTAATCATATTTTCCTCATTTTTGATTCCTCCTGAATGATTTTACCTTTCAATGTTCTTATTTTTATATTTGTTGTGAATGAATGTCTTGTGAACACCTACATTTCTAAGCCTTCTGATAACCTAATCTTCTGATACACAAAATACATTTGCCAATCTGCAACAAGGTTGTCCACTTGTCTGTGTGACAATCCATCCTGACAACACATGAATGAATAAGGATTTTCAATGGCTGGTGACCTTGTTTACATTTAAATTACCAGGATTACTCAATTACTATTTCAAATTATCATGGTTTTAAAATTTTTTGCTACTGATTGGTAGACAATAATCTAAAGAAAGAACTTTCTTAGTCCTTTTTTTCTAGAACATTCAGTGTTTATTACCCTCCCTGAGTCAGACAAGGTGTTGCCAAAAATAGGCCTCAAATTCAAGGCATATTGAGAAAAGTTTTGAACAACTCATTGGTTATTAAAGTCTTCACTTTTAAGTAATGGGCATACAATTGTAATTTTTCACATAAATTTTTATAGTATATATGTTTGACTGAAAACAACTTTACATACATATTTACAGAACTTGAATGCAATTATAGTTTGTTCAAGCAGTGATGGAAAAGAGAAATTTAATATCTTTCTTAATAGTTGACATGGCTAATCATTGTGTCAGTGATGTGGCTGGACATAAAAATGAGAGAAAAATGGAGGTCTGGAAATAACATGCAGCTGGTTTGAGAAACTGCAATCAATTGACCAAGCAACTTACCTTTTGCCCCCCCCCTAGCCAAACTATCATGTTGCATATTTCTTGTCTTTTGACATATGCATAAATTATAACCAAGTCAAAGGCAGATAATTATGTTTTGTAATGCTACAGAACTAACTGGATTCATGTCAAAATTAAAAAGATGTGCATTATGAAGAAAGTGAAGGAAAAACATTAAAAAGAGAAGAAATTTCCCATGTTTATACAAGATTGCATCATATGTACCTTAAACATTTCTGTGAGCATCAAGTGTTTTAACATGGCATCTTCCCCAGTAGAACCAAGAGGAACAAGAAAATAGAAAAAGAGTTGATACAGGCATACATAGATCATGAAGAATTTGAGAGTAGTTTGAATGGGAGCAGGATTGGTCAGAAATAATTTTTAAAATTTTTTGGAGATAAATATGATTTGCTTTATTATGAGTCTCATAATCCATTTTTAATGTGCTGTATACCATACTTGGGTATGGTACACATCAGGAGATGAACAGTTAGAGACGAATATAGAAAACCTGATGTAGAAATTCAGAAGATGTTATCACATGTGTGTGTGTCTCTCTGTCTCTATCTTTTTTATTTATTTTCTTTTTATGGTCTTTTGCAGGTTAATTAAAGCCAGAAAATATTTTTAAATTGTATTAACTTTTAGGGAATAATAATGATTTTAATGATATAAGTCATAGTTGGGGAAGAAGAGGTGGATTCACACATTTCTCAAGGGTATTTGTACATATATAATGAACTCAACTGGAATTGGTACTCAGCTCTCTGATTTACAGTTTCAAGCAGTTACTTATTACACCACCTGCATATCCAAGATTACAACACCTGATATTCACAAACAGTCAGCCACTTAGGTACTGACCTTGTTTGACGTTACTTAACTTTGGTGATTGAATGAAAATCAGTGTTTCAATGTGATATGGCCATAAGCCTGTCTGTCTATCTGTGTGCATATGCATGTGTGCGGGAATGCAACCAAGAATATCAGTCCAGGTCTGAGGGAGTAAAAATAGTTAAGAAATTTAAATGGGTGTAAAAAGAGCATAAAAAGAGCATAAATAAGAGCATAACAGAAAATGGCATTCTGAATAAGTGGAAATCATTCCCAAGTCTGAGAGATGTCTTGGAATTCATCAAAAGAGCCAATAAATGCAACTTATCACCTAAAAAGGGTTGACAACAAAGAAGCAGGAAAATTAAAATTCTCAAAATTCACAAATGATAAAGTGATAAAATACCCTTCTGGACTGGGTGTGAAATTCCAACAAATTGAGAAGAAAAAAAAAAGGTTTTAAAAATGATGTATGAAATTTGTTGGTATAATGTTTTGGTCAGTAGCAGGAACTTTTATGAAAGAAAAATTTTCATTAGAGTTAACTCCAAAATGATCAACTGCCAACAAGATAGCTAAGACTTAATAGTGCAATAAGTGAATGAAGTACAAACCAACAGAAAGATAGATAGATAACTATGTAAAGGATGGAATGCATTTGTGGGAATTGAGTGTCAGAATTGGATATTATATCAACTGAAGAAAGTCACTTTGTCCAATGAGTCTCCTTTTCTCCTGGATAAAATGAATTGTGGTGGGGAGGCATCCTGAAGAAATGATGACACTAGGATGTACTTGTGAGAAAACAGCAGCTGGGAAATATTGGGTCTTTCTATTTATGTGGCAGATACTTTATCATGTATCAACTACCTTAACATAATTGAAGATCAGCTACATTCCTTCATGGCAACAGTCTTCTTTGATTTTAGAGACATGTTTTCAGCAAAATAATTCACCCTGTCACACTGCATGAGTTGCATGGGAATGGCTTCATGAACATGCAAAAGATTTTACTGCGTCACTTTGGATCCCACAAAACTTCACACTGGGACATATAGGAAATATTGGATTAAGAAAAAAAAAACTTCACCACACAACTTGTTGTAGTTAAAAAGCCAGTTGTTAATATTCTGGCAATATTTCCTTTTGAATTCTTGTAAAGTTCATACCTGACCGGGTAAAAATTATTTTGTGAGCACCTTATTAGTCCAATGGCTCAAAAGAGTTCATATTTTATCAAGAAATGAAGGCATTAGCAAAACAAGGGAAAATTTTAACACTGTGTAAAAACCAGAGCAAAGAAAAACTAATTTTTATATTTAACATCCTTTGCCTATTTTATTTAACATCTTCAATGCACAGCCACTTAAATGATAACCTTTTGAAATCATGGCAATGGGAATGTATCAACACCACATTTGTAGTAAGAGTGGGTGTTGAAAAGTTCTCGACCCAATTCACTTCTCAAAAGGACAAAATAACCAAATATAAAACTTTTTTCAAATTCCCTCTTTTCAGCAAGCATTTGAATATTTCCCTCTAGTTATAGATGCTGATTTTCAATCTGGGGAAAAAAAAAATTTTAAAAAACAGTAATTCATGATAAGAAGATTGGTATAATATAATGTTCTTAATCCTATTTTGTTAGTGTCTTACTAAATATGGCATAATGTACTTGTAATGACAAAAGTACGCAGGTGTAGGCTTTAAGAAAGCTTTATTCAGCTGAGAATACAAGATTTGCGTATAGTGTCTTTCTATATTACCAGTAAACAGAAATAGCTCTCTTAAGGAGGAGAGTAACAAAACGAAGGGAGACCACTCTTGGTTATTTATAACATTCTCCTCCACTTTGTTTTAATCATGCAGGACAAATTCATTCCATTTCACCGGCACTCTGCGGGTTCTGCTGGAATGTCTTGGTAAGTCAGCATTCTGGGTTTCTTGGTGACTTGCTGCGACTGGCTTTCTCCCTTCACTCCATTTTGAAAAAAACACATCTCCTGTATGCAAGCTGCTGTGATTCAGATTTTGAGTCAGTTTGGGGCTGGGCTCACTTCTGAGCTATCAAGCAATCATTCACTATCGGCTCCCCCTGGGACTCCCAAAACAATACAGACTCAGTATCTGATACATGCAGTGAGTCATTTGATGAGACTCACAGCTTAATGCTTCCAGGTTGACCTTCAATTGCAGTGGAAGGGTCTCAATATTTAGGCCACTCGTTGCAAGCTATATCAGGTTTAGATACATCTCCTGTGAGTGTGAGGTCTTTCAGAGAAACAGCAAATTCTTTCCCATCTGGGTGGCACACCGGGACATACTGAGGATTCGCTTCAATTAGCTCAACTCTGTTTGTCAATGAATCATTTTTATTATGATGGATAAACCATCTCAGAAGAACCGTTACAGGTTTAAAGTGCCATAAAGAAAGCAAAGGAAATCTTCCCAGTGGAGATTGGACATTTGTGATTTGCAGTGGCTAGTTGTATAGTTTTCCATATAATGCTGTTGTACCATTCACACTGGCCATTACCCTAAGGATGGTAAGGAGTCATTCTGCTTGTGGCCACTCCTGAAGAAATTGTTCCAACTGCTCAGACATGAAAGAGGCTCCATAGCCTGAATGTGTGTAAGCTGGAACCCCAAAAATGGTGAATAAAGAGCATAAGCATTGTATCACTGAATTTGCTGATATGTCCATACATGGAAATGTGAATGGGAATCATGGATATATTCATCGATGACGGTTAGCATGTAGCAATTCCTATTTTCTGATGGTAGGGGACCCTTAAAATCTATATTTAACCTCTCAAATGGTTGAGTGGCTTTTATAAGTGTCCCAGCATTAGGCCTGAAGAACTGTGATTTGTGTTCTCTGCATATTCCATATGACTTTATAATTTTTTTACGTTGTCTGTGGAATATAGTAAGTTTATGGTTCATACCATATATATCATCCTTGTTATGCCTGGATGGCACAGTTCATTGCGTAGGGTATGAAACTCATCTATGTTTGGTATTGAGCTACATACTCTTGATAGTGCATCTATCGCAGCATTCTCTTTCCCAGGTCAATAGCTTACATCAAAAGAAAAACAGGAGAATTCAATTCTCCACCTCACTATTTTGTCATTCTTAATTTTACTAGTTGTTCTGGTGTTGAACATAAATGATCAACTGAAAATGTCATCCTATCAAGTAGTACCTCCATTTTCTGAGTGCCACCACTATAGCATAGGCTTCTTTTTCAATTGCTGAGTGTCGCTGTTCCAAATGTAACAAGGTCCTTGAAAAAAAAGCAACAGGGTGTCCAGATTGCTTTAAAGAGGTAGCAATTGCACAATCAGAAGCATCTGTCTCTACCACCAGAGGAATGGTGGGATCTATAACCGTAATTGCTGGGATGGCTATATTCCTTTAAAAATTTTTAAAAGCCTCTACTGCTGTTGAATAAAGAGGAAAACTATCCACTTGTATCAAAGGATGTATTTTATCTGAAAAAGAAGCAATCCCCTGGGAGTAATGTGCAAACATACCAATAGCTCGTTTTAGAGCATGCATATTACTAGGAATTGACAAGTTTAGTAGAGGTTTCAATCATTCTGGTGGCATAGAACCTTTACTCATGGTGTACCCCGATAAATTACTGGTCTCTATACCAAAAAATCATTTGTCGGTATTTAATGTGAGATTATATTTCTCAGTAGCCACTATGAATTGTTTCAGATTATGATAGTGATCTACATGGTTGCACCCACAAATGGTTATGTTGTCAATGTATGTGAAAGTGCCTTCCAATCTTTCATCACTAATAATTTTATCCATAATTCACTGGAAGCTGGCAATGCCATTCATTACACTGAATGGTATCCTTTTAAACTGATAGAGGTGACTATTTGCCTCAAAAGCCAGGCAATCTGGAAAAACAGTTGTTATGGTGGCTACAATGAAAGAGGCAGTAGAAGTTTTATTTTTAGAGGGTGTGGACCGACAAACTTTTGAAAAATGTCCAAACTTGTGACACATAGCATCTCTAGCTGAACAGGAGGACCGAAGGTGATGATTGAGTCCAGAAAAGTAACATTTACAACCTGTGACAGCAGCAGTGGTAGGCAGTTCTGAAGGGTTTAGAGTTTCTGGAATTTTCTGGTTAGAAAAAGAAGTCACAGAGGAGGGATTCGGTGAATCATGTATGTAAGAGCAGGAGGATAAATGAGATAGTGAGCATTCATAGCAGCACTGACAGTATCAGTCTGTAAGTAGAACACAAACTGTTTTGGGGCTACTTCAAACATATAGGCCTGCTTATAAGCTGTTTTTAAATTTAGATTGGTATTTTCAAGGAGTCTTTGCCTTACCTGGGCATTCTGTAGGCCGTTGATAAAAGTGTCCAGAATATGCTTGTCACAAATTTCTTGTTTAGTGTTCTTAATTCTTTTAAGTACTGTCCCAGCGATTCACCACTTAGTTGATGTAGGGTAGCCAGTTTATGCCATGAGAAGATTTCATTCTTTGGTTTCCGGTAAGTAGCTTGTAGCATGTCCATAGCCTCCTCATAAGTGATCCAGGATTATTTCATGTACTGGGTGGTATATATAATTAGTTGAGTCCAAGCTTGTTTAATGGTCGATGTGGGGTTTCTGCATGTACTGCTTGTAAGAAGTTTTCGAATGTCACTCACCAATGTGTCCAGCACTTTTCAGAGTCTGTATTATCGGGTTCTATGTCGAACTGCACTGGGTGCATTAATTGTTCCATGATGGAGAGATATTCTCAGTTGAATAAACTGTAATGACAAAAGTACATAGGCGTAGGCTTTAAGAAAGCTTTATTCAACTGACAATACAAAGTTCGTGTATAGTGTCCTTTTATAGTCCCAGTAAGCAGAAATAGCTCTCTCAAAGGGAGCATAACAAAACAAGGGGAGACCAATCTTGATTATTCGTAACAGTACTTACCCCACTCTATATTCTTTTGAACCTAATATTCGATTGTCATAACACATTCTTCTTATTCCTAATTTCCTTTTTGCCTAACTACATTAATAAATATCGTCACTGCTGCACAGAATACTGATGCTGATTATGATAGCAGTTGCAGTAATAACAATAATCACTTTGTCGAGTTCATGTATAATTACAATACTTGCCATTGTAATTTAGCAATTGGATATCCATGGGAAGTAACTCGTAAAAACGAAATAGAGTAACCTCCCAGGTTCATCATAAACATTGCAATTTTGTCAATTCTTTAATAAACTTTCTAGGCATCGAATGAAATCAACCGAATTAAATAGATCTTTACATTACTTCAAAAATGTTTCCAGTCTATGTATTTTAAATCAGAATAAATATTTTATTTGATATTTTGAGAGTGGTGCAACTTTTTATTTTTATTTTTGACAAAGTTTGTCCGTGCATATTTAACATTTAATTAAAAATAGTATTATTAAAAAATGTAGTTTTAAAATTAAATTTAATACTCTTCTGAGCATTAAATCTATCACATTTCTCGTCTGTGGTACTCTCTTCTGGCTTCTTGCTCTCCTGCCAACTATGATCTTCAAAAATCTATTGTAACAAATAACAATATAAATCACTGTCTTCTGTCTTTCTGAATTTTATTTTTCTATTGTCCTTTTTCTCACGTGTTTTTTCTCCTTTTCTTTCACGCTCAGTAACCCCACACATCTTATGATTAAAATGATTACAAAATAAAAAGACTGTTTTTTGTCATTTTACTTTTGATAACATAGTCATAAGGTATGTTGTTGTGGAATTTGAGCTAATTTGGATGTATCAGAAGGTGTAATTGTGAAAATGTGTGTTTTCATTAAACATTCGTCCACAACAAATAAAATAAACAAACATTATTTTGAAGGCAATTCAATTGGAAGAAAATAAATCAAGGAGAAACAACGTAGTTATAGATTTCAACAAACAATATGCATTTATATACATTATTTACATTATTCAGACTATTGTCATCATCTTTGTCACCATATTTATTACAACGTTTCGGCCGTTGTACTCTCCAGCCTTCTTCAGGTGGTTGGAATGTCGAACTGAACCCTTTATTCTGCTCACTGGGGTAGACTGTTCTAATTCCACATGCTATGTTTTAATGGATGTCAGTTATCAGTTATCTCCTGTTAATTTTCCCTCTGAAAGTTCTCCACTGCCTTAACCGGGTATTGAACTCACACTCTTTGGGTCCTGTCACTGGATCTAACCAATGCCTTTATCCACTGTGCTATGTGTCCTTGAGGACAAGATGAGGACAATAGTCCGAATAATGTAAATAATGTACATAATACCTCATCTCAGAAATATAGACAGCATTTATATATGTTTGACATACACAAAGTGAATTTAGGATTAATGGTTGAGTGTGATGAGTGATATCCGTTATTAGCATTGTTAGATTCATTAACAATGTGTAGTGTGCTGGGAGTTATCAATGTGTTTCTTCTTTAAACTGAGAAATTTGTAAGTGAAAGGAATGCTAAGATGATAAAGAGAATTTTAATGATAGTAAAAAAAAAAGCAAATTAAATTCCTATACGTATTGTACAAGTGTTGATATATTTAGTTGATAGACTAGAAAAAAGAGTATTTATGCATAAAAGAGTTTTTGCCATTTGTATAATAAAAATTGTCATGTGAATCCTTGTATATGTTGAGGAAATCTGTATTTGGTCTACAAAATAGGAAAAGGTGTTGCTGGATAACATCTTTTAAAGTTTAGATTTTATTACTGTTAATAACATAGAGACATGCTGACCAATTTTCTAACATTGTCATTTATGGTTTTTGAGAGGCTAAAAGTTGAAATTTAGTTGTTTATTTTTACTGAGGGAAAATATTGGTTGGTTTATGCTGAGTAATTGACAATATTTTATGCTTAGAGTTAAAGATATTTTTTTTTTGCTCTTTTGCTTCTACCATTTTTACAATTTTTACTTTTACTCATTTGCAGTATCTACGTGAACTTGAACATATTTTATCAGATATGTTTCTGAATCGATGAATAATTTAGATAATATCTAATTATTATAATTGTCCCCAATCAATCTTTGAAGAGATTTTGTGGAATGCAATGAGAAATGATCAAAGTGTCGCCCAAAGTTTTAGAGCATATTAAACATATTGTTATTTTAAAAATATACACTATAAAATTTAGTAGATCTGCTTAATATGTCATCAACAAATCTAAAAAACATTACTTTTATAAATTGTTCTGAAACGATTTTTAGTTACAAAAGAATTTTAGGTTCAATAGAAATATGTATGGAGTACAAATAAGTTTTTGAACAAATGAAATGGTTTCATCTAACAAATTTGATCATTGAGTAAACTATTCATTCTCATAATACTGTAAATCAAAAACAATAACAAACCTGAAAAGTTATGGAACTTTCTTTCTGGCCATTCTTTCCAAAGTAATCATTTTTTTGCAAAATTTTTCACTATTTCATAGAACTAAAATTCTCATTATGATAAGAATCAATTGTGTAATTTTTCTGCTATAAAACTCTATAGCTCTTTAAACATGCATTTTTGTTAGATAAATTTTGGAAACAGTGGCAACCTTATAGCATCCCGCTACCACTTTCTTATAAATGTCGAATTTTGTACATTTTTGTGCAAAAAAGTGGATCAGAGAGCCTGCTCAGCTTAGTAAATATTTTCAGAAAATATCAGCTTTTAATTGGTCAATAAACACACAAGTCGGCGTTGCAATCCACACATGTACAAATATTTTTCCAGCATGTGGCCAAGTCAAGTTTCCCACCAATTTGATGTGATCCTGTCACATGATTACATTATCTATAAATAGCAGACACAAGCTTGCTTTCTCTCTCTCTTTTCTTCATTCATCTAAGATGTGATCTTCAGGTTTCTTGTTTAGACCATGAGCGGTCAGACGTTAAAAGCATATTCACACATGCAGATGCATACAAACTTTTCCAACCTACATTACGAACATGCAGAACATTTCCAAACATGCAACAAGAACTTTTCTCTTTGAAATATTCTTCTAAAACTACAGTTTATTCAGCATTTCTCAGCTTTATAATTAATTCAACTTTTGTGAGTTCAGATAAAAATATTCCCAGTCTAAGAGACATAAGACCAACAGATCTTTAACTACTATGCATGTACATCAACGCATAAATAAATACAAAATGTTATATTTTTAAAACCATTTTGTTCCTTCTTGTATTTCATGCTTTGTGGTATTTTACATTAAATATAAATTGTGTGGCCATGTTGTTCACGCAGCCATAAACAAACATCTACAATTGTCCATTCTTATTACCAAGTCACTACATTATGGTATCTGAAATGGTGAGAGAAACAACTAGACCACTACAACCTCATCAATATTTTTGTAAAACTGCTGATTCCACTTCAAAAATTTGGCTTCCATCTAAATAAAAAAATAATGAAAAACTATATGTATAAGACTTGCAGTGGAGACTTGCATGATCGTAATGAACAAGGTTGCTGTTGGCCAGCAATTTGTAATAGACTTGTCCCTGATGAAGATGAAAGATTTTATACATATTTATATAACGAACAACATAGCTCACAAAAGAAGAGAAAGATAAAATTATATTAACATGTACACAGTGAGCTAAAAAATAAAAGAAGAAAGACAAAGAGAGAGAGGGGATTTATGTTCCTTCATTATATAGTCTGGAATGCAATGCTACTTGTCAGCATTAAGTTAATTTCATTGGCAGCAAGGGTGGGATAACCCGCAATATTCTACAGAGAAATAACCATTCAATGAATATAATACTTGTGGGATATCTCAGAGCAACTCAATCATGATAAAATCAGTCAGGTATTGTAAATTATATATTGAAAGAAAAAACACATCAGCATCTAATATAGAAATAAGTAAATTAAATGTCAAAATGTGGCCATTTCTGCGAGAATAGTAAAGTTAAATAAAAAAAGGTTTTCTTAAGAGTTTTAAGAGAATTAAAATGTCATATAATTATCAAAGTTAAAAATGTATTTTTTAACTCACAGCATATTTGTTTTTTGTAGTAATGCAAATGTTGAAAGAATCTAATGGGAAAATAAATTATTTTCTGTAAATCAGGATGTGAAAAACAGAAAAGTGATGTCTACAGGTTAAGTCAAAATATCTTTTATTGTAGACTTTTCTGAACAGAGAACTCTGAGATAAGATTCAAGCATTAAATGAGGAGTATTACTCTAGAGAGAGAGAAAATTAAAATTTGAAAATTCATTAGTAATGTGGACAAATGTATAAGACAGGCTATAAATCCTAAAGCAATATGAGTGTGGTGAAAATAGCAAATGAAAGGTGACACTCCAAGCCAAAGTCCTGCTCATGGATACAGGAAACTGGTCACTCGATGTTAAATTTGTAGATAAATGCATCTTGCAACACAATCTTAGTGAACTAATAACCATATTTGTAGACAGTATTATTTGCTTCACATGGAGAGGGGGGCTAGAAAAGTGTGACCTATAAAGCATCTGTTCCTGTTGATTTTTTAAACTGGTTGAACAATACTAAAAATACTTACAGTCAAACACTTATCTGATGCTGAACACATTTTTTAATAAAGGCATTTAACACCATTAGCAGAAAAACTTAAATAAGCTTGGTTACTCATCAAAATCTTTTACCATGGATTTATTTTTTTTATGATAAGTTTTAAAGAGAGTGTTCGCTAAAAGTAAAATGAGGAGAAGCAGTAGTCATGTCTTTATGATTTGACTTGGCATGGTGAAATCCATGATGGATTTATATGCTGTGGTATCCTGCGTGAGAAGAGAAAGAGGATATAACCTTCTTCAAAGGGGAATAACTGTTCTATTTTTTTTAATGTAAATGAGAAAAATGTAAAAAAACAAGAAGAAAATGAACTCTTCCATAAATTTGTTGTTGAAACAATTTTTTCCTTTATAAAAACAATTTTTTCTTTTATGGGTGTTAATATAATACCCTAGTTATGTCCCTTTAACCTCTACTCCCTAGAGAAAGAGATGAAAAGGGACACTGTCATGGTGTATATTGAATAAAGAGCACATGTGGCACAAGCCTCTGATTTAAACGTCTATCCTGTGTCTGTTGTTATTCCCATTGATATAATGCATTCCTGAAAACAACTATAAATGGTGTCAGGAGTGGGATTTCAAAAAGCGGAGGGACGACAAATTTAACAAACAAATGGGGAACCAGCACAGCCAATGAACACACATGGTAATGTAGAACTTTCCTACATGTATACCCTCACCAGACATATTAACATCTGAACCACCTTATCACCCATTATTTAAGCTCATTCACTACAGTATCACAATTTACTGTATATTTTACCTACGTTTCTTTTTTGTTCTCTACACTCACTTAAAATCTTCAACACAAAGCAGAACACAACCCACATTGAAAATCCAGATGAACCCCCAACAGGACAACAAACTGAAGTCAACCCAATGATCTTTGTGTTGCAAATGCAGCAACAGCAACTTATCATGCAGGAACAGATGACATGCCACGTCTCCTGCCTGCCGAACAAAATGCATCCACTCCATTGCGCCACCAGCGCATAAAGCCTGAGACACATTGGACAATAAATGGGTCATCTTTAGAGATGCATGGTCCTGTTAAAAAGAAATGACCCAGCTCACTGACCCAACAGAAACCCGAAACAAGCTACTATACGCATGCAGTTTGTCCGTCAACAAAATGCTCTTCAATTTCATTGGTCCTGATTCCCTTAATAATGCCACAGTAGAACAACTGCTGGAATATATTCAAAAGACAATGTGGTTATGATAACCAGAACTGCACAAACTCATTCTCCGATGACATGATTAAATCCCAAATCATTGCTGGCCTATGGGACACTTCTCACCATTTTGATGGAAATCAACTCTTTGCCAACCCTGAATGACCTGGTCGGACACCTGTTAACCCTGGAATCCACCACCAGAGGAACAAACCATTTTCAAACAACAGAGACATCACAAATCACTCCGATCAGATCAAATCTGCATCATCATGAAAATTCCTACCACACAACAAAAACAAAACAAATAATAACAAATGCAAAGGTTGTGGTTACAAAACACACCCAAAAGGCCACAGGCAATGCCCTGCTTGGGGTAAATCATGCCACAAATGTGGAACAGAAAACCACTTCTCATATGTATGCCGTGGCATAGCCTCATCTAATGCTGTAATGGAGGATAACCCTAATGACACCCAAGATGAAAATATCTCCCTCATATCAACCATGTGTACACAGCCTAGATGACTAAATGAAGGAGAAGGAATCTCACATGGTACCTGGACCAACAATCAATTCACCCCAGAAAGACCAGAACCACCACCGTTTATTAGCATTAAAATTGCATTATACATGATTGCACTCAAGAAGTTAGAAAATTCAATTCAAACACATATAAAGCCTCAAAGCATCCAGTTAACTGCTATGGCAGATACAGGGGCTCAAACAAATACTGCCAGGGAGGATCTATTGAAGAAACTCAAATGCAATCATAAACAGTTATTGCATACTAGACACCATTTACATGCTGTAAATGACAACAACCTGCCTATCAAAGGAGACTTAATCACTACAATATCACTTGGTGATGAAACATGCTCAGAGATAATCTACATTTGTCCAAGAGTTAAGGGCTTATACCTATCACAGACGACCTTAAAGAGGTTGAAGTTCATTGATGACGACTTTCCAGCACAACTCAGTACTAAAGTAGCCACCACAAAAGAAGACAAAAAACCAACTGATGGCACACTAGCCCCATGTAGATGTCCGTACCGAAGACCTTGCCTACCGCTACCAAACAAACTACCACTTCCCGCTACACCTGAATATTGCGAGGCACTAGAGAACTGGATAAAGTGTCACTTTGCCAGCAGTGCATTCAACATATGCACACACCTGAAGTTGCTGACCATGACAGGAGAACCACTCACCATCTTGTTTCTAGAAAACTACCAACCGACAGCCATACATAAACCAATTCCAGTACCCCACCACTGGAAAGAAGCTGTCAAGTCACAGCTGGATGCCAATGTTGCTCTAAACATAGAACCAGTCCCTGCTAGAACACTGATGACATGGTGCTCCAGAATGATTACAGTTCCCAAAAATGATGGAGACCCACATAGAACAGTAGATGTGCAGGACTTGAATGCAGCTACAAGACAGGAGACATACCACACATCCTCTCCATTTAACCTTGTCAGCACAATACCCCCAGAGATGAAGAAAACAATTCTCGATGCCTGGAACGGATACCACAGCATGCCCCTCTCTGTAAAGGCACGTGATGCCATGATATTCATCATGGAATGGGGCAGGTACCAATACTTGTGAGCTCCTCAAGGCTTCCAAGCATCCAACAATGGCTACACGAAGTGATCTGATGACATTACAGAGGGTTTCCCCCATGTATCTCACTGCGTAGATGATTCCATTTTATGGGATGACAATGTAGCACTATCATTTTGGCACACTATTAAATACATCATGCTTTGTGCTGATAATGGGATCGTCTTCAATCCAGACAAATTACATTTTGTAAAAGACAATGTGGAACTCGCTGGTTTCAACATCAGCCCAACAGGGTATAAACTATCTCAGAAATTATTTGAGGGCATCAGAGACTTTCTATTCCTGACAAACATAACAGGAGTTAGATCCTTTTTTGGTCTGATTAACTAGATCTCATATGCATTCACCCAGGCACCCATCATGTCACCTTTTAGGGTACTGCTTAAACATAATGGCAGATTTTACTGGGATGACACATTAGAACAACTTTTTCAGCGATCTAAAGATGAAATCCTAAACAGCATCCAGGATGGCGTCCAAACATTCGAGATAAACTGTCCAACATGCCTGACCACGGATTGGAGTCAAACAGGAAGAGGATTTACCATACTACAAAAACATTGCAAGTGCCCATCCACAGCAAACCACCTTTGTGGATCAGGGCATTGGAAGGTTGTATATGCAGGTTCTCAATTCCCTAAACCTGCTGAAAACCGTTATGCACTCATCGAAGGAGAAGCATTAGCCATAAAGTTTCGCTTGGAAAGCTGCAGAATGTTTGTCTTGGGCTGCCTCCACCTGATACTTGCTATTGAACACAAACCCCTTGTGCCAATATTTAATGATCTCAGCTTAAATGAAATTAAGAACCCCAGGATGTTAGACATCAGGGAACAGACCTTGATGTACCAATTCAAGGCTATATCCATACCATACTTAGCAGCACTAATGGTGGGGAAAATGGTATGTCTTGTATCCCTGCACCTATCACCAAAGTTGCAGCAGCTGAGTCGGACAGTCTGGAAGAGGCAGTGCAAGCTGGAATAGAATCCCAGTACAACCAAGAATATGAGAGGCAAAGGTGGATTACCAGTACCTGAGCCTTGTGGAAACAATTGAAAAGGGCTTCCCTGAACATAAGGAACATCTACCTGCCCAGAATGATTTATACACAGTTCAGTCACTAGTATTCAAGGAAGGATGTGTATTAATTCCAAGAAAACTACACTGTGAACTCATTGACCAGCTCCATATTGGCCACCAAGGGGTCAATAGCATGAGAAGCAATGCCAGGCAACATTTCTTTTGTCCTGGTATGGGAGCACAATTGCAAGAAAAACAAAATCACTGCAAACGTTGCAATGAAATTGCTCCATCAAACCCTAATGAATCTGCATTCAAGCCTATTCACCCAGACTACCCTTTCCAATCAATGGTCACAGACATTTTCAACATAGCGGGACATAAATATATGGTATACACTGACAGGTACTCAGGTTGGACGGAAGTAGCTTTGATGCATTAAGATGCAAAATCCTTCACAATATGCAACATCTTACACAGGTACTTTGTAAATTATGGTATACCAGAGGAAATTGCTTGTGATGGTGGACCCCCATACAACTCAGATGAATTGAATTGAAGATATTTTTAAGGACACGAGGCATATCCCAATGAGTGTCCTCAGCTTATTATCTACAATGCAATGGCAGAGCCGAGGCAGCTGTTAAACACATGAAACGGATACTCACAACAAACATTAGCCCCAGTGGTTCACTAGATACAGATGAAGTGGAAAAAGCAGTCCTACTGCATCGCAACAGCCCACCACCTGATTTAGGTGGCTCGCCTGCAGAAATTCTCTTTGTTCATCCCTTAAATGACCACCTGCCAAACCCCATAAAATTCCACTATGAATGGTTGGAGCACGCTGATATGCATGGGAGGGCCATCAACCAGCGATTCGTTAATAACACCAAACATAGCAAGAGTAGGCTATTAGACTCACTGAAGTTAGGGGAACATGTGTCTATCAAAAACCAACATGAAAATAACCCTCTGCACTGGGATAATACCAGTACAGTTGTTGAAACCCTCCCTTACAGACAATACTGCATATTAGTTGATGGCAGCAGATGAACCACACTCCAAAACTGCTGCTTCCCCCACAAAATAAATGCAGATACCCGCAACCTAGTCCATGACAATGACCTACCAGATATGGATAGAAAGAACAGCATGGACGACCCACTGACACACAACTCACCATTTCCAGATATTCCCAACCCAACACATCTGGAAAACCAAAATACTATAACACAAGGAACACCAACACCACCTACCCCACCAATAAAAAACAATAACAAATATCAATAAAAAATGAACCCCTACAACACCATACAATAACAAAAACAGTACAAAATAAGGGACTGGAGGTGAAGTCTAGATTCATTCGTAACAGACAACTGCCTTCCAGTTAAGCACATCTTTCACACCATTAAAAAAAAAACTTGTTAACATTATACCCTAGTTATGTCCCTTTAACCTTCACTCTCTAGAGAAGGAGATGAAAAGGGACACTGTCATGGCGTATGTCGAATAAAGAGCACATGTAGCACAAGCCTCTGATTTAAATGTCTATCCTGTGTCTCGTTATTCCCATTGATATAATGCATTCCTGAAAACAACTATACATTAGGGAAAAAAGTTAGTTTTTGGTGATAATCATCCTATTATGTTTTTAGATGAGTGAAGCAGCAGACCACCTCTCATTTTCTTAGGTCTTCCCAAGATCTTCTGCTTGCTTTTTGTGATTTTACTATTTCTTTGTTATCTCAGATTGCTTTTTACCTTCAAATCTCTATTGTTTTATCTTCTTGAAACCTGCTTAATAGATGTTCATTAATTCTGGAGACAACTGTAAGTTTTATTGCCTCTCAGAAAACAACACCTATTCTCCTCTTCAAGAGGAGGAAAAAGAAAAAAAATACTAGTTATTATGAAAAGAAATTGTAGTGTGAATGCATAACAAATGGAATACTATACACCCAAATAAGTATGTTCCTACCAATTTTTTTTTTAAAATAAAAGGTTAATTTCCTTCAAAACCAAACATGTAAAAATGTGAAAAGAATTTTTACAAAATATAGAGATTTTTACGAATTATAGAGATTTGTTCAAAATATAAGAAATAATTAAGAAAATATAAAAGATTTGCTTGAAATTTAATAATAATATATATAAAAGAACAAAATACTGAAATGAATGATCATGTGTTTAATGTATCAAATTAAAAAAATTATTTATTATTTATATAAATTATGTATGAAAGAAAAAGATGTAAAAAGAGAATAACTTTCTTCAAAAGGTATTTACCACTTTTCAATGGTT
Source organism: Acanthosepion lycidas (assembly GCA_963932145.1). Lineage (NCBI taxonomy): Eukaryota > Metazoa > Mollusca > Cephalopoda > Sepiida > Sepiidae > Acanthosepion > Acanthosepion lycidas. The sequence goes on from OZ010606.1 coordinate 16,201,041, forward strand.
GAAGAAATATATTTTAATTATATATAATATATATAAAGGTTGCACAAATTATTCTCTGTGCATAGATTGGTCAGTAATGAGAATTTGTTGAATTGTTTGTATGTTTGTTTTCCAGAAATATCTTTTGAGAAGAGTAAAAAATGTTCTGTTGCCTTTGTTGAATTTCTCTAAAATTGCTGAACACAAAAACTTTGATTGTATTTGCAGGTACCCTTAAAAAGTGAACATTTGTATTGAAAACCTGTTTAACAAAATCAAGATTGTTGACTTCTTGTTGTGCTAAAGCATCCTGTCTTCCAACATATGTACACAAGTAATGAAAACTTTCATTCACACATTGTAGCAGGGTGACCCAAAAGGGCCAGAGTTGCATGTATGTTTTGCAATGGATTGTGGATATGGAGAATTGGCAAGCTTCAGACTGAAATAAGAATCTGGCATCACTTTGTGTTGGCGGAAGTGGTGGTGTCGCTTGTAGCCATTTTTATTGGCTGGTTCTGAGTGCTCATTGGTTGAGCAATGGTTGGGTCAGGTGCATAAAAGCATGGTACGCTTATTCAAGTGGAGGATTGCATCTGATGAGGAGTAGTGTATTTGAGATTGAGAAATGGATAGAATTGTGGATTTGAGTTGCCGATTAGACCTATTGGACTTGCATATAGTTTTTTCTCCCCCCCACCCATGTATGCTTCTGACCACTTTCCAAACACTGACATATTTGTGGAAGAAATAGGCCCCAGATTCTTGCATGTGAATTTCTCCAAGGGTTATTTTAAGGTATGCAAAAGGTTTTAAACAGAACAAACTGAGTTTTATAATACTTAAGTTGAGTTTTTAAGATTATCTGATTTCAACTTCATTTTCAAATCACCCAAAAGGAAATTGTGTATACAACTGGTTTTCATCCATAAACTTTTTCACAAATATTTGGTACCCATTTCCTTCCAAGTTGCTGGTGATTCACTTTTATCAGAATAAAGAACAAGAATTGCATTTAAATGGTTTATTTAAAAAATATTTTTCAAATAAAATGTTTTTGCAGTATTTTATGTAAATGAGATATTGCTAAAAAGCACTATGCCACAGTAAACACCAGTGGAGCTACCATCTATTGACCTGAAAACGACTATTCCAGAGATTAATCTACTTCATAACAATATGGCATTGCCAATAGAGTCCCTAACAATGTTGGATGAACCAGAGCATGTAGAAAGTTGGATTAGATGTTTTGCAGTGTAAAGAAATTGAAAGACAAGAAAGCCTCAAGATGGGAGAATGAAATTACTGATTTATTTTGACTTTGGAAGGATGTGAAGCCATAAAGAAAATATCCATTGTGGTGTACTCCAAAATACTGAAAGACTTAACATATGAAGAAATTTCAACCATTATAAAAAGAAACATGCAACCAAAAAAAAAAAAAAGCTGGTTATTGCAGAAAGAACAAAATTTCTGGATAATAGAACCCAAATGAAACCGTAATGCAATATTTACACAAATTGAAAGAAGCATCAAGATATTATGAATTTGAAATACTGGATTCAAGAGAAATATCTATAGAAGACGAATTGATCATTCTAAGACTAATAGAAGTAAGACGTTACATACAAACATAAGATCTTAGAATGGCTACAAGTGAATGATATGAATTTAGAAACAAGTGTAGAATTTTTGCAGCAATTAGAATTAATTAATGAATTTAATAATTATAAAAACAATGTGGAAGCATACAACACAATTAAAATCTTAAGTGCAAATATTGTGACAAAGAACACAATGTCCAGCCCTAGAAAAAGAAAAGACCATTTCCAATTTTTGTGCAGATACAAAAAGAAAAGGTAGAAAGTATAAACACTCATAGTGAAAATACAGAAGTATATTTGATAAGAACATCTGCAAAAAGTAGAGACAGTAAAACTGAATGGCATAACTTTTCCCATGCAGGTTGACATTGGGAACAATGTTACCTTGATTCCAAAGAAATTCTGGGAGGAAAAATGGGTAAACCCAAATTAAGAAAAAGTAATCTTAATTTAAAACAATTTCATGGATTTGTCATCAAAACTCTGGGCTCCTTTAAAGGAACTTTTGAGATTATTCCTCTCACTGTTGTAGAATGCACAAAAAATGATTGATTGATTGTTTTGTTTAACGGCATCTCAACCTTAGTGGTCATTTTATGCCGGAAATGATTTTGAGTGACTTTAAAAGTCAAAAACGCATAGTTGGCAACACCATTGTTTCAAAAACGTACAGCTGGTAACATTATTGCTTCAAAAACGCACAGCTGGCAATATTATTGCTTCAAAAACGTACATCTGGCAACATTATTGCTTCAAAAACGCACAGCTGGCAACATTATTGCTTCAAAAACGTACAACCGGCAACATTGTTGCCTCAAAAACGTACAGCTGGCAACATTATTGCTTCAAAAACGCACAGCTGGCAACATTGTTTTTTTTTTTTTTTTTTTATAAAAAACGTATAGCTGGCAACATTGCTTCAAAAACGCATAGCTGGCAACATTATGGTTTTAAAACATATAGCTGGCAACATTATTTTTTACAAAAAGCGTATAGCTGGCAACATTGTTTCAAAAACGTATAGCTGGCAGCATTATGGTTTCAAAAACGTATAGCTGGCAACATTATGGTTTCAAAAACGGATAGCTGGCAACATTATTGTTTCAAAAACCTTTATCTGAGGCCTTACTGTTGGATGTAGTTTATCGTCATACCCGGGACGCGGATGTAGTTTATCGCCATATCCAGGACGCGGATGTAGTTTATTTTCATACCCAGGACGTAGGTGAGAGCTGAAAAAACTAAAAACGTACAGCTGGCAACATTATTTCAAAAACGTGTAGCTGGCAACATTATGGTTTCAAAAACGTATGGCCAGCAACATTATGGTTTCCAAAACGTATGGCTGGCAACATTATGGTACCAAAAACGTATAGCTGGCAACATTATGGTTTCAAAAACGTATAGCTGGCAACATTATGGTTTCAAAAACGGACAGCTGGCAGCATTACTTTTCTGAAAAACATTATCTGAGGGCTTGCTGTTGGATGTAGTTCATCGTCACACCTGGGACGCGGATGTAGTTTATCGCCTTACCCAGGACGCGGATGTAGTTTATTGTCATACCCAGGACGTGGGTGAGAGCTGAAAAAAACTAAAAACGTACAGCTGGCAACATTATTTAAAAAAAAACAAAACGTATAGCTGGCAACATCATGGTTTCAAAAACGTATGGCCAGCAACATTATGGTTTCCAAAACGTATGGCTGGCAACATTATGGTTTCGAAAACGTATAGCTGGCAACATTATGGTTTCAAAAACGGACAGCTGGCAACATTATTTTTCTGAAAAACATTATCTGAGGCCTTGCTGTTGGATGTAGTTTATCGTCATACCCGGGACACGGATGTAGTTTATCGCCATACCCAGGACGCGGATGTAGTTTATTGTCATACCCAGGACGTGGGTGAGAGCTGAGAAAACCAGTTCACTATTTATCCATAGCTGGGACCCTAACAGATGCTACCACCCCGGGTCAAGGTGGACCTGGGAACACCAGCAATTAAGAGGTGGTTCCACGCTCCTCAAAACCTCCTGATCAGAGGCCTTGCTGTTGGATGCAGTTTAGCGTCATACCCAGGACATCACAAAAAATCAAGGTCTTCTGCGAATAGACATTTTAAAAGTGGATATGGCAAAATTAATAAACTGTATTAAGTCAGAACCTGACATGGGACTATTGAAAGGATATAAAGAGATTACTCGTCTAGAAGAAAATAGTCACCTGATCTATTTTAAATCTCAAAAAATAGCTTTTCACATTCTACCCATGGTGCACAAGACCACAAGGAGTGCAACTCTGATGCCAACAAGTTGAGCTGATCACACAGAAGATACTTTGCAACCCTCTCCACTAATTCATGGTCTCTGAGACCAAGAAAGGTCACTAGACTGAAGAATGATCCTCAAGGCTGACTGACACTCGCTGAGGAAACTCAACAACCTTCCACAACCATAACAGCACTTACACCAAGAAATGGGAGGAGTGATTGTAAGGCTAGGGAAGGTGTCCCTAACACTCCATACAAAAATCAAGCCCTCCATCAAAGTGCAGCATAGGGAAGCCAACCTTGAGGCATGGCAATGACTTGCCAGGTGTGGCAATCCAGGTCCCTCATGACATGGACACTGGTAACAGGCTTCTTTATGGACCCAATGTTTGCAGCCACCCCATAAGAGGGGGATCAACAAACACTAGATCACCTCCATATGAGTCTCGCAAAGAGCAAGTACAGCCAAGTGGTAAAGGATGCAGGGCAAGATGTAAGTGGCACACAATTCAGCCCTACCCTTTAAGGACAACCTCCATCAGAGTCAAGTCCATCAGTCCAGTCAAAGGGCCTGGAAGTGTGAACCCCTTCCAGGCACCTAACCGCAAACCAGAAAACTTGTTACAGTTAATCTTGGCTCCCGTCACCTTCTTGTACTGTTCAAGTACCTTCTGTACCACCTTAATGTTGTGACAACATGGCATAAAAATGGATATGTCATCGGTGTATGCAAAAACCCTATCTTGAGCTCTACCAGGGAAAACAGCATTTCCATGTAGGGCCAGACTGCACACCCTGTCCCTTATCTGGCAATGGAAGGGCTCCAATGCCAAAGCATAAAGTAGGGGTGACAGCAGACAACCCTGTCAGACCTACTATGACAGCACAAAAGTGCCTGACTATGTCCTGTTCACCTGTACCACAGCATTGGGGTAGTAATACAGGAGGCTGATCCACTTGCAGAAGTTAGGTTTGAATCCAGATGCCTGCAGGACAGCCGCCAGGCACTGATGGTTGACCATGTCAAATGCCTTGGACTGATCCAAATTGATCAGTGCTGCTTGTTCATCATCTTTTAAACTTTCTATGATCGTGTGAATCAGATGCAGGTTGCTTTGAATTGTCCGTCCCGTCACAGCACAAGTCTGCTCGGATCCTAACAAGTTTGCAACAACTGACTGCAAACACTCCATCAGGATCTTGGCCCAAATCTTTAACTCTGTGTTTAGCAGAGTTATGGACCTGTAATCATTTAAATCCTGCCCAACACTCTTGACCTTTTGCAACAGTGTGATCACACCCCTGGAAATCCAGTCGAGGATGGACCCCTGCTGGAACCAGTTGTTGAATGCCACTGTCAAAATCAGGACAAAGATGTGCAATAGCCTCAAGTACATTTCATGGGACAGACCATTAAGTTTCAGAGACTTGCCTCTGCCAACCTTCTTCAATGCCAAGTAAACTTCACCCTGTGATCTCACACTCGCAGCTTTGGTTGGCAAAAGCCGAGGAAAGTCAGCTGAAAGTCCCGCCTGTCCAGTAAGGACAGATTGAACTTCCAATGTCCAGCTATTCTAGGCCTAGAACCTAACATCATCTGGGCACAGACGAGTCTATGATCTGAATAGTCTAAATTGTGGAATGTGGGACAATCTAGTAAATCTAGGTTGACCCTTCTCACTAACATTTTGTCCAGATAGCCACTTAAGGCCCACATCCACATCTCCTGCCTCGGATGATTGACCCATTATCTATTGCCAATCAGATTAACCCATCTACAATTGCCCAATGCCTTCCTGCTAGTGCCCCACCCCGTGTCTATCTTTGGGTCCAGGATGGCATTCTAGTCCTCCATTAAGACTAAGTGCAATGAATCAACCAGTAACAGCCCTAACTGACAGAAAATGTCGACACTCTTCCCTTGGTCATTGGGTGCATAAACTGCAGTGACCCAAAACAAACCACTGCTCATGGCAATATCAGTTACAATCAACCAGCCCTCCACACCCACATGGACAAGGTCTACCCTCACATCCAGGGAATGCTTGACTAACAAGGAAACACCTCTGGCACGCTGGTCCCTGTATAAATAGACGACAAAGTCGTTAGATAGCACACTAGCATCAACATTGCAAACAAAGTGTGTCTCCTGGATTGTGATCACATCTATACCAAATGACAAGAAATCACAAAGCAGGCAGGCTGCCTTACTCCGATCTCTCAAGCCGTTCACATTGAAGCTGGCTAGCTTAATAGACATCTTTTAAGTTGGAGTTCCTTAAACACATACTGGGCAGAAATCTATGGGGGATCAAGACCCCGATGGATTGTCCAGGGCTTCCTGTTCTGATGTTCATTGTAATTCAACCATCCCTGACAATACCCCTGACGTCTGTCGGGAAGATTAGTTTAAGTGCCCTAAATAAAGAGGGGTGAAGCCAAATGGGGCCCCACCCAGCACACATCTGAGACATTTTTTTAAGGTCAGTTACCCTCATTTGAGCCATCCTTATATTGGGGAAGGCTTCTTTGGCACTAGCTAGATAGTCCCAAATCCTTAAATTTCCCCCTGTGTTGTGAATTAGGGTAATAACCCCAGAGGCTTGAGGAAAGTTCCTCGAGTACTCTGTCGATGAAAAATTGACAGAGTTTTACTTAAAAAGGGGTCTCAAAAGGAATTTTCTTTGAGCTGACAGTTCTCTCTCGAGGGCCTGCCTGTCTATAACACAAATCTTCTCCCCCATGGGGAATGATTTTTTTCTTTTTTTGGGATTCGTTGGGGGAGTGTTTGGGTGAGGTGTTGGAAGAAGGAGAAGGAGAAGTCAGAGCTCTAGACGGGGAAGCAGAGAGGCTCCTTGCCTTACCTGTGACATCAGGATCAACTGTTTTTGCTGGCAAAGTAGAAGCAGATTTTTTCTTGTTATTTTGACCAGATTTCTCTGCCCTACTCCAACTAGCTTTCTTGCCTTTTTAAGGTCCTTGAGATACTCTTCCTCCTCCTCATCCCTTCCTCTTTTCAGCGATGAGGAATGAGGTGGAGGCATTTCCTCCACCTCCATAAATAAGTCCATTTTTGGTAATTCTACCTCCACCTGCTTGGGCTGCTGATTTTGCTGGACCTCCTACTCCTTGCCTTCTGGTTGTTGCTACTCTGGCTGCTGCTTGTGTTGTTGTTCCCTTAGGGGTTTTGATTTTACTGCTGCTTGTGTTGTTCCTGCAGCTTTTGTTTCTGCTGTTGCTGTTGCTTTGGCTCCTATTATTGCTGCTTCTGCTGCTGATTAGCATTTCCAGGGATATCCTGCTGGGAGCCAGTGCTGTCATTTAGGTCCCCCTCCACGCCACCTCAGTCCATTCATCAGGACCACTGGGGGCTTTCTTAGGTGCTTCCACTCTGAGCCGCTCAGGTATTGGTTGAGCTGTTGGTGTTGGATTCCTTGTTGAGCACACCTTTGCTAAGTGTCTGGTAATGCCACAAACTGAACAATGAGTGTGTCGCCCCTCAACAATGACATGTTTCTGTTGCCGCATGTTATAACATTAGGGACCTCATTGAATTTGGGTTGGGTCAAAATCACCAGTGGCAATGCCTGACTTGCCTTTAATAGTGGTTACCCCCTCCACTGGTACAAAAGATGAAAAGAAGGCCCCTAAATGGTCCTCAGTAATATACATGGGCACTCCATGTAAAGTTACGCAGGTTTTCTGGTTGCCCATATACTCTGTCTGAAGCCTCAATGTGAGTGTACTTCCAGCTAATGTCTTCATCATCTCCTCTGATGCTAGAAGAATGTCCCACATAGTTCTAGATCTTCTGGCCTCAATGTTTAAGGTCTTCTGGACCTCTTCTGTTGTCTCCCTGCCGACAGCATAAATTTTCTTGACTTGATGTCGGCCTTCAGCAGAGAGATTGTTCTTGCTGCTACTTCCTCCATAACAGAAGGCATCAGCAGAAGTTAATTGCACAAGATAAATCTTTATATTTTTCTTTTAGGCCCATGTAATATTCTGGGCCTTTTTTTTCAGGCTTATCTGCTCTCCATTCGGATGTTGATGGCTGAGCAGGCTCTAGTACATTTTGCTGAGGGGACATAGCCATTATGGTACTAGTCTCACCACAGCAGAAAAACAAAAAAATTCCAACAAAAATGGAGTATACAAATTTACACAGTAAAAAATAAAGTTTGTCCAAAAACACCAGTGACAAATGTAACAAAAATAAAAACTCGCAATAAAAAAGCTTCCAACACTTCTTCCACCAAAAAACAAAATCAAAAGGGATTGGATTTGGAGGATTCATTCTATACACAAATTTTTGTTTTTCATCCCCGATTCAAGAACACCAAATGCTTTTATCAACTGGGCATTTTTTCATTCTGGCAGAGGATGCACAATATTAGCATATCAAAATACTTGACTTGTTTCTAATCTGAACATTTCATCTTCAGTATATCATGCAGAATACATACCCTTTTTTTGGCAAGTAACTTTCTTTTCTGCCACATTTTCCATTGTAGGATACACATGACATGCTGTCACTTGGTTTGACAAGGTAATTCATCATTTTTTTCACTATAATGTGTGGTCCAGACTAAATTTTGACAGTAAAATATTAGAAACATCTGAAAATTCAGAAGATAAAATACTGCACAGATTATGTAAAATGATGCCTAAAATGTGCTGAAATAAAAACTTTCAGTTAAACAAAATTCACTTGTGACCTAAAGAAAAAGAACCAGGTGCTTGGGTATACATGAATCATGCCCATATTAAAGGCATGGTCTGAATTAATTAAGTTTGCTGACAGAAAAGCCGCCATTGTAAAACAAATGTTAAAAACAATATTTTCAAGGAATGGGTTGCCTAAAACTTTGGTCTCCAATAAAGCACCAGAATTTTGCAAGGAAAGTTTGTGCTCATGGATAAAGCATATCAGATGTGTTCCATATAAAACACCTCCCTACCACCCGCAATCAAATGGAATCACAGAAAGAATGGTGCAGACTGTGAAAAGCATTTTCTCCATCTAATGATATTATACAGAGTTACTTACCAAGATTACTGTTAAGCTATAGAACTATTCCACATGCCAGCAGACTACAAAGTCCCTCTGCATTAATGGGTAGAGAGATTAGAGCTCCCCTAACAATGTCATTTTCAACAAGTGAAAGTGTATGGTATAAAAAAGACAAAGAATCTAATCCAGAAAAGGTGAACTTTTTAGGTCAGAGACACAACACAGCAGTATGTTATACTCCATGGTAATTAGATCTCTTTCTGATTCATTCTGCATGCTGGTCAGATGTGAACACTATGAGAAAGAAATAAAAAAGTTGTTTTCTGTGCATAGGTTCCACACATCATATCCGGTCTATGAAGCAAGCTCTGACAGTGGCCAATTGCGAATGTACCCCCTGGAAAATGTGATTCCTCTGGAGACTACCAGACCTGCTTAAAACAGGTTTCTGAGAATAACCAGGTCAATGGAGGGCCAGCAGCAAGGTGCTGCTGCTGCTGTTGCTGCCATCACCATCACCGCCACCTCTCAACATGACTGGCAAAGTCAGATTCTTGACTTCTCCCAACTCTTAATGCTTGCATCCTCTGCATTGGCAATCATAGTCAGATTTGTAGCTTTGCTAACAATTCCAGGACAACACCTCAGCAACCTACTACTGTCACCTAGGCATAACTAACATGTACAAGGTATTACCTTGCAGCTATTGCTCTGCTTTGTTCCAGAGAACAGGCCTACCAACTCCACAACCAAGCTACCACCGTAAACAGCAACTCCAACTCCACAAGGAAGCTACTCTGACTCTGCAAGGATGCAACTTTAACTCTGCAAGCAGTGACTCCAACTCCAGAAGGAAGTGACTCTACAAGCATGCAACCCACTAGACCCACCACTGTGATGCCAATCCATCAACACGTGCAAAGCTGTTCCAGAGAACAAGCCTAACAACCTTGACATCTCGCCAACACAACGCCTTCACCTCAGTGTAACCAATATGTACACAGACTATATCATGTGACCTCGGTCAGCACAAAAATAGGTCATCTCCCGGCTTTTCTCCTAACCCTGATCATCATCATGGCAACACTCCAGAAATGGACATTCCACCTATTTTGCAATATCTGTATGACACCGTGTATATACTAACAATAAATGTTGTTCAAATTCTAAACCTCATAATTCCTTTCCCTCACAACAAAATGCTTAATATACCAAATACTAACGAAAAATGGACAAAATGTACTGACCCATGTGGATGAGTTCAGAAGCAGAATGGAACCTATGGGTATAGAAATGGATGAAGAATCTGAAGGCAAAGAATATGAAGGGGAGGAGAGGACTAATGAATCCAGTAGTGAAACAGAATAATCTATGGATGATGCTGAACAGAAATCTAATCAGGAGTTGGAAGAGGAAAATGAACTCAAACCTAAGTTCCCTATAAAAAGAAATCAAGATACACACCAAGAAAGACAGTTTAGATTCCTAAGAATAATTAAAAGAAGTCAAAGATCAACAAAGGGCATAAGGACATTTCACTTCAGGGAGGTGTAGTATTGTATGTAAATGAGATACTGCTAAAAATGCAGTACATCACAGTAAAAGCCAGTGGAGCTATCATCTATTTACTTGAAAACATCTATTCCAGAGATTAATCTACTTCATAACAGTTTTATTCTTCAATATTTTTTAATTCTTATATTTTATTGATAAGAATAAAGATATTTTGTTATTTTTTTCTTAATAAGTTCTTATAAAACAGCAACTAAATATAAGCACATTCCTGTGAAAGAAGTTATTTAAAATCATTATTTGGTTGGGTTTTTGTCCATTTACTTTTTTTCTTGTAGGCTTTATGACATTGCAGAAACAATCACTGGAATGTTTTCCCAGTTCAACTGTGTAGTCCTTCAATTGTATCTTGTTAAATGGTTGTTGTTTTTCTACTTTACAATTAAATACATTACACAAGTGAAAATTTAAACAAAGCCTATTGAGATTGGATTTAAATCTGGTAACATGTGAGGCCAATCAAGCATTTTTAACATTTGCTTCTTCAGAGTCTTTTTAGCATACTACCATGTACTTTCTGAAAAAAAACCCTAAAAGACATTTTAAATGATTTAAATGTCTTCTTTGAACATAAATTTTGGTTCTATTTGAAAGAAAATGGCCTAAAGCTAAACTGAATAAAAAGAAAAATTAATTTCCGTATGTAAACTTTTTAGGCATTTTTAAAATATTGGCATGTTTTCTTTTCACTTATTAGCTCATTGAACCACCACTGTATACGAAAAATGTCAACAGCAAATTTAAAATTTGTCCTAGATGTATGTTTCAAAGTCTATTAGTTAATTTAGTTGGATCTTCTAAAAGTAATGCAAACCTTTTACTTAAAATGGAATGAAAATAACGTTTTATTTACACATGAGAACCTGTGTGTGAAATCAAAGGACAATATTAAAACTGTGTAATTCCACCTCTGTCCTAAAAAGTGCAGAAAAAAGTAAAAATAAGACCTAAAGAAATATGGAAGACCAGCAATGCAATAATTTTATATTTAAAAATAAATTAACCTTATAGTTATCTATCTTCAATAGTTTAAGAATATAATTTTTATTCTATATACTTTTAAACTTAATGAATAAATTTGAAGTCACTGCTTAAAAGTATAGCGTAAATGAAATGTAATTTATGTTAGATTGATTTCGTAATTATTCTAAGGATAAATTTTAGATATATTACTCTTACAGTACTAAAGTATTCTTTTATGTGAATGAAATAGTTTTTTGTCATAATTCTGAAAATTACGCAGAAAAAAATAAGGCAAAGATTTTTTTTTTTTTTAAATAATAAAAACTTAAAATAATAACAACTTATGTTTAATTACTAATGTAAGTATTATTGTTGTATACAAGAATCTGTAAATAAATGCAAGAAAATAGAAATACATAAAAAAAAACCAAACACCTGTACTGATGGATCGGAAAGCAGTGCTTTCAAGACACAAAAAACTGAACGGGAGATATGAAATTAGACTAAAAATATAAACTTTATATTTTTTGAATCTTCAAACATCTCTTTATTTAATAAAAGAAAGTCTTGTAACAAACAGCAACAGATGAATTTCAAAATTGCATTAAAATATTACAAGTAGTCTTTTAAGAAATAAATATTAAGTTTTTTTCTCTCCCCAATTTGAAAAATAATGTTTTTTTAAATTATGCAAGTACCAATTCTCCAAAAAAATTGCAAAAATTTGCATTTTATTGAATTATTTTTGGGAAGATATAGCAGAAATTTTCTGTATGTTCACACTTGATATTGTATAAATTTTTTACTGCAAATAATATTTTCAGAAATTTCTCTATATAAATGTAAAAAAATTGAACAATCCCCACCCGAAATATAAAAAAATATATATTAAAAGGGGTATAACTCACCAAAAATATTTCCCCAAAGTGTTTTTTAATAAAGTAACCTGTAGTGACATTAAAGATAGTAGTAGCTCTAAAATAAAACTTATCAGCAGCAGCTCTCGAATATAAAAACATGTAAACCCTAAAGTAATTATCTCTTCTCTGGGTTTCCTCTTTTGAACTGTATGTCATGAACTTTCCATGCTGATGCTAAAAGGCCTGTAAACATTTCACCCATAAAACATACCAACAAAGTGTTCCCACTATAACATATTAATGAACATTTCATTGTGTATACAATTTATGTCTAACAAAAGAAACTCTTATTTTAAACTTTCCTATTAATTTTGTTTTAATAACTATTATCTTTGCATTGCAAATCAATTGGTCTATTATTTTGTGCGTGTACCATCTTCATTTCATGTACTATAAAATGTTCACATAAGAAATATTACACATTTAATTATTGAAGTAGTTAATCACTAAACTGGTGACCATGACAAAAAAGCTTTTATGCTAAATAGTGCATTAAAATTTTTAACACTAGTAAGGTTTCACTAGTTTTAATTTAAATGGATTTTTATTTAAAATAAATAAAATTGTGCTACATTCTGTAAGTATTACTTACACTAACTACAGATATTTTCTTTTTTGTATTTCATTTTAAAAATCTTTTCATACACTCCAAATACAGAAGGAAAATAGATTGTTGAAAAGGCAAATAGGTGATTTAACTAAAAAAATTTAAAAATTGCAAAAACACAGCATCACAGGTCATTGAAAAGCAGACAATGATACAGGAGCAATATTTGCTACTACCACAAGAGATTTGGTGACAGGAGTATAAAATGCACAACTACTTGCAATTACAAGTCCCAGGGAAACAAATTCACCAACAATCTTCATTGGTGGGACAAGTTGGTATTTCAAACTCAAGTTGACTCTTCCACATAATCAACAGAAATTCAAAAATAGTATTCCTGATCGATAGTGGAGTACAAATATTGCTAATCTAAGCTTCCTAGTCAGACAAATTAAAGGACCTGGAAAACTCAAATTGTGGGCAGTAAGTGGATCGATTATCCACACATATGGGCATAAATGCATGATATTTAATTTGTTGCAATGTTGTGATTCCAATGGAATTTCACAGTCCACAAGAAATCACATTGTTGCAACATCACTATAACAATTATGGGTGTGGATATTTTGGACCATTATGGTCAGTTAATCGATATTAAAAGACAACAATTGATTGACACAAAGACTGATATCAAATCTATTGGCTGTCTAGGGTCTGCAACACTTTTTAGTCCCAAGGTTGCATCAGCAAAGAAAATTCTGAAATTTTGGAAATATTGTCCAAGTATCAAGATTCAACCAAACCAAAATTCAACACTCCTATGAGAAAACATGACATCACACACTGAAACAACTGGTCCACTTATCTTCTCATGACCTTGTCAACTTGACCCTAATAAACTCAAGATTGCCAAACAGGAATTCCAGCACTTAACAAACCTTGGAGCAATTCATTCTTCGAAAAGTGAATGGTCTTCACCTCTACATATGGTACCATAACAGAAGTCATCCTCATGGAGATCTTATGATGATTACCACAAACCGAATGCAATTATTCTTCCTGATAGGTACCAAATTGCTAATATCCAAGATTTACCAGCCAACTACATGGAAATAAAATCTTTTAAAAACTTGACCTCACCAAGGCCTACCATCAGATACCATTAGAGGACTCTGACATAAAGAAGACAGCCATTACAATGCCATTTAGTTTTTACAAATATTTATGTCTACTGTTTGGACTACAGAATGCAGCCCAATCCTTTCAAAGATTTATGAAACAAGACTAGATTCAGTTTTTTGCTATATTGATCACACATGCTTATTGCTAGCCTCTTCACCAGAAGAACATAAATAGCATTTACAAGATGAAAGATTTAAAAAATATGATGTTTTAGTGAATCCAATTAAATGTAAATTTGGATTGATTGAAGTTGATATTTTAGGTTATAAGATTGATAAAAATAGTATTCGCTGTTTTCTGATTCCTAAAACTTAAAAAAATTTATGCCAATTGGCATGGTGAATTTTTATAGGAAATTTATCCTCAGTTTGGTGCAAATAGTTTCCCCATTGACAGATGTTCTTCAAGAACAAAAGAAAAAGAACTGTGATATAAATGTTTCTGAAGAAGAGTTATCAGCATTTAATTTGGCAAAGGAAAAGTTAACCAATATTAGAAACCTCATTTTCCCCCATCATGAAGCAGTGTTATCCTTAGCAGCATATGCCTTGAATTTTGCAATTGGAGTAGTCTTACAACAACTCGAATCAGATGAATGGTTACCTGTGCCTTTCTTCACAAAGAAATTATTAGAAACTGCTACTCGGTACAGCACTTTCAGATAACATTGTACTGTACTATCTGACATTTCTTGAAAGGTAAATTTTTCATATGCTCACAGATCATAAGCCTTTAATTGGAGCAATCAAGGTGAAATCACATAACTATTCTCCTTGGGAACTTAGGCAACTCAATTTCATTAGCCAATTTACAACTGATATTAAACATATCTAATGGTTTGCAAACATTCTAGCAGACACACTGTCTAAAATTTTTCTACAGTTAATATAAATCCTGTTTTGATTTTGTAGCTATTGTAGCTTCCCAAAAAGATGAGAAAGATCTAAAATCTCTTCTAGAGTGTCGAACAATAACGTGATCAAGATAAACACTCAGTTGTGGAGCAAGCTGAGGTAAAGAGTAATCCAACCTTGAGGAAGAGAGCTATTTATGGTGCAATGGAGCATCTCATTGTGCTAAAGTGGGACAGTCCATTGCTTGGGCAGTGATTGGCTGCTGGTACCTGAGTGGAGGTATTTCTATATAAATACCAGCTTGATTCAGTTAGTTTGCAGGGTTTGTATTAAGTTACAACCTCATTTATTTTTGTCTGCCAGCTGGACGCTAGCTGGGACTCTTACACCGGTAAGTGCTGTTTATTGTCTTGTTATTCTACATAGAGGACAATAATTCTTCATTACTTACAAGGTAGGAAAATGTACAGAGAAACATTTCACAATTGTAATAGACAAGAAAATATTTCCATTAACTGACTAAAACCAGCACATATTAGTGATGATTCATTAGAACCCACCAAGAAAATGCAACCTAGAACTTCTTACTTAACATAATAAAAATTCTCTTTCTTGAAATGGGGTACTATAGTAACATTAAAGATAATAGCAGTAGCAGCTCTAAAATAAAATTTATCAGCAGCAGCTCTTGAATATAAAAACACATAAACCCAAAAGTAACACTCTCTTCCCAGAGTTTCCATTTTCAAAAATGGCTTCCAGGACAAAAATCTTTCCAGACTGTATGTGAACCATATTGTCTTCAATTTGCTTGCACAAATAGTGCTATGGCATATGATAGGCCTCCCCATTCCCCATCTGAGTGTGCACACTTATCAAACTAGAAAAGCATACACATTCAGTCAAGGAAATTAATGCAGGGTGTATATTGATGAATTTCAAATTTCGGTATGTATAGACCCTTTTCAGAGGGGTAGAAATAACAGATCTCACAACACTGGAGCAATAAGAGGTTGAACAAGACCTGAACTAGATGAACTAGTTTGGAGCATGGCAGTGGTATAAATAAGAGTCAGGATGGGTTTGATATGTGAAGCACAAATTTCCATCCTGTCCTTTTAGGAAAGATTCTTCCAAAACCACAAATAATCTGCAGATTTAGCATTCTCTCAAACTTCCAACCAATTTTTCTCCAGCTGGAGGTTGGAGTAAAATCTAGTATCTTGCATGCACTGTCAGTCAACTGGTCAACTCAGAAACATGAACTCCTTTCTACAAGCCCAACTGAAAACCCATTGACATGGTTCCTGCTACCATCACCTACCCTCTGATTTCTTTACAGACTTTGTCAATCCCACCACTATTCATTACAAGCACAGACACATCATTGGAATAGGCAGAGTATCTGTCTGATGTGGTAATTTCATATATCACAGGATTTGCCTTTAACAATTGAAGGAAAAGTTTTAAAGACTTGGATCAAGACAATTTGAACAGTTTTAACTTTACTCCATTAACTTCTATCATTTTATACAATTAGTACTCATGCTCATTCAATTTCTCTGTTCAAATATGCATAAAAAACTATGATCAAATGGCTTGAAGATGTATATTGTATTTGTTGGATGGCAATTTCTAGTTGATTTGGATTGGCAATGAAGAGATTCCAACACAGAGAATTTTGATTTAATTATTTTATTGGCGTCAACATTTACTAACTATCCAGTGGGGCTCATTCCCCCTCAGTGAGGAGCCATTTCAGATAACCTTTTTTTTTTATTTATCATTCCCACACTAACTCAGCCAATTAAAATCAACTTCCTTATTATGTCTTGCATATGACCTCAAAGGTCACCCTCTGGAAGTTGCAGCTGAAATACAATTACACCTAAAAATAATTGTCTGCTAAACTATTATTTAACATCTGTCTATATCTCTGAGACAAGGTATTATGATTATTTACATTATTTGGTCTGTTATCCTCATCTTCATTGCCATATTCATAATGTTTCAGCCATTGTATGCTCCTGCCTTCTTCTGGTGATTAGAACTTTGAACTAACCCTTTATTTTGTCCACCGGGGTAGATTGTTCTAGTTCCACATGCCATGCTTCTTCTGGATGTCTTAGTTATTTCTCTTTAACTCAACTCTCCAAGTATTTTGGTTCACCATTGCTGTAGCCTGGTATTGAACAATCAGAGACCAAATTGATCAATTTGGACTCTAATTGTTCTTGGCCAAAAACAACATAGAAGAATGAAATAATGCAACCATAATAATAAATCTTGATCAAAACGACATAGAAGAATCAAGTAATGCAATCATAATAAATCTTGATCAAAACAACATAGAAGAATCAAATAATTCAATCATAATATTTTCATTAGGTCGAGTATGTGAGACCATTCCAAGAATAACTAAATGGAAACGATATTACCATGGCATAGCAATCTTGAGTTGAAAATATTCAACCCTGACAACACTAAATTGCTTATTGTGCATTAATGCACTATGGAAACAAAAAGGTAGTCCTCAAGACCAACACACATACAGAGGTATCTTAATTGGATCCATTATGGTGAAAGTATTCATGAACATTGTATTAACTAGGCTCTCATTGTTTAATTAAAGTAAATTCTTCACAATCCAGTATGGTTTTCATTCCTGTAAGAGGTATAATGATGACATATATGTCATCAAGCAATCTTGTATACCTCACAAAATAATTGTATACCTGCTATGCTAATCTTACAGCAGCATACGACCACATTAATAGACTTTCTCTTCTCACCCATTAGAAACTGTCTTCCAAGCTCCAACTCCACTGAATAACAAAGTCTAATTGAGGAACTATATCAGTCCACAAACTCATACATGTCTGGTGGGGATCTCACTATAGAGCATTTCATACCTTATCAGAGTACAATAAGGAGAAAATGAGGGTCTCAGTTTATTTAATTTTTTCCTAGTCTGTGTCCTGTGCATATATAAGCACAAATATGAAGAGATGAGCACTGATCACTTAAACATTTCATATCACATTCTAAACAAATCTAGTAATAGAAAACAGAAATCCTGCTTTCTCTCCCAAGGTCGATGTACTGATGAGGGGAGGGTCCTATACTGATGACATAGGTATTCATAGTTGGGATAAGAATGATCCTGAAAAAAAAATCAGCAGCCTCTATCAAGTATTTCAAGAATAGGACTCAAAATAGAAACTATGATCTGAAATTGGAATGAAACCAGTGATGGCACCTACTCTGAATCCATCATAAAAATTCAGGATGTGGAATTAGTTAATACCAAACACTTCAGTTACTTAGGTGTCTGAATCAGTTATAACAAATTTAGTATAAGAGATAAGGAAATGAACACAGAATAGGCTTTGCTGGAACAACAACCTTGGCCCAGAACTATCTCTAATCTTTGCAAAGCCGTAACTACTGCATGAATGAGAAAAGTTCTCCAAGCCTAGGGAATGTGCTCTGTTTACAAGAATGTAGGTAAGCCTTCTCCCCATCATGTTACTCCATCAGCTTCCTTAGTGTCATCAGCAAACATTTTGAAGTTATCATCAAGAAAAGTGTTGATCACCTCAACAGAAACAAGCTCTTGAGCAGCAAACAATATGATTTTAAGTCCACTGCTGATGCCTTAACTATCATCACATACAGAATCAGTGAAATGCTTGATAATAAACACATCTTGAGAGTTATTGCCTTAGATATCTCAAAGTCATTTGACAGTGTATGGTATACAGGGTTATTACCCAAACTCTCCAGCCATAGAATCTCTGGAAGAGACTTCTCAGTTCTTAAGTCTTTCCTATTATGTAAGTCTATGAATGTAGTTGTTAATGGCCAGACCTCTGAAGCATATGAAATCAATGCTGGCATCTTTCAAGACTTTCTTCTTGGTTCTTTTTTCTACTTTATATTAACAAGTTATCTAAGAACATTCTCAGTAAATATATATTTAATAAATATGTATTTAGTAAATTTATATACAGATGACATCATGGTGTCTCAGCAGCTGATCTCTTCTCTGACTTAGCTCTTACAGCTCAATTGGAGAAAGATTGGCTTGTATCTTTCAATATCTCCAAAACAAAATTAGTAATGTTTCATCATCAGTAAGCAGACTCTAAACCAGCACCAATCTTGATGAGTGGTCAGTCATACTTTCAAAGTGGCTCCTTGCCTCAGATGCCTATTGGGTCTAAAGCTCACTCCCAATCTCAAATAGAACATGTGTATTTGTACCATCGCAAAAGATGCTGGAAGAATGGTTGGTTCTTTGAATTGCTGCAGGAAATACCTAACTCCTACTGTCATACTCTATCTTTACATGAGTCAGATCAAATCAAGAATGGATTATTGCTGGCATATTTGGGCAGGCGCTTCTCAGTCTCACTGTCCAGCTTCAACAGATTTAAAAAGCAATTACATGACCTTGTGGGTGATGAATTATTTTCAATGCAACAACTCTATCCCACAGATGAAACCTTGCTAGCCTCTCACTACTCTATCACTATTACTATGGCAAATATTCAAACAGGCTACATTCCTTAATTATACCAGTTCAGGTCTTCACAGCTTGGACTTGCTATGCTGTGTAGATGGTGTCAAATCATTTCCTTTGTATTCCTTTGGTAAGGAGTATGTTTTACTTATACAGCTTCTTCTCCAGAGATGTTACTTTGTGGAGGATGCTTCCCTAATCACTACAAGGATCAACCAATATCTACCCTACATATCCACATAATATGCACCTTTTCCTCCTTCCCTCTCCCTTACATCCTTACAATTTTGCCAAACTATTTTACATCAATGGCAAGGCTATCTTGCACTCTCACCAACCAAAATTTGCCAAACTCAATTTTTAAAAAAATCAAAAAAGGAAGCCTGGGTGTCTAGAGTAGTTTGATGTCATGGATTGCCATTCTGGAAGACTGTCAAATGAGAACAGATAATTTATCATTGAAACTGGCTCTAGGCCAGTGGAGGCACGTGACTATGCAAGCAACTTTTTGTTGTGTTGTCAAGTCAGTCAATGACGGTCAATGGTACTTGATATATCAGCACATCTAGAAATAACATGTGGAAATCTTTGTTAAGACCGTATTTGTTTTTTAATTACTTTCAATTTTCTCAAATTTAGACAAAGTATTTCAAGAAATAGATTAGTTTCCTTGTCTTTGGTTGTTTTATCTTTCATGGTATTTCAGTTGTGTACTTTCCAGCTTTTCTAACAGGCACTGAAGAATATGCAAGCAAAATGTTAAAAAAGAACAAAAATGAGGAAAATACAAGGACAAACAAAGTTTTCTTTGGAAAACTCTCTTTTCTTTTTATTTTATAGGTCATCTCTAGCAAGAGAAAACAATTTGACTATCATAAACTAAACACTTTCATTGTTGATGAGCAAATATATAAAAATAGTTACAATAAATGGAATAGAAAAATATTATAGTATTATGTTATTAATAATTATAAAAATCTGTAAAATATTTATTTTGTTCTCTAACAATTAATGAGGAAGAAATCAGGAAAGAAATACAATAAAGAAGTTTCATGGTAAAGAAAATATCAAAAGTGTAAGTTCTAGTATAGTGGTTTTGCTCATTTCTTCTCATGTGCCCATTTTCAGATATTTGCACTGGTAAAAAAAGAGTAAAATTAATGCAATAGAGTTTATGCTACGATTTTACATTTTACATGCTTTATATCAATGCCAATCATTAAAAGTTAATCTGTGTCAAAAAGATGCCAGACTTTAACTTGCAGTTTCTTGCATTCTTTTTAATAATTTTTCACCCTATACAAGGCTCAGGTGCCACTCAAGATAGAAGGTTAATGCAGGAGGTTGTATGAGTGGTAAGAGATAAGAAGCACAATTTATGAGGATATATTGGAAAGATAACAGTTAACCCTAGATTTGAAGTGGTTAAGATTGTAGTGGTTGAGAAAGCATCCTCTTGGGAGTTGGTTCCACAAAGTAGTGGTCTGTGGGAAAAAGCTGTTCAATTGTAACTTCCTTCTTACTAATGGAATATGAACAGAATGAGAATTGTTTGACAGTGTATGTGGCATGGCAGGTCTTAGCTGTGAAGGTTAGAACTAGTGGAACTATTGCAATTTCAACTAAATATTTATAATATGTCCAAAAATGTAAATATATAAGTAAAAAGATAAACCAATATATATGTAAAATGTTTTAAGACTTATTCTAATCAGAGTTCAAAAGGTTAAATCATCTTATTACTCTGTTAAAATTTTAGTGTCTCACTCATAATTTCCTTGAACACTCACTGTTCCCTTAAGAGTTCATTGTTCTCCAATGAGGGTATAACTACCATACTGTTCAGAATGTTCCCTGGTCTTTTGAACAGGAATTGCTTCCATTTTAGAATTGGTTTTCTGAATCCTTCTAAAGTCTACTTCAGTTCTGTACTTCTAACATCTCCACCTAAAACACTGAACTTTTATTTAATATTTATTTACTTTTTTTTCCTTAATAGGAGTAGATAGGTTCATCTATCATCCGGTTCACACTCCTTACTGGTTTTTGAACAAGAATAGAGGTTTATCCCTTGTTAGGATTGTTTAGGATTGGGTTTCCAGTTCCTTTGTTATGATGATCAAACTTAGTAGCTGTAGATATCCTATATACACTGACTCAAAGTTGCCCATGAGCTATAGTTATAGCTCTCTTTATGCTAATTACCTATTAGCTAAACCAGTCTCATTACATCTCCCTGAATCTTTTGGGTTTCATGCCCTGCATGGATCTAAGGCTTCTCCTACATTCCTTCCCCCTATCACTGCTTTGATGAGTATTTCTTGTTATGGGGGGACCTTGATCTAGTTTTTTTATTCTCAGTGTCCCATGTTTCATACTCCGAGCCTTCTGAAGAACTTTGATCATCCATTGATTCCTCTGTCTTGCTTTTTTGTTAATTTACATAGTCACTTGAACTAGCTTCGCTTAGTACTTCCTCATAATTTTGGCTCACTTTTAACTGGTCTGCATGGGCAACAATATTTTTACCATTGTTGCATATTAATGACGTGTTGTATCCTTTTTGCATTATGAAATTCACCTTTTCCAGGTTGTTTTCTTTATTTTTTTTGTACCATATGTTTTCATTAATAGAGTAAGACTTGGTTAATAGAGCTCTGTCCATTAATGAAGATGGACTCTCTAATCTGTCAGCATGTGGTATTGTTCTGTAACTCAACAATAATCTTGGTAGGACATTTTCCATCTTTTTTTGCTGAGAAGAAAATGCTTTCAATCCCATCTTTATTCTTTAGATCATTCATTCAGCAATCCCATTTGATTTAGGGTGGTAAGGAGGTGTTTCATGTGGGACACAGCCAATCTTCCTTAACCACGAGCATTGACTTTCGTCACAAAATTCAGGAGCATTATCAGTCACTAGTGTTTTTGGTACTCCGTTTCTAGCAAATATTATATAATTATATAATATTTGTTTTACACTAATAGATTTTTTTATCCTGAACTTGAAAAACTTCAGGTCAGGCAGAAAAAGCATCAACCAGTATTAGACATAAACCTACACTGTTAACTTGTGTGGGATCCATATGAACTCTAGACAGAACTTCTTTTAATTTAATGAAGGCTGTTTGGTGTGTACTAGTCAATTCAAACTCCATATTCTTCTTTCGCAACTCAGAAAACACTTCAATTTTTTCGGAATATTTTGACAAGAATTCTTTTTTATTAGTTGGAGAAGATACATTTAATATTTTTTGTATTAATGTCAGGTCCAGCGAAATACTGTTTTTCTGAAATTTGGTAACCCAAGAATGTTAATGCTTTCTGATTATATATACTTATCTTTGTTTATCATCATACTTACCCTCGTCCACTTATCCATTACAAATTTAGTTTCTTGTTTCAGTTCTTCAATGGCTGCACCTAAACATATATCATCCTGATAAATTATCATATTTTCTACTCTCCCCGCTAAGAAATTTTCCATATTTTTGAAAAATCGAGCCGGTTGTCTTAGTTCCAAATGGTAAGCATCTAAGTAAGCCTATGGGAGAGTTTATTGTTGTGATTTCCTTAAATTCTATTTAAATTTGGTGGTACACATTTTTGAAAACAATTTTTGTAAAATATTTCACTCCTGCCAGAAAATGTAGTATGTTTTCTATGTTTGGAATAGGGAGGGAATCTGAACAAATCTTATGATTTATGCCTACTTTGTAATCTCTACAAATTTTAAAATCATCATCAGGTTTTCTTAAAAACATTTGCTGCCTCTGTGTTCTACATATTGAAGAATGTCTTCTTCTACCATTTTTTGCAGCATATCAACTACCATTGGCTTTATATGAATGGGAAGCCTACAGCTTTCAAAATATGATGGATAGATATTTGTTTTTAACTTAAGGCTCACGTTATAGTTTTTTAATGTCCCAGTTTCAGGACTTCCACTATTCATAGTATCGCACCCGGCCGGAAGCTACTGCCGGCTACTCAAACGTCTAAAAAGTGCCACCGCAGAAAATAGAACGAATGCCATTAACTCCTGGTGACTCAGCTTCAGCAGCGACAGCAGCAGCGGGCCGACCTAACTTCAGCAGCAGGCCGATCCAACCTCAGCAGCAGCTGAACATTATATGCGATAGTCCTTTTTAGGACTAACCTGGTCACATGATATGTGACAGTCTTTTTCAGGACTAACCTGGCCACATGATATGCGATAGTCCTTTTTAGGACTAACCTCGACCCAACTTCAGCAGCAGCAGCGGGCTGACCCAACTTCAGCAGCAGCAGCAGGCCGACCCAACCTCAGCAGCCAAACATAATATGCGATAGTCCTTTTCAGGACTAACCTGGCCACATGATATGTGATAGTCCTTTTCAGGACTAGCCTGGCCACATGATATGCGATAGTCCTTTTCAGGGCTAGACTGGCTACATGATATGCGACAGTCCTTTTTAGGACTAAACTAGCCACATTATATGCGAAATTCTTTTTTTTTACAACTACCAAGCTGCATTCTTACATGACTGTCATTCTAAGGACGAACAGGCTACACCAGCATCGTCTGCACCAATCCTCTCTCTTCTTAAATGCCGATGCGCTCTTTACTAAAGGGCAGACATCCGGGGATCGACGGCACCTCAAATACCGCTGTTCCATCTGCCTGCCTCAGAGCTGCCGCCTAGAACCCTAACAACGATCCTTCAACTGGCACTTCCTGACTTCACGATTGAACTACACAAAACAATTCCTTTACCTACATTTGTCCAGATCGACAAATAAATCCGACGTTTGCTATTCTAAACCTCTGCCTTTGTTCCTCATTGTCTTAGCTGTTCACACCTTTCTTCATTAAAAACTTGCGGGGCGACATTCCTTATTGGCCCCACAACAATAGCATTAAGTAAACATGTGCTATTAATATTTATATTTGTTAATTTACATAGTCACTTGAACTAGCTTCGCTTAGTGCTTCCTCATAATTTTGGCTCACTCTTAACTGGTCTGCATGGGCAACAATATTTTTACCATTGTTGCATATTAATGCCGTGTTGTATCTTTTTTGCATTATGAAATTCACCTTTTCCAGGTTGTTTTCTTTATTTTTTTTGTACCATATGTTTTCATTAATAGAGTAAGACTTGGTTAATGGAGCTCTGCCCATTAATGAAGATGGACTCTCTAACCTGTCAGCATGTGGCATTGTTCTGTAACTCAACAATAATCTTGGTAGGACATTTTCCATCTTTTTTTGCTGAGAAGAAAATGCTTTCAATCCCATCTTTATTCTTTAGATCATTCATTCAGCAATCCCATTTGATTGAGGGTGGTAAGGAGGTGTTTCATGTGGGACACAGCCAATCTTCCTTAACCACGAGCATTGACTTTCGTCACAAAATTCAGGAGCATTATCAGTCACTAGTGTTTTTGGTACTCCGTTTCTAGCAAATATTATATAATTATATAATATTATATAATTATATAATATTTGTTTTACACTAATAGATTTTTTTATCCTGATCTTGAAAAACTTCAGGTCAGGCAGAAAAAGCATCAACCAGTATTAGACATAAACCTACCCTGTTAACTTGTGTGGGATCCATATGAACTCTAGACCATGGTTCTGTTTCCTTAGGTCAAGAGTGTAACTTAATGTGATGAAAATTCTTTATTTTGGCAAAATTAGGACATTTGTGTATGTAATTCTGCACATCTTGGCTGTGTCCTGGCCACCATGCTTCCAGTTTTAATTGTGTTTTTGTGTAGCAGTTATCCCACAATGCACATCATTATGTACACTTTTAATTCCTTCTTTTCTATATTTTTCCAGTGGTACAACTAAATCTCCATTACAAATTAGACCATTTTCTATTAATAGTTTGTGTCTGGTTTATTTGTACAGTTTTCTGCATTTGAACAATTACTCCATTTATTGCCCTTATTCTAGATAAAATTTGACTTAAGATTTGGATTTTGTAATGTCTCCATTACTTGTTTATTCATGGGCAATACATTTGTTTCCACCCAATGCAAAAATTCAGGCTCAACTTTTTTTAAAGTATTTTTACTTTGTTCCTTTTCAAATTGTAATTGGGATAATGAGTCTATGTTTGGTATCCTGTTTTGCTTCATGTATTCTATATCATAATCAAAAGCTATTAACTTCATAGCCCATCTTAATATTCTGGATGATGTAACTTTCAACAATTCCTTCCTAGGATGGAATATAAATTCTAAGGGCTAATAAAAATTGTCTTGCTCTGGTCATACTTCCTTTTCAATATTAGAATAGTTCAATTTAGCTGGAGTCAATGTCCTGGAAAGAGTCCTTCCTGGGACAAAATGCTGATACAGACTGGCCACTCACATCTGTGGTTAATGTAACATACTTTTTAGGGTCAAAAATCGTGACCATGGGTTTTTTAGATAGAGCTTCTTTTAATTTAATGAAGGCTGTTTAGTGTTTGGTGTACTAGTCTATTCAAACTCTTTATTCTTCTTTTCCAACTCAGAAAACACTTCAATTTTTTCAGAATATTTTGACAAGAATTCTTTTTTATTAGTTGGAGAAGATACATTTAATATTTTTTGTATTAATGTTGGGTCTGATGAAGTACCATTTTCTGAAATTTGGTAACCCAAGAATGTTAATTCTTTGCAATTAAATATACACTTATCTTTGTTTATCATCATTCTTACCCTCCTCCACTTATCCATTACAAATTTAGTTTCTTGTTTCAGTTCTTCAATGGCTGCACCTAAACATATATCATCCTGATAAATTATCATATACTGTCCCTGCTAACAAATTTTCCATAGCTTTTTTTTTTTTTTTGCTCGTGTTGGTTGATTGAGGTCATAGTGGCATATAGTATATTATAAAGATATGTCAAAGCTAGGTGAAATATCAGTTTCAGTGGGTGATCATCAGGATAGCAATCTGGTAAAAGCATAGCTCTAGGAGTTGATTTATTTCTTGTGCTGGCCTGGCTGAATTGCTTCTTTGCAGAGTTGGAGTCGCTGCTTGTGGAGTCAGAGTCACTTGGTTGTGGAGTCAGAGTTTAGTTGCAGAATTGGAGTCACTTGTTTGTGGAGTTGGATTTGCTGAGGTGAGTCTTGGTGGTGAGGAACACTTGTTGCTTGGTGTTGTCAACGTTGTGAAACTTGGCATTTGCTGAGATGACACCATTGTCAACAATAAAGGTTTGTAGCTGGGTGGAGTCAAAGTTGAGATGTTTCCAAGTCAAAGCTGGATAGCCAAGGTGATTAGTCAAGCCTGGAAGTGGTAATGGTCATTGAGAGGTGTGAGCCACAACTGACTGGTGTTGTCCTCCTCCAGGGGCATCTCAAAGGGAGCATTCACATTTAGCCACTGACGGAGCTCACTTCATAGACTGGATGTGATGTGTGGAACCTAATGTGCAAAAAACAATTTCTGTTATTTTGTTCTCTGCCTTCACATCTGGCCAACATGCAGAATGAATCAGAAAGAGATGTAATTGCAACAGAGTACAGCATACTTAAAAATTAATATATATTTATATTACTCATATAACAATTATCATTTAAATTCTATAATCTACATCTGTGATATTACACAAAATATTTTTATGTTATGAATTATTATTTATATATGTAATTAATTATTTATATTAACCCTGTAGACTCCTTGCAAAATGTAAAGCCACAACCTCACCATGCTAGGTGTTGCTGCTCTAATAAGTATGTTGTTACAGTTGCAAGCTGAGAATAATAATCTGAGAAATTTCAGTGCAAGTATTTTTAGTCCTGTTGAAACCATTTTCAGAATCAATATAGTGTACATGAATTCAAAATAATTCCTTTGAAGTTAAAGAAGTGTCAGAAATTGCCTGTTTATTGTACTTACTATTGAAGTATACGACTAAAGTATGCTACGATACCTTGCACCTTTAAATCAAAAGCCTCTAAGAAGTGAGCTTATTCTGAAGGTAAAATTACCAGTTACTTGATATAATTACTAGCTTAGTTCAGGTCATTGGCAACTCTTAAGGGACCCTGCTCTTCACTTACTGTCTTGTCTCCATGATTCCTGCTATCCTGGATCACTCATTTTTCATCCTGCTCTATGAATTGATCAGAAAATAATGAATGATATGTGATGTGATTAAATATGTACATTATAGTTACATATGCAAAATCAACAAACACAAAAAAAACAACATATCTATACTGTACTGATTGCAATATATATTTTAAAAAAATATATTTTCAATATATTCTTTTTCAATATTTTTAAGACAGATTTAAAGTGCATTGATTAAGTCATTTCCTTGCCCTTATTATTTTAGTAAGCTAAAACGAATATGTTTAATCTAGTCCTTTTCAGTTAAAAGAAATATATAAATTTTATTTATTCTATTTTGTTCTACTGCAAGTATAGATTAATTCAGTAATAAAAAGGATAATTCTGTTAACTGAAACAGATAAAAAAAATATAGCAAGAAGAGGATTTGGTATCTTAGTTTTCATACTGAAACAGAAAGTGGCTTACCCATGTGGTTGTTATCCTTTCTGGTTCTTATAACCTTCATACTGTGATAAGTGATGACTGTCCTTTGCTACTATGTCTTCTTACTTTTTCATTTAGCTCCCCAATTAACTGTTTTTTTTTTTTTACTAAGTTTTGCTTATTGTCTGTTTTTGTCATTTTACATGCTTTTGTTTGTCATCTACTTACTGCACCCATTATCTCTCTCAGAAACCTTTGTCTAGGTCACTAAAATTAAAGCTCTGTACAATGTTAATGTGAAGTAATAAAATGAAAGTTTTGAAACAAACTTATATTTTCCAAATATCTTGATATCCTGGTGAATTATTAAATATTATTATATTTTACAAATATAAATCTTGTCAAAAGTAGTTTTATTTTAGATGTCAATATATATATGGAATATATAGTTCAAGTTATAAGTAATATAATAACTACATACAAAATTAAACCAAATTTATACATCTTTACTTCTACTTGTTGGATAGAAGGCAGCAATAAGAGGATTTGTATGTAGTGGTCTAATTGTTTTCTCGCCCCATGTCAAACATTGGGGTTACCATAGGTAGTGGTATAGTAATAAGAATGGACAATTGTAGATGAATGAATGAACTCATGTCTGCTATTTATAGATAATGTAATCACGTGACTGGATCACAGCAAATTGATGGGAAACTTGACTTGGTCACGTGCTGGAAAGAAATGTTTGTATGTGGCTAGATTGTGTGTTTATTGACCAATTAAAGGCTGATATCTCCTGAAAATATTTACTAAGCTGAGTAGGCTCTCTGATCCATCTTTTGCACAAAATTATACATTGATAAGGAAGTGGTAGCGGGATGCTACAAGATGAAGCAAATTCATAAAAATTTACCCGATTGCTTATTCAACCTCTTTTATCTGTCATGCCTCATGGTATACCAGGATGAGATGTTTTATCAATATATCTGGTGATGAAAAATGCAGGGAAAAGTGGGTTCATGCTTTTTTAATGACATTTATGTGAAGTGAATGGGAAATGCCTCAGACAAAATTCAAACTTAATCCAATGATCCTGTCTCCTCTGTTGCACCACCTTCACACATACTACAACTGGATGACATCTCATCACAAATACAAATTGTTTAACAATTCAGCTATTAAGTGCAATAAAATACTTGTGATAATCCTAAACAATTTAACACATGCATTTTATTAATTATTGGTGTTATCTTTTAAGATTTATGAATACAGATCTGTTTTATGTTTTATTTTGATGTTAAAGTGCTTTTGTAAGATAAGGTCTTCTTTATTGATCAAAGACAAAGAAAACCTTTAATGAGATTATAGTTTCAGATAAAGTTTTTAATTGTATTACACAATGACAAGTTAGAATTGGTGATTTCTTTTTAACCTAAATTAAAAATTAGATAACCCAACATTGCAACCAATCCAGTACACTGTACACACTTAGGTTATCATTGTTATTAACAGATTTTACACATATATGGCTATTATGAGCAGCGGTTCGAAAGAATTTGCTCACTGTATATCGCTGAAAAAAATGTTAACATTTAAAGTTTCGAAACTCATTTAAAAATTACCAGGTGTAACCACAGGTACTTAACAACCTTGAGGAGTGAGAGTTATCGTTCTTGATTTGTCTCATGTTGGCCGTCATCTGTGACGTCATAGAGCAACATTAAGGCGGAAGTCTTCAGTCGGCAACCTGATTCATCTTAGCACTGTACACACATCGTCTTATTCAAACCAAGCATGGGAGACACGCATCTCTATAATGTTTTAGGGGTATCAAGGAATGCCAGCAGTTCCGAAATAAAAAAGGTATGGTTAAAATATTGTAAGTCACTTTTTGTAATTAGAGGAGTATTTAAATTTGATTAAAAGAAACAAAGGCCTTCTCTCTAATTGGTACTACTGCTAATAGTAGTAGCAGAAGAAATGTTTCAAGAATAGCATTAGTAATGTTTATTCTTTTTCTTTTGGGGTAGGGAAAGTTCTTTCGAAGTCAAACGCTTGAAAATTTTTATTTGATTTATTTCAATTGTTAGTGAAAAGATAAAGAAAAATAGTTCAAATATGCAGTATAAAAAAATTTAAAGACTTGTTTCTACATTGATAGGCTTGTAGCATTCTTCCATTTGGTTAACTGAACAAATTCTATTGACTTATTGATCACATTTAGCCGCTTAGACAAATCTAAATAAAAATTACGAAAAAGCGTCAGTAACTTTACAACTTGTACTTCATTTGTAAGTTCAAACTGGTAGTACGTTCTTGTTAATATTATTGAACTTAGCTTATACTTTCTGCTTTCATTTCTAAAAAAAAAAAAATGATCTTTACTTTATTAAACCAACTACTGCTACTAATTTTTAATGGCTGCTGCTGATCATGTCGCTACTGTTTAGATAGAACATAACTGAATTTTTTATTGTTCTCGATACTTCTACAGCGATGAACTCCCAAACTTCAGAAAACGGCTTTTTTGTTTTAGTATTTACCTAAACCAGATTACTGAGCTTTTTATGGCTGAGAAATGAAACTATTGCAAAAAATTCCGATTAAAATTTGTATTTTTTTTTTTTTTTTTTTAATTCATTCGAATTTCCTTATCCAAACGTCGTTTCTTTTTGCTAGCTTTTAAACGAAGATTGCATCCTCTTTCATTTTATCTGAATGTGAGGAAAAAAAAAAAAAAAAAAGTTGCAGAAAATCTAGAAAGTTTCTCAAAAACGGTCACTCGCTCCAACATGAGAAAAGAGGATGTTTTAAACATAAAATGACAGAATTGATAATGTCGTTGTCACTACCCGTGTTCATAGTGTCATAGGTAAACTTATATAATACCAACCTCGATTCTTTGGTAGCGTACACTGTTCTTTTATTCCTTTTTTTTATTTCAACAAATGTCACGTAAATTAAGATAAAAAAGAATAATCTGGAAATACTAACTCTTGTACTGACGTCACTGCTACGTATTCTGGGTATTTTAAAGATGGCAGCTTACAGTAAAAGCCACTTCTAATTTTTCTTTTTACCTATGACTGCTTACTACTACATTTTGCGTCATGACTAAACTTAAAATAATTCTTTTTGACAGATTTCTTTACTCGTATTTGTTAAAACAATCGTGTTACTGGGCTTATTAATCTGCTATAAAGACTTTTCTTTTAATCTTCAGATTTTACGTTTGAAAATGCTTTCTCCTTTTCTTTTTTTTCTTTTAGAATAATCAAAAGTCAAAACACATCCATTCCTTTTCCGAGATCTCATTTAAATGTAGACTTAACTATTTGCTAAGCAAATATCTATTAAAGAGCTTCTAGTGAAGATAGATGACCTGTTGCAATTAACTTCAAAATTAAAAAAAAAAAAAAAATTCGCTAAAAATACATGTTGGAAATAAAAATACCCACTCAAAGCATAAACACAATTTCATCGTCAAAAAATTTAGTAAATTAGATCTGGTTGAATTTAATTTTTTTTTTTTTTTTTTTTTTTTTTTTTTTTTTTTCCCCTTCTGACACCGACCATAAATTTGTACGGGAAATTTGAGCGACTTAGTGTGGTGAAAAACATTTTGTAAATTCTTGCAAAAATGGATATGTCAGATTTTGAAGGCGTTATTAAAAAAAAAAAAAAAAAAAATAGAATTATTTTTGGAGCATTTGGTAAAAAAAAATAGTTTTTACATCCGTTACCCCCACTTATTTAATTCATTTCGAGAAATTCTTTTATTTGTTATGAATTACCTTTTAAGTTTTAGGTAACACTTTTCTTTGTCTTGCCAAAATCAAATAACTGTCAGATTTTAATGAAATTTTTGGGACCTATTCACAAATGAATCAAATTATTTAAATTTTAAATCTTGGCAATTTTTTTTCCACACTTGTTTCCGCCAACCGACCATAATTTTTAATTTCGAGAAATTAAACTTCCATCCTCTTCATATTTTATATTGCTCTCTACTCAGACTGAATTTTTAGATACCTAAGTTTTAAAATTAAATTTAAAAAATGAAAAAGCATTCTTGAAGATTTCATTGTTTTAATTGAATGCTAAATGATGAAATTTATATTATTTCAAGTAAAATGTTCTGGTAGATTTCAAATAAAAATTATATATATTGGAATGCTCGATTTTTTTTCATTTTCTTATAAGAAATTTGTAAAACAATTTGGGTTTAAAATTCTTAAACTATAGATTTGTGACACGTTATTTAAGTAAAATTAGAAAACTTAGTTAAATCAATCTGATTTGAAATTATAAAATTTACTTATAGTATAAAAAAACCAATATGCAAGAAGAGCAAGCATTTCTTAACGATGGGTTCCTCTTTGATCTTTATTGATTTATTGAGAAGTTAAGGTGTTGGACAACAATTATGGATGAACTGAACAGAAATATGACATGCTTCTGAAAACTAAGTGAACTTTTTGTTTTTTAACTACTTAGTAATTATTAAAAACTAACATTTTCAGCAATTATCAATTACATTGACTTTTTAGTTCTGTGTGTGTGTGTGTTTTTTTTTTTTTTTTTTTTTTTTTTTTTCATTCATGAGCTTTATAAAATTTGCATTTTATTCTTAGTTTTTTAAACAAAAAATTAATTGCAGTATAACCCGAAACTAAAATAAATACACAAAATAATGCTATTTAGTGAAATATTAGGTTGGTGCAAAAATAATGACGTATTAACGTCGGTTTTTGACGTTTTTTGTTTTGTTTTTTTTTTTTAACGTAAAAAAAACTACATTATTACGTCATTTTTGCACCAACCTAATAGCTATTAAATAAAAGTAAAACTTTTTGGATATTTTGAAAGGATCATTTGCAAAGTCGTTAAATGATGAAACAACCGAATTAAAAGTGGAATAATTGCAGTGCGTCTAGAAAACATTTAAATCACGTGACCTTTTTAAGGATTATGTAGCTACCTTCATGAGATAGCTAAAAAAAAGAGCATAGCATGATGAAAAAGACGCCAAACGTCCACATGTTTATTAAGAGGAAAGATCAAAGTAAAAAAAATGAAAATAGTTTAAAATTCTTTTAAAAATAATTTTTTTTTTTTTTTTTTTTTTTTTTTTCTCCATAATTTAAAGTTAGAAATTGTTTATTTAAAATATTTTGAAGCAAGCATTACTAATTTCTGCGCTGAAAGAAGTTTAAAAATAAAACAAAGCAGGTCATGACATTTCGTGTCGCTTGACAGGTGATGTTATTTCATCACTTATTGACAGCTTTGTTGAGGAAAACTTATACAGGAGGACTGAAGTCATATAATTAGATTTAAGTGAACAAATTATTTAACTCATTATTTTTAAGGAAAACTTTCAGTGCTCTAAATTTTTTTTTTTTTTTTTTTTTTTTTTTGTACTTGGCTTTCATTTTTACGTTTATGATGCTTTATGGAAAATATAAAAAACAAAACAAAACTGAGTGTTAAATTTTATAAGAAAGGTATCTAATTAATTTAGGTACCTTTCTTATGAAATTTTATCAGAAGTGTACATAAAATACTATAATTTTATGTACATTTTATTGCGTTTTATTGTTTTGTATTTCCGTTCATTTTATTAATTTTGATATTTCATTTATGGAAAAATGTCATAACCAAGATTCTTATAAAAATAAGATCATAAATTTCATAGTACTTGTAGGTACCCTTCTCAGTTGAAACTGAAAAATCAAATTAACTTCTCCACACGTTTCGCAAAAATAAAGGCCTTAACAGCTGAGAACAATGCTTAACTCAAATAACGCAACTTAATTGTATTCTTGCTGGTCTTGCGTACTTTATAATTGCAGCCGTATTATAAACACAATTACATTTCTTAATTACTGCGGGTTTTTTGATTGTAAGTTGTATAATTTCGACCAATGCGGTAAAAACCTGATCTATCTCATAAGGACATTTACGAAACTGAGTGCAGCTTTCAACTAATTTCATATTTTAACAACTTAAATGTAAAAAATCTAAAATAATTAAAGAAATAAATAATTGTATTAAAAATTCAATTTTTAATTAAATTTTTTGCTTTCAGAAAATAGTGCCCATATTCATAAAAACAAATAAAAGCATTTGAAATTAAATATTTTTTTATTGAATTTTGTATGTTACAATTCAGAGCTGATTTTCAGGTGTGTGGGGGGTCCAATTAAAAAAAGGAAAAATACATGATTTGCTTTCCTCAAAGCCCTGTGCTTTAACTAATATAATCACTAAACTGAATATTATTGAATTTCTAGAGTTTTCATAAAATTAGTTATTGGTGGGGTGGGGGATAATAAATATAAATAAAAAAATATTTTTGCTATGACTTTAAGAAAACATTGATCTTATGTATCCACCATGATGATCTAAACAAAACCAGATTTTAACGAAAATTTTGAACATGCTAGAAATGACTAAAAAAAAATTTCAAAAAATAATTAAAAAAAAAAAAAAAAATTACTTTGGTCTTTCATCTTTAATAATAACATAAACATTTTGATGCTAAACATTATTTTTAAGTTTGTGGCCTTTTTCATTATGCTATGCTGTTTTCTGCAAAGGTACCTAGTTTTAACTAACCCCACCACCACCATATAATTTCTCAATTTCATGAAATTATGTAAGTGGGTGGTGACATGTATAAAAAAAAAAAAAAAAAAAAACAACCTCAAAAATAATTTAATTTCTGTATGTCCTCAAAGTTTCATTAAAATCTGACAGTTATTTCATTTTTGCAAGAATTTCCAAATTAATGCTTTTCATGAGGTGGGGATGTGCAAAAACAAATGTCAATTGTTTTGAAGATTGGGGGCTTTTTTTCATCATGTTATACTGCTTTTTTTTTTTTTTTTTTTTTTTTTTTTTTTTTTTTTTAATAAATATGTGTGTATAAACGTGCTGAT
This sequence comes from Acanthosepion lycidas, assembly GCA_963932145.1. Taxonomy (NCBI): domain Eukaryota; kingdom Metazoa; phylum Mollusca; class Cephalopoda; order Sepiida; family Sepiidae; genus Acanthosepion; species Acanthosepion lycidas. The sequence continues at coordinate 16,235,908 of OZ010606.1, forward strand.
TTTTGTAAGTACACAACATTAGTAAATAAGTGATAACTATAGTAAATTTAAAGCCAAAATTCAATCATTAGAAAAAAAAAAGCTACTCACATTTTCAATTGTGTGTGACCAGTAAACTCGCTGAAAAAAATTTAATTCTTTCGGGGAATTAAAATGTTAACCTCTGATTTGAGGGATAAAGATTTTTTTATTTTTATTTTATTTATATACTTTACACTCTATTCTCACACATTATATACAGTGTATGTGGGGTGATATTGCCTCCTGTAGGTAAAATTTTTTTTTTTTTTTTTTTTTTATCCTGCACTTTTTTCATACACAATTTCAGGCCATTATTTTAGTTGTAAAATTCATCGCTCAGTATTTTCCTTTCATTTTTCCATATGAATCTCTTCTAAATGGTTATGTTCTTCACTTATTGCTCCTGATGCTAATCTTGTATCATTACATGCAACAGTGACAGTTTTATTGCATATATTTGAGGGAGTTGGATCTGCTTTTTGTAGGCCCTTTCTCATCTCTTTCATTGTGAACCACTTCTAAAAATGAACCCATTGCCAGCATATTAGGTTCTCAACTTCCAATGTTTCAAAACCTTTTAGTTACCATTGGATTTTTTTTTTTTTTTTTTTTTTTTTTTTTTTCTTCCATTTTTAAAAATTTTTTAGACTAATATTTTGCTTGACTGTTAATTTTATAGTGATTTCCTAAAATTAAAGAGGGCTTTGACTTTATTTAACAATCTTTTCTTTTCATTAATAAATGTCCAATTTTACTGAAATTGGATAATTAACAAATTTTAGATTTTTAAAAATTTCTCTTGCAAATTTGCAAGAGAAATTTTAAAAAATCTAAAATGCTTTATACAAATTTTCAAACTAGACATTGAAAATGGATAAGTTTCATAGAAAAGAATTTATCCAATTTTCTTAAAGATATGGTAAAAATAATTTTTATACAAATTTTGGGCATATTTTTCATGTTCACTTTTGCAGTAATGTTCTTGGCAAAGGTATGTGTCCATTTCTTCTCTCTACAACTATGGGTTAAAAAGCTGAGTAGATTAGGCTTTCTAGTCTTGAGTGTTCTCTGTATAGAAGGACAGCTCTGAATTCCAGACTGTGGTGTCCTGTATAGCAACAGGATACCACTCCCATTATTTTATTTATTTATTTATTTTTTTCTAAGAAGTTATGACAATAGAAAGGAAGTGTATATATTTGCACTGTCGATCCATAAAATTATCTAGTGGGTTAACAACTTGTTCAATGCTGCCACTTGGCTAGATTATATGCAGTCCCTCCATTACTATCACTTAATTATTGTTCTTGAGACAATGTATTGCTGAATGTAGTTGAATTAAATTACATTTTGTAAAGATGTTTTATTTCTGATTATGATTTCAAATACAGTTACCTGTATAATTTTTGTAGCTGTTTGATCCATTCTGAATCTTTGTACATCTGTGAATTTTCAATTCGTCTTTTTTTTAATAAACTTTTTATAATAATCTTGTCTCTTTATTATATTAGTGTATATAACAAAAACAGTGTAAAGTAATATTGCTGAATGTAGCAAAATTATTCTTGTAGTTTACATTTCCTACTAGAAAATGTATCATTAATTTGAACAAATTCCTATTTTTATAGATGAGGTTAGTTGAAGTGGAAATTATGCAGAAAAGTTTTTACTTTCAGAGAACCTTGAACAACTCTGATCCTAAAGAATTCTTTATTTTTATTTTTTTTAAACTATATAAACATTTTATGTACTGTTTGCAAATATTCTTTCCAAGGCCATGTTTCGGCAGTATTTACCTATTAAGTACAGAAGGAGTTGGCAATTTCATTCTATTACCTTGTATAAAATTAACTTGTCTTTGTGAGTGATGGATTTTTAGTTTTTATTGAAACTTTGATTGAAATGTAGGGAGCGCAAAATAAAACAAACTTTTTTTTTTTTTTTTTTATTTCATCGCGCTGTCGTAATTTAACCAAAATTTTCTACGTGCTAGAAAGGAGTAAAAAATTTCAAAATGCTTTGGTCTTTCCTCTTCATAACAACATAAACATAGATACAAAACTTTGTTTTTGTTTTATGGACCTTTTTTTCATCGTGATATGCTGCTTTTTTTTTTTTTTTTACGTGACCTAATGGAGGACCCTATTGAAATGGTATACAAATACATAGTATAGATATAATCATGATCGTGTCTGTATTCAGTGACTAACAGTCCCAAGACCTGCTACAAATTTCAATCTTTAGTGTTAAGCATAAGTTATCAAACCAACTTGAGTTGGTAATTAACTAATTTGTTACAGTTACAAATTTTCCAAGTTTGACTCATTAACTAGAAACTTGATTGTGAAATAACTGCATTCAGCCAACAAAGACCATGAACAGTCAATGTTCTGTGAAACAGTAGCCTAATTTGGTTGAGATAATTCCTTTTCTGTGTACATATATAAAAAAAAAATGTTTACATGATTACTCAGAAATAGATATGAGCAATGTAATTACTAGTACTCAATGTTTAATGCTTTTGGTATTCCTTTCTTTTTAAATAAGACCTTTTTTTTTATGATTATGGCTCCTAGTATTTGTAGTAGTCTTTTGCAGTTTGTGGTATAATATTTTTGTGTTAAGCATGATGGGGTTTTGTGTTGATAGGTGGTATGCATTTTAGCTGTTATTAAATAACTGGCAAGTTAACTGGTACAATAATGTAATTATTGTGAAGCTTGTGTTTTGATGATTATTAGACATTCATCAATTGGGTGGACACAATAAGTTATTTAATGACTTAAAGCTAAAAGTGCACAAGACATTGAATAGTTTAAAGATAAAGTTGGAAGATAAAAAAACTAAATTAAAGAACTTGTATTGATCTTAAATCAAACATTCATAAAAGAAAAATTGCTGGCCAAAATCCACCCACATCTACCTGGTCATGTGGGATTAATAATTTTAAGTTTTCAAGAGACTATAAACATTTTTTTCTTAAACTTCAAGCTCTGTAGTTTGCATTCGTCTTCTATTTGACGAATTGTATAGCTTCTTTCTCCATTAGGGTAGGTTGATTTTTTTTTTTTTTTTTTTTTTTTTTTTTTTTTTTAAACCTTTTTTTTTTTTTTTTTTTTTTTTTTTTTTTAAATATCAAAAAGTATCACCCAAGGAAAGTTGGGTATTGGTATGAATAAGTACTGACACCAAAAAGTAGATTTGTAACTTTCACAAATTTTTGAGCATTTAGTTTAAAAGATCATCTAATATGAAGGACCAGAAAATCTGTTTTTCATATGTTTAGATATGAAATGGCTTAAAATATTTATAATTTAAATCCAGAAAAGTTTGTCAATTTATATTATTCAAATGAAATGAATACAATATATCAAAAAGTAGCAATTAAATTGAAATTATAAATCCCCAACTAACCCTAACAGCTCAGATAAGCTGCGTTTTACCTCATTGAGATACGTCGGTAATAACCTTGCAAGATATTGTAAAACAGTTATTTTTTCTATTATCATTATAAAATATCTAAAAAATCTACTGGTTGTTAATAGTGGGTCTTTTAAATTTCTATTTTATATAATAATTGTAAGGCATAAAGTTATAAAAGACATGACAAAAAACATTAATGTTGTGAGAATAATAGCAATTTTTATTATTGCATCATATTAAATTGCTCTACATAAGAGCCCTTTGAAGCAAAGGAAGGCCTCATTTCCTGGCATAAGACATTTATAATTATGTGCCTATGCCATGCTTCAATTCTGTAGACTGATTGGGAAGATGCAGTTGTTAATTTTACTGCCCTTTCAACACTTTGAGTGTGAAGGCAAATCAGGCAACTCTAATTTTGTCCACTCATTGATGACTCCAGAAGTTCATAATCGGAAAATTCCTGTGAATCCAGGCTCACAAGCTCCATTTTTGGACAGGCCAATCAACTGAGACCAATCTATTGCATCAAAATTTATCTTTGATATTTTTTAACCTCTTTCTGGTTGACTCTGCACTTCTGAAAAAATTAAAAAAAAATTAAGTCGGAATAAAAAAATTAACCTTACTTGTCTTAATTTTTATAATGAAATTAGGATAGTACTTTAAAATGAAACTATAAATCGATGAAATCATTTTAATCAATATTATGTAAATTACTTACCTAATGGCTAAAATTCTTTTTATAGCTTCTTCCCTCACTTCTAGTTCATCTGATTTCAGCATTGCATACAACATATTTTCTGGTAAATCAAAATCATTATGTTGAATATTTTCAAATGCAATCTCCTGAATTTCAGGTGGTAGTTCCTTAATTCTTTGCAACATATTGAAAATATACAATTGCTGGTTATGAAATTTATTGTCCCTTTTAATTTCAAACCAGCTAACTGCATACACTCCAACAATAAACTGGATAAGGCTGTGTAGTTTGGAAAATACGTTTTTAGGGTAAATGCCTTGTCCATAGTCTGGTGGCTAATGTCGACTATCTTGCTTGATTTAAGGGCCCAATTTTCCATGCAGCATATCTAGGGTTGACTTTCCCTAGTGAAATCCCTACTGCATACTCTAAAAGTATCTGATCACTACTCAAATGAACTGTCTGTCTGATGCTAGAATGTTGGCTATTCAGAGGACTAACTATGGGTACAAATTTGACCTGGGGCAAATTATGATAGTCATTTGAACACAGTCTTCCAAGTGGACCAATAAATGATGTCAAACATCTTGTGTTGCCATCAATGTGCTTAAAAACAGCTCTGAAAAGAAGCTCATTTTTATGTAGAGAGCAACCAATGATGTGTGATTTTCTTTTTATTTGTTTCTCTAGAACTGTAACTAGCCCACCTTCACAGCCGGTATTTGAATGGGTGTTGTCCAGTAAAACAGCCTTTGGGGTATCAACACTGTTATACTCCTGTCAAAACACTAGTAACCTCCTTTGCTAGAACAGCACTAGTATAACTCTGAGATATTTTCCACATTCACCACAACCCATTTCCTTTATGAATGTCAAATGGTGTTCTGTTCTCTTTGTTTTCTGTAATTTTTTATTTCCATCTGCCTCCACAATCTCTTTATATAACAATGTATCTTTGTCATGTCTTCCGTCAACAACAATACAAATAATTTTTTCTGCTTTATCAATGTGTTTTTGCTGGGTATTTTGTTTTGTTCTTTTGCATGACCTATTTTAGATTTATCCAAAATTATGTCTTCAATATTAACATAGCCTTCAAATCTAAAAGGAAGGCATTTGCAAGGCTTGCGCTAAGTTTGATGAACCATCACCTCTGATCAACTTGGTAGCATACCGATGAATTTTTAAAAGGCTGTAAACTCTGTGAATGTCTGGCAGGCTCATATTCTTCATATATTTCATCACTATTTGATGACTGGAAAGAATAACATCCTGATCATAAGATGTGGAGGCATTAGGAGATGAATAAATTTGTCTTTCTCCTTCCACTACGCTCTTTTTGGGTTTCTGAATGGTAGTTTTGTCAACAGGTCCCAGTTGGGAACTACTCTTGGGTCCTATTTTGGCCCTCTGGTCTTTGTAAATATTCTGTCTTCCACTCATTCCTGAAATATTAAATTTTGAAATAGCAAAGTTTAAGTTTGAATAAGTATTTTTTAGAAAAATAACTATACTGGATGATTTGTCGAAGTAGGCAGCTTTGTTTTATCTAATGTACAAGGTTGTCCTCCAAATTTTGTAGCAGTAACTCTGCGAGTAGAAAGTACAGTTTGTTTTCCAACCATTTTTATAAAAATATCTGAAAAAGTGTTATAAAAAATTAAACAAATTGTATTATAAATTATAAAGTGAAATAAAAAATCTGGAAAAATATAATAAAAGATGAAACAATAAGTATGTATTTACTTATGAAATAAATGTAAATCACTACTTATACTCATACAAAAAAAAAAAAATTAAATATCACAGTGAATATAAAGTTCTTTGCTTCTTTTAATAATTAAGTTTATTAAAATATAAAAGGAACAGACTTAATTATTTTTGTGTTTTAAATCGGCTCAAACTTGAAAAAGAACTTGTGGAATTCTAACAATATTTCCGGTGCAGACTGAAAAAATAACTGCCTAAAAGAAGCTCGAATTTGTTTATAGTTTATAGAATCTTAAATGAAATATTTTTTGTAGTGTTTGCTTTTTAATTTACTTTTATTTAATTTACCCAGAACTGTGCAATTTTGAATAAAATAAAACCGTTTTTAAGGCTATTTTCTACATTTTTCTTTTCTTCAAAACCCAGTGTTAATTTGACCTACTTATCTTTTCGATTAGCACCGGGCAAAATTCAGAATATTCGATTGTGTTACTATTTAAATGCATTTGTGCAAAAATTGGTAAACTTTCAGAGAAAAATATTTTGTGCCGTTATTATTTATGTTAATTAGCAACTTTCTCTGGGTAGAGTTAGTTGTGGTTTCAAAATCGATCTACCCTAATCTCCATATGCAAATGTTGCTGTAATCTCTTAATATTTGCAATTAAGTTTTGATTCTCCTTTTTTTTTTTTTTTTTTTTTTCTTTCTTTAATAGGCTTATCACAGAATGGCTAAAGAGTACCACCCAGACAAAAATCCTGAATCTGCAGAAAAGGTATTTATACCAGTTTCTTTTAAATGATATAGTTCATGTTCAATACTTGATGAAATGGAAAAGCTGATTTCTTTATATTTATTTCAAAGAAAACTGGAAGTTATTTGAAGTGGAAGAAATTAAATCGAAAGATGATTTAAAACTGGAGATTTTTTTATTTTTTTTGGGGGGGGGACATCTGATTGTTGTGGTGTCCTCCCTCTTAAGAGTCTGTGCTAGACTCTTCTGCCTACTGTAAGATTAGTTGGAGAGAATGCTTCAGAGAACAGTGACTAGATTGAGCTCTAGTTCATTCGATACACTCTCACTAGTTGTGTAGTACTTACTGTTTAATATATGAAATATCTGCCAACCTGGTTTTTGTTATTTAACCATTTACTTGGTCACAACATCTTGGCGATGAAGGATTTGAAGAAATGGACTTCATGTTAAATCAGAACTATTTTGCCAGTGTTATTACAACAGTGGTAAAGAAAGGAATTTTAATTCAACTCTGACAAAAGGGTATCCAGTATTAATTACAACACTGACAGTGGGCGGGGGTCATCTTCAAAGTGAGGATTTCTACAAGTTCAATTCAGTGGTTGGAAAGAAGGTTGGTGAACCTTGTTATTTTTTTTCCATTCCAACAAGTCAGTAAAAGAGCTGTACAAATCACGGACTTATTGCTTTCGCTGATAGGGTAAAGTTAAAATTTACCCCTTCTCCCGCTTTTAAATTTTTCAGTAAAAGAATTGTACACGTCAAACTTATTTAAGAGGGTAAAGAGAAAAAAAATTCCCGTCTCATTTCTTAACTTTACGTACCACCACAGTAAAATGGACAAATTTAAAAGTGTAATGCTAGAGTTGTTGAAATACTAACAGGAACAACATTTGCTGTTGGAGCAGAAATACCAAGAAAGACAAGAGGAATTCCAATGAGAACAAGCAGAATACCAGAAGAAATTTGAGGAATTGCACTTAGAAATTCAGGTTAGACAACAAAAACTAGAAGAAATGCTCCCTCAAACACAGAATGAGCAAAAGCACTTGTATATGTCCATTAAAAAAAAAAAAAAAAAAACGAGGGCAGCAATAATGCGTTCTCTCAAAACGCTATATGGAGTGCTATTGAAAACTTCGCATTTGCAGCTCAAGTTACATTTGCTTCGTACTTTAAACATTACAAGGACTTATACAATATGGATTGTGCAAATTGGGCTGACCATAAAAAGGTTCGCTTGCTCCTCAGGAAATTGGGCACAGCAGAATATATTAAGTTTAACTATATTTTGCCTAAGAAAACCAATGAAAAAACACTGTTCCACAAGCATTGGAAATGCATGAATCTTGCCTGCAAAGATGATGATTATACTACCTTCGTGAGTGTAGTCAATAAACACTGCAATCACTTCAAATTGGCAGTTAACAGCCAATAATTAAATGCTTGATTTTCGTCCAGGCTTTGATTTCAGCAAAAGATGCCGAAATATGTTGTTGGGTACTCAACAAGCTTGAAAATGAGCCTGATGTTACATTACAGCAAATTGAAGATTGTCAATGTTTCATGAGCATCAGAGGATTTGAAAAACATTAAACAGAATGGTGTGGCTCTCATTAAAGAAATACGCCAAAGGAAAATTTTTAAAAAATACCCCAGCCAAAGAATAAAGTTACTTTGCCTTCAAGACCAGGTTTTGAGTGTGGTCAATTACATTGGTATAGATTGTACTTTTAAACATAAAATGTTTTAATTGCAATAAATTGGGACACAAAAATTTCCACACAAAAATTTCCACTGCAGTATTAAGAACAAGACGAAAAAAAGTTTTGTAAAAAAAAAAAAAAAAAAAAAAAAAAAAAAAATTACCAAGTCTGAACCAGAAAGTTGTGACATCAGGAAATATATTGAAGTGTAAATATTTAACAAAAATATAAGGCTACAGCTTGATTTGGGTTCAGACTTATCCATAATTATCAAACATGGAAAAAACTGGGTAAGCCAACTTTAAGAATGAACTATATAGCTAGAAGTGTAACTGGCAATCCTATTAAGTTTATGGGCGAACTTATAATGAACATGTTATTTAAAGGTAAAACTTTAAGACTAAAGGTGTATATTATGAAGAATAGAGGTAATTTGTTCAGGACTAATTGGTTAGAACAATTTCAACTTTGGGATATGCCTATTAACTCATTATGTCAAAAATTTGACTGAAGCAGAAAAGTTGAAAGGTGAACCTAAAAAAAAAAAAAAAAAAAAAAAAAAATTTCCTGTTTTCAATGGAGGACTAGGAAAATGCACCAAAATGTCTGCTAAGTCTGCCAGACATAAACCCAGTTTTTAAGAAAAAACGTAACTTTTCATTTGCCTCATTAAATCAGATTGGCGAAGAGTTGAATCGTCTTGAGGAAATGGGAGTTCTGGCAAATGTTGAATATAGTGAATGGGCATCTCCCACAGTTTATTTTAAAAAAAAAAAAAAAAAAAAAAAAGCAGAGAAATTAATGTATATGCTGACTTCTCTACAGTGCTGAACAGCACTCTAAAGAATCACCATTATCCCCCCTTCCAAGTCCAGAGGAGATATTCACTTAGCTCAGTGGAGGAAAATATTTCTCCAAGATTGACTTAAGCGACACGTATCTACAAATACCCGTGGACGATTAATGCTTGAAGCTCTTTTGCATAAGCATCCACAAGGCTTTATACAAATTTTTAAGACTTCTTTTTGGGGTTAAGGTCACTCCTCCCATTTTTCAACAGGTCATGGACATGGTGTTATTGTCTGGATTTTGCATTGGACTATCTCAATGACGTCCTAAGGGAAAGTGAGAGCATCAAGGAACACAAATTGGAAATAATTGACACAGGAGACGTCCTGACCCAGATAGGGCAAGGCAATAAAGAATATGCCAGCATCAGAAAATGTGTCGGCTCTTCAAAGTTTTTTAGCTCTTGCCAATTGTTACATTTTTGTACCAAGTGGGAATGGGTAATCAAATGCCAGGAAGCATTTGAGAAGATAAAGGAGAAAAGGACCCTTTTCCTCCCTTATGAACTTTGAATTACCATAAAAGTACAATACGCATTTGATAGCTTTTTCAAAGTGTTTTTTTTTTTTTTTTTTTTTTTTTTTTTTTTTTTTTTTTTTTGATAAAGTATTGTGTGGTAATTATAAAAAAGGACTCCATACAGAGTTAGGCTGAAAAGGTGGGTGTTGTGGTGTCCTCCCTCTTAAGAGTCTGTTACTCTTCTGCCTACTATAAGATTAGTTGGAGAGAAGGCTTTGGGGAACATTGAATAGATTGAGTGCTAGTTCATTCGACACACTCACTAGTCATGTAATACTCTTCTCGTGTACTTGCTGTTTAATATACGATATATCTGCAAACCTGGTTTTTGTTATTACTTAACCATTCACTTGGTTCACAACACTTATTTAATTCAGTCACAAATGTCTTTTTGGTAGGAGTGAAATTCTTAAGTTAAAAAAAAAAAAAGAATGATTTCAAAAATATTCATTGAACAGTATTTTGGTACCACACTTTACTTATGAACTCCATGTATTCGATATAACACTTTCATTCGTATTAGCTTCCCTGTACTAAATCTCATTCTGTAAGCAAAAATGCATTTTATGTAAGTCTTTGATATGAAAATTTTATATATCTATATATATATATATATATATATATATATATATATATACACACTCACACGTTTAATGCTGATACTTTCAACTGATCTACTTTGAAAGAATTCAGTTAAAATACTCCTAACATTATTTGATGACAAGCTTATATAAGCTACCTTATTTAGATGAGAACTTCTTTTTAAGTGGTAGATTTTCTAATGCAAATTCTTAAAATTGGTAATGATATGAATTTCTTTATAGTTGAAATAAAAAAAAAAATTACTGAATTGATATAAAATTGTAGACAAACTCTTACAATATTTTTTATGCAATGTTGGTACATGCTTCAGGGGCTTCCATTCCCAGCATCAGCCAAACATTGATTTAATTTTCAATGCAAAATACAATACAAACTTGTAATGGATACTAACTGAAAAAAAGATGTTTGCATGACATGGTTGTTAAAATTCTAAATTTTTTACAGATTGTATTTAAATTCTTTGTGATATCCACAGTGTTGGAGAAAATGTAAAAAAAATTCTTTTTTTTTTTTTTTTTTTTTTTTTTGTCTTGTTCTCCCTCTCTTTGCTGATGCTTTAGAGTTGGACATTTTATACAGAACTAGATGTTCCATTGCACATTCATCCATGAAATGTTTCCCCAATATAAGTAACTTAACAGTGCATTAAAATGTGTACTATAGAATCAATCTCTAATTTATCTATTTAAAAATGAGTGTATAAAAATTTATAACCATATGTTGTACAAATCTCTCTCTCTCTCTCTCTCTCGTGTCCTCTCTCTCTCTCTCTCTCTCTCGTGTCCTCTCTCTCTCTCTCTCGTGTCCTCTCTCTCTCTCTCTCTCTCTCGTGTCCTCTCTCTCTCTCTCTCGTGTCCTCTCTCTCTCTCTCTCTCTCTCTCGTGTCCTCTCTCTCGTGTCCTCTCTCTCGTGTCCTCTCTCTCTCGTGTCCTGTCTCTCTCTCGTGTCCTGTCTCTCTCTCGTGTCCTGTCTCTCTCTCGTGTCCTGTCTCTCTCTCGTGTCCTGTCTCTCTCTCGTGTCCTGTCTCTCTCTCGTGTCCTGTCTCTCTCTCGTGTCCTGTCTCTCTCTCGTGTCCTGTCTCTCTCTCGTGTCCTGTCTCTCTCTCGTGTCCTGTCTCTCTCTCGTGTCCTGTCTCTCTCTCGTGTCCTGTCTCTCTCTCGTGTCCTGTCTCTCTCTCGTGTCCTGTCTCTCTCTCTCGTGTCCTGTCTCTCTCTCTCGTGTCCTGTCTCTCTCTCTCGTGTCCTGTCTCTCTCTCTCGTGTCCTGTCTCTCTCTCTCGTGTCCTGTCTCTCTCTCTCGTGTCCTGTCTCTCTCTCTCGTGTCCTGTCTCTCTCTCTCGTGTCCTGTCTCTCTCTCTCGTGTCCTGTCTCTCTCTCTCGTGTCCTGTCTCTCTCTCTCGTGTCCTGTCTCTCTCTCTCGTGTCCTGTCTCTCTCTCTCGTGTCCTGTCTCTCTCTCTCGTGTCCTGTCTCTCTCTCTCGTGTCCTGTCTCTCTCTCTCGTGTCCTGTCTCTCTCTCTCGTGTCCTGTCTCTCTCTCTCGTGTCCTGTCTCTCTCTCTCGTGTCCTGTCTCTCTCTCTCGTGTCCTGTCTCTCTCTCTCGTGTCCTGTCTCTCTCTCTCGTGTCCTGTCTCTCTCTCTCGTGTCCTGTCTCTCTCTCTCGTGTCCTGTCTCTCTCTCTCGTGTCCTGTCTCTCTCTCTCGTGTCCTGTCTCTCTCTCTCGTGTCCTGTCTCTCTCTCTCGTGTCCTGTCTCTCTCTCTCGTGTCCTGTCTCTCTCTCTCGTGTCCTGTCTCTCTCTCTCGTGTCCTGTCTCTCTCTCTCGTGTCCTGTCTCTCTCTCTCGTGTCCTGTCTCTCTCTCTCGTGTCCTGTCTCTCTCTCTCGTGTCCTGTCTCTCTCTCTCGTGTCCTGTCTCTCTCTCTCGTGTCCTGTCTCTCTCTCTCGTGTCCTGTCTCTCTCTCTCGTGTCCTGTCTCTCTCTCTCGTGTCCTGTCTCTCTCTCTCGTGTCCTGTCTCTCTCTCTCGTGTCCTGTCTCTCTCTCTCGTGTCCTGTCTCTCTCTCTCGTGTCCTGTCTCTCTCTCTCGTGTCCTGTCTCTCTCTCTCGTGTCCTGTCTCTCTCTCTCGTGTCCTGTCTCTCTCTCTCGTGTCCTGTCTCTCTCTCTCGTGTCCTGTCTCTCTCTCTCGTGTCCTGTCTCTCTCTCTCGTGTCCTGTCTCTCTCTCTCGTGTCCTGTCTCTCTCTCTCGTGTCCTGTCTCTCTCTCTCGTGTCCTGTCTCTCTCTCTCGTGTCCTGTCTCTCTCTCTCGTGTCCTGTCTCTCTCTCTCGTGTCCTGTCTCTCTCTCTCGTGTCCTGTCTCTCTCTCTCGTGTCCTGTCTCTCTCTCTCGTGTCCTGTCTCTCTCTCTCGTGTCCTGTCTCTCTCTCTCGTGTCCTGTCTCTCTCTCTCGTGTCCTGTCTCTCTCTCTCTCGTGTCCTGTCTCTCTCTCTCTCGTGTCCTGTCTCTCTCTCTCTCGTGTCCTGTCTCTCTCTCTCTCGTGTCCTGTCTCTCTCTCTCTCGTGTCCTGTCTCTCTCTCTCTCGTGTCCTGTCTCTCTCTCTCTCGTGTCCTGTCTCTCTCTCTCTCGTGTCCTGTCTCTCTCTCTCTCGTGTCCTGTCTCTCTCTCTCTCGTGTCCTGTCTCTCTCTCTCTCGTGTCCTGTCTCTCTCTCTCTCGTGTCCTGTCTCTCTCTCTCTCGTGTCCTGTCTCTCTCTCTCTCGTGTCCTGTCTCTCTCTCTCTCGTGTCCTGTCTCTCTCTCTCTCGTGTCCTGTCTCTCTCTCTCTCGTGTCCTGTCTCTCTCTCTCTCGTGTCCTGTCTCTCTCTCTCTCGTGTCCTGTCTCTCTCTCTCTCGTGTCCTGTCTCTCTCTCTCTCGTGTCCTGTCTCTCTCTCTCTCGTGTCCTGTCTCTCTCTCTCTCGTGTCCTGTCTCTCTCTCTCTCGTGTCCTGTCTCTCTCTCTCTCGTGTCCTGTCTCTCTCTCTCTCGTGTCCTGTCTCTCTCTCTCTCGTGTCCTGTCTCTCTCTCTCTCGTGTCCTGTCTCTCTCTCTCTCGTGTCCTGTCTCTCTCTCTCTCGTGTCCTGTCTCTCTCTCTCTCGTGTCCTGTCTCTCTCTCTCTCGTGTCCTGTCTCTCTCTCTCTCGTGTCCTGTCTCTCTCTCTCTCGTGTCCTGTCTCTCTCTCTCTCGTGTCCTGTCTCTCTCTCTCTCGTGTCCTGTCTCTCTCTCTCTCGTGTCCTGTCTCTCTCTCTCTCGTGTCCTGTCTCTCTCTCTCTCGTGTCCTGTCTCTCTCTCTCTCGTGTCCTGTCTCTCTCTCTCTCGTGTCCTGTCTCTCTCTCTCTCGTGTCCTGTCTCTCTCTCTCTCTCGTGTCCTGTCTCTCTCTCTCTCTCGTGTCCTGTCTCTCTCTCTCTCGTGTCCTGTCTCTCTCTCTCTCTCGTGTCCTGTCTCTCTCTCTCTCTCGTGTCCTGTCTCTCTCTCTCTCTCGTGTCCTGTCTCTCTCTCTCTCGTGTCCTGTCTCTCTCTCTCTCTCGTGTCCTGTCTCTCTCTCTCTCTCGTGTCCTGTCTCTCTCTCTCTCTCGTGTCCTGTCTCTCTCTCTCTCTCGTGTCCTGTCTCTCTCTCTCTCTCGTGTCCTGTCTCTCTCTCTCTCTCGTGTCCTGTCTCTCTCTCTCTCTCGTGTCCTGTCTCTCTCTCTCTCTCGTGTCCTGTCTCTCTCTCTCTCTCGTGTCCTGTCTCTCTCTCTCTCTCGTGTCCTGTCTCTCTCTCTCTCTCGTGTCCTGTCTCTCTCTCTCTCTCGTGTCCTGTCTCTCTCTCTCTCTCGTGTCCTGTCTCTCTCTCTCTCTCGTGTCCTGTCTCTCTCTCTCTCTCGTGTCCTGTCTCTCTCTCTCTCTCGTGTCCTGTCTCTCTCTCTCTCTCGTGTCCTGTCTCTCTCTCTCTCTCGTGTCCTGTCTCTCTCTCTCTCTCGTGTCCTGTCTCTCTCTCTCTCTCGTGTCCTGTCTCTCTCTCTCTCTCGTGTCCTGTCTCTCTCTCTCTCTCGTGTCCTGTCTCTCTCTCTCTCTCGTGTCCTGTCTCTCTCTCTCTCTCGTGTCCTGTCTCTCTCTCTCTCTCGTGTCCTGTCTCTCTCTCTCTCTCGTGTCCTGTCTCTCTCTCTCTCTCGTGTCCTGTCTCTCTCTCTCTCTCGTGTCCTGTCTCTCTCTCTCTCTCGTGTCCTGTCTCTCTCTCTCTCTCGTGTCCTGTCTCTCTCTCTCTCTCGTGTCCTGTCTCTCTCTCTCTCTCGTGTCCTGTCTCTCTCTCTCTCTCGTGTCCTGTCTCTCTCTCTCTCTCGTGTCCTGTCTCTCTCTCTCTCTCGTGTCCTGTCTCTCTCTCTCTCTCGTGTCCTGTCTCTCTCTCTCTCTCGTGTCCTGTCTCTCTCTCTCTCTCGTGTCCTGTCTCTCTCTCTCTCTCGTGTCCTGTCTCTCTCTCTCTCTCGTGTCCTGTCTCTCTCTCTCTCTCGTGTCCTGTCTCTCTCTCTCTCTCGTGTCCTGTCTCTCTCTCTCTCTCGTGTCCTGTCTCTCTCTCTCTCTCGTGTCCTGTCTCTCTCTCTCTCTCGTGTCCTGTCTCTCTCTCTCTCTCGTGTCCTGTCTCTCTCTCTCTCTCGTGTCCTGTCTCTCTCTCTCTCTCGTGTCCTGTCTCTCTCTCTCTCTCGTGTCCTGTCTCTCTCTCTCTCTCGTGTCCTGTCTCTCTCTCTCTCTCGTGTCCTGTCTCTCTCTCTCTCTCGTGTCCTGTCTCTCTCTCTCTCTCGTGTCCTGTCTCTCTCTCTCTCTCGTGTCCTGTCTCTCTCTCTCTCTCGTGTCCTGTCTCTCTCTCTCTCTCGTGTCCTGTCTCTCTCTCTCTCTCGTGTCCTGTCTCTCTCTCTCTCTCGTGTCCTGTCTCTCTCTCTCTCTCGTGTCCTGTCTCTCTCTCTCTCTCGTGTCCTGTCTCTCTCTCTCTCTCGTGTCCTGTCTCTCTCTCTCTCTCGTGTCCTGTCTCTCTCTCTCTCTCGTGTCCTGTCTCTCTCTCTCTCTCGTGTCCTGTCTCTCTCTCTCTCTCGTGTCCTGTCTCTCTCTCTCTCTCGTGTCCTGTCTCTCTCTCTCTCTCGTGTCCTGTCTCTCTCTCTCTCTCGTGTCCTGTCTCTCTCTCTCTCTCGTGTCCTGTCTCTCTCTCTCTCTCGTGTCCTGTCTCTCTCTCTCTCTCGTGTCCTGTCTCTCTCTCTCTCTCGTGTCCTGTCTCTCTCTCTCTCTCGTGTCCTGTCTCTCTCTCTCTCTCGTGTCCTGTCTCTCTCTCTCTCTCGTGTCCTGTCTCTCTCTCTCTCTCGTGTCCTGTCTCTCTCTCTCTCTCGTGTCCTGTCTCTCTCTCTCTCTCGTGTCCTGTCTCTCTCTCTCTCTCGTGTCCTGTCTCTCTCTCTCTCTCGTGTCCTGTCTCTCTCTCTCTCTCGTGTCCTGTCTCTCTCTCTCTCTCGTGTCCTGTCTCTCTCTCTCTCTCGTGTCCTGTCTCTCTCTCTCTCTCGTGTCCTGTCTCTCTCTCTCTCTCGTGTCCTGTCTCTCTCTCTCTCTCGTGTCCTGTCTCTCTCTCTCTCTCGTGTCCTGTCTCTCTCTCTCTCTCGTGTCCTGTCTCTCTCTCTCTCTCGTGTCCTGTCTCTCTCTCTCTCTCGTGTCCTGTCTCTCTCTCTCTCTCGTGTCCTGTCTCTCTCTCTCTCTCGTGTCCTGTCTCTCTCTCTCTCTCGTGTCCTGTCTCTCTCTCTCTCTCGTGTCCTGTCTCTCTCTCTCTCTCGTGTCCTGTCTCTCTCTCTCTCTCGTGTCCTGTCTCTCTCTCTCTCTCGTGTCCTGTCTCTCTCTCTCTCTCGTGTCCTGTCTCTCTCTCTCTCTCGTGTCCTGTCTCTCTCTCTCTCTCGTGTCCTGTCTCTCTCTCTCTCTCGTGTCCTGTCTCTCTCTCTCTCTCGTGTCCTGTCTCTCTCTCTCTCTCGTGTCCTGTCTCTCTCTCTCTCTCGTGTCCTGTCTCTCTCTCTCTCTCGTGTCCTGTCTCTCTCTCTCTCTCGTGTCCTGTCTCTCTCTCTCTCTCGTGTCCTGTCTCTCTCTCTCTCTCGTGTCCTGTCTCTCTCTCTCTCTCGTGTCCTGTCTCTCTCTCTCTCTCGTGTCCTGTCTCTCTCTCTCTCTCGTGTCCTGTCTCTCTCTCTCTCTCGTGTCCTGTCTCTCTCTCTCTCTCGTGTCCTGTCTCTCTCTCTCTCTCGTGTCCTGTCTCTCTCTCTCTCTCGTGTCCTGTCTCTCTCTCTCTCTCGTGTCCTGTCTCTCTCTCTCTCTCGTGTCCTGTCTCTCTCTCTCTCTCGTGTCCTGTCTCTCTCTCTCTCTCGTGTCCTGTCTCTCTCTCTCTCTCGTGTCCTGTCTCTCTCTCTCTCTCGTGTCCTGTCTCTCTCTCTCTCTCGTGTCCTGTCTCTCTCTCTCTCTCGTGTCCTGTCTCTCTCTCTCTCTCGTGTCCTGTCTCTCTCTCTCTCTCGTGTCCTGTCTCTCTCTCTCTCTCGTGTCCTGTCTCTCTCTCTCTCTCGTGTCCTGTCTCTCTCTCTCTCTCGTGTCCTGTCTCTCTCTCTCTCTCGTGTCCTGTCTCTCTCTCTCTCTCGTGTCCTGTCTCTCTCTCTCTCTCGTGTCCTGTCTCTCTCTCTCTCTCTCGTGTCCTGTCTCTCTCTCTCTCTCTCGTGTCCTGTCTCTCTCTCTCTCTCTCGTGTCCTGTCTCTCTCTCTCTCTCTCGTGTCCTGTCTCTCTCTCTCTCTCGTGTCCTGTCTCTCTCTCTCTCTCGTGTCCTGTCTCTCTCTCTCTCTCGTGTCCTGTCTCTCTCTCTCTCTCGTGTCCTGTCTCTCTCTCTCTCTCGTGTCCTGTCTCTCTCTCTCTCTCGTGTCCTGTCTCTCTCTCTCTCTCGTGTCCTGTCTCTCTCTCTCTCTCGTGTCCTGTCTCTCTCTCTCTCTCGTGTCCTGTCTCTCTCTCTCTCTCGTGTCCTGTCTCTCTCTCTCTCTCGTGTCCTGTCTCTCTCTCTCTCTCGTGTCCTGTCTCTCTCTCTCTCTCTCTCCCCTCTCTCTCTCTCGTGTCCTGTCTCTCTCTCGTGTCCTGTCTCTCTCTCTCTCTCGTGTCCTGTCTCTCTCTCTCTCTCTCTCCCCTCTCTCTCTCTCGTGTCCTGTCTCTCTCTCGTGTCCTGTCTCTCTCTCTCTCTCTCTCCCCTCTCTCTCTCTCGTGTCCTGTCTCTCTCTCTCTCTCTCTCCCCTCTCTCTCTCTCGTGTCCTGTCTCTCTCTCTCTCTCTCTCCCCTCTCTCTCTCGTGTCCTGTCTCTCTCTCTCTCTCGTGTCCTCTTCAAGAATTTTGTTTCGTCTGTTACAAGTTTATTATATTGTACCTTTGCATTTGAACTTGGTTAACTATTTCCATCTTATATTTTATGCTTTATGTAATCTTAACTCTTTATTTTTTATTATTTCTTAGTTTAAAGAAATTAGGAATGCTTATGACATTCTCTCCAATCCTGAAAAGAAAGAAATTTATGATAATTTTGGAATGCAAGGCCTTGCAGATGGTTTTAGTCCAGGTGGCCCAGGTATGTTTGTTTGGCTCCAATATTTTCACTTAATCAACATTAGCTCCCTTTCCATATTTCTGAATTGGTCTTTGGCTTGATCTCTTGATATTTATATCTAAATAAGCAAATGTTCAAATTTATATGGAATGTTAATTATCTATATATTCTAATTGCAAAGAAAAATATTAGTTCATTCAATGACATTTCATAAATATACTAGATTTTGAATCTGTCTACAATTTGAGACTTGCAAATTTTCTCCTTTTCAGGCTTTCCTTTTGGGGATGTTTTGGGAGGAATGTTTGGAATGAGAGGTGGCTTCATGGGTAGTCGACACCGTCGCCAGAGAGGAGATGATACTACACATCACTTGCGGTAATGAATAACGTTTTTAATGTTTCTACATGAACAAGTTTTTTTATGAAAATCCAATGATGTGGCTGCAATTTAGATCTGCCAGTTTGGTTTAAGATAGAAAAGTAACAGTAGCTCAAACACTCTTTATATTATAAGTATACAAAAGAGAATCTGATTTGCACAACACATTTAACCATGAAATAAATGGGCTACAACTGCAGAAGATGCTGTACTATTCTTGAGAGATGAGAACTGGCTACAATTCACTAAGGCTGAACAATGGAAGGCTGGAAAAATGTTACCTGGTCTGGTGAATTTGTCATAGGCAACATGGAAGGGTAGATCCATTCTGTCTTATAATGACAGTTCAGATTGGATGTATAATGGTATGGAGAATGTTTTCTTGTGATATATTGGGACTTTTGGTAAAAATAAAACATTGGTTAAATGTTGCAGCTGTCCTTGGTATTGTGGCTGACCACCTGCTTCATTTGATGGATCTGGTGGCCACAATGCATGTTGCCAATCAAAAATAAGATTCTTTCATGGAACACTGCAATCCCCATTCTTTTTTAAAATGGCTTCCAATCTGAATCTCGGTTCTATAGAACACCTTTTGGTTGTAGTGGAAAGATAGATTTGAATCCTGGATGTGCAGCCAACCAATTGAAGAATTGTGGGATTCTGTAATCACAGCATGGACCCAAATTTCCTGAGTGCTTTCAGGACATGATTGAATCCATACCGAGACTACTTGAGGCTGTTTGGAAGGTAAATTGGGGTCCAATCTGGTACTAGAGGCATATTCCTAATAGTTATTTTATTTTAGTAGTGTTGAAGTGTTTTCTGCATAATTTTTTTTTCTTTTGTTTCGTTATATGTTCAAAATATGTGAAACTTGGCAATACATTCCTGTTCCGAGAATAATTAAGGTGTGTGAGATAACTGTCATTCCATGTCAAAACACCAGCAAAAATTTGGAATCTGCTCCCACTGACAGCGAATTACTTGAAATTTGACACATGTTCTAATTCATGAGTTAGGAAAGTGAGCAAAATTATTTTGTGCTAGACTTCCTGTTCCAATTTTTTGGGGGTGGGTGTAATTTTCCTATTTTGCCTCTAAATTAAGGCCATGCAACGTCGCCAAAACTCAGTGCTTTTTAAAAATGAAAGAAAAATACTTCCATACCTTCAATATTTATGAAATTTGGTATGTAGGGGCAAATAAATGTAGAATCCAAATATTTAACTATTTTAAACCTACACTTGATAGAAAATTTTATTTTACTCGCCCAAATACATCACCCTAAAATCAACAACTTTTCACCTATGTAGCTTAAGGTCAGTCTATCGAAAATATGTCCTCTTCAATTTTCATATTTTTTGCCTAATATCTACAATGCCTGCTCAAGTTCACCAAAACATTTTGTGACCGTTTTAAGTCTGCTTTAGAAGATATGACCCTGGCAAGTTTAGAGTTTTTCCTATGTATGTGCAGGATTTCTGAGAAAGATCCTAATGCTCCATGACCTCTAAAATGTTGATATTGTGCTAAGTAACTTCTTAAACTATCCAATAAGGTTGTTTTTATTAATTAAAAAAAAAAAATTTAAATATATTTTGCAGATATTACTTTAAAAAGTAAACATTGCCTTATGTATGATAATTGACAGTACATAGAAAATTTATAGATGGCACTTAACAAATGAAGTTAAAAGAAATTCTTTCTGTTTGTGTTTCTTTTAATTTTATTTTGGTAAATTATTTTCATGAAGCAAACATTTGATTTTTTTTTTTTTTTTTTTTTTTTTTTTTCCTTCTCTCAAAAAAAAGTCATAAATGTGAATCTTTAAAACATTTGAAGTTGGCACAAAACATAGTTGAAGGAAATGCTTTCATTACTTTTTAAAAATTTTTCCAAATTATTTTCACGAAACAAATCTTCAAATTTTTAATTCAGAAGAAAATCATAAAAAATGAATATACAAAGTCTTTAAAAGATTACATTTTAAACTACACTATGCACTAAATTTTGTTGTGCATATAAATTGTTCTGGATATTATTTTTTGCAAAGATAATTTATCCATCTTGGATAAATAATAAAACCATAAAATAATGGTAAATTTGCTGTTGTTGGAACATCAACTGTGCACAGAATATTCATTAATAGTACAAAACATATATCCTTAAAATCTTCTTTCCAGTAAAATGAATATGATGGAAGAGTTGGGTGCATGAACTTAATCAGCAAGTCCTTATTCTCCATATCAATTTCCATGCCAATCCAAATTTTATTGTCACACTTGCAACAAACATCCTGAAACAAAAAAATTTACTAGTTTTCCTCAGCCTCAATAGAAAAGTCATATTAGGTCATAGTTTTCATCTTTGCTACATTGTTTCATAACTATTTTATCTCTGGCAAATGGAATAAATTGATGAAAACTTCTTGTTCTTGGAACTGTGGATTATGCATTTTCGAATCTCATGGTGAGACTCCTCACTTCCTCCTTTTCAACCAGAATGAATTTGATATCTTCAATTGCAGATTTACAATATTCAAACATAGATTCTGTGGAAAGGATTTGTTTGGTAGTTGGTCTTTGGAGACTTTCTTTTGACACTATCCTTTTCACTATCCCACCTATGCCATCACATGGTTCTTTACCATGACTTGTTGAAAAGAAATTCTATTTTGCATTGAGCCCAAAATCTTTGATGGTTTCACAAATTGGCAAAGTTCTTATAATTCTTGTATTGTGCTGCACAACCATCAGTAAAATACTCAATATTTTTTGTTTGGCAAGGCCTCAATTTTTTTTTTTTTTTTTTTTTTTTTTCTGTACCATATAAACAAATGCTACATCATGTGAGTTGTCACTCGACATAATGCAGAAACATTCACTTTGCATTGCATTTTCAAGCTTAAAGTAGAGAACCACTGGATGTAAAGTACATTGTGAAGTATTTCAATGATCTCATTTTGAATTATAAATCTGTAATTCTTGTCAAAATCTTCTGGGAACAAAATTTCACTATCGCTAATCTCCTTTTCTTTGCTTTATGTACCTTGATTATGATTTAGCCAAGTAAGAATGAGGTGCTAATTAATTCAGTTGCAAAACAACTAAATCAATGTAAGCTTGACAAGATTCTTTTTCAAAGTTGATTGGTCAGTTGTTGTCCATTGGGAGAATGCTATTGATTCGGCATTATCAATATATCCTTCTATGGTGTCGAAGAAATTTTTCAAGCTGCTCTGATGATTTAGGACAATTTGGGCACCTATGAATCGTATACTCTCTGCTACTGGTATTACAGACAATATATTTCCAGAGATCTTTATATGATGCATTCAGTGGTTCCAGTAATTTCAATTTTGGTGCATACACATACAACATGCGTACCTGCACTACCAGCAAGGACACACCATTTCAGCCTTAGACTACAAAATTTTGAAAATCCCAAAGGTACTGTTGGGTTCTGTTCCTTGAATGCTCTGAAGAGCTCATTTAGGTTGCACAAGATAAGTCTTTTCTGCTGATGAATATTACGTTTAATACTAATGTAGTCTTTCCTGCCTGGCACCGGTCGAGTATATTTATCATCTTGGTAAAATGCCTCCACTGTGCAATATCAGCAGGCAAAGACTTGCCCCTTTTTGGTTTTGGCACAGTTAAAATACCTCTTTCCAAACACAATTTGCGAGTCTTGTGTACAATGTTATGAAACGCCAAACACATCCATGACTTTTTTGTGTGACCAATCAGTAGGGGGCAAGTGTCAAGATCTGTATTTTGATTTTAGTTGATTCCATGGTCTTCACTTTTGCTACAAGAAGCTCTATCATTTTATCGAAGCACTTAGCTTTATCTAAAATCTCCTTTTGATTTTTAAAGCCCCATCATTCAACAGCTCATATTTAACATTTAATGACTTGGTTACTTTGTTTTTTTGTTTTTTTTTACACATTGCTTTGCAGAAATTTTTTCTCTTACCTAGAGTAGCTTTTCCTTTTGTTTTCAGTGGAGAAATTCCAATAGCAGAGAAACATTCATTGATATTTCTCTTCTCTGTTTCTGCAGAAGTACTTGTATCAAGCTCTTTCATCTGATACACGTCTTGGTTCTTCATTATTACTACTCTTTTCTGATTCTGCAGAAGTACCTGCTTCAAGTTCTTGTATTTTCTCATCCGATACATGTCTTGGTTCTTCATTGGGAAGTAGTTTGTGGATTTGTATTCGACAATTAGAGCAGAGTTTCTTGCTTGGGATTAATATCAACTTAGCCTTTGCCTTGTCTGCCATCTCCAATGAAATTGGTTTCAAACCACCTTTTAATTTGCTTTTTATGATTTTTAAATGGATTACATCTCTTTTCAAACCATTCATGGTTAGTCAGCAAGGTCGGCTTGTGATGGTAAGTCTGTATTTTATCCTTGTCAAGTCCTGCTTATGCTTTACATCCATTGCATCCAACTGATCAACTGAAATAAATCCAACCTGTTTATCATTGAATAAACTGACATGTTTCAACTGTTAACCCAGTACAAATAGAAAAATTCATCTTTAACTAAAAAAAGAAAACTGTACTTCAAATCCCGTGTGCAAGTAAAAAATCCAAGTAATTAGAAAAATACCACCACCTTTCTTCTTGGATACTGGATGGTAAGTGACAGATGTTTCAGGACCAGACAGACTGTACCAGCTTTGGTCAAAGGAGGGTCATTCAAAGTTCCCCATTTGACCTGATATCATCTTTATCACATTTATGGCTTAGGTATCATAGATCTTGCCTCTACCAAAATTGGTCAAAGACAGTTAAAAATGGAAAAAAGACTTTGATATTTAAGGAATTTTTAAATTTTTTTTTTTTTTTTTTTTTTTTTTAAACACCAAAAAAATCACTTTTTGTTCCATAAATTGATTTAAATATGTAAAAAAAAAAAAAAAAATATTCAAAACAAGAATAATTAAGTAAATCACAAACAGTAATGGAAGTATTTCTTTCAACTTAAATGTTTAAATATTCTATGCACTATTGATTATGGCCATGTTTAACAAAATTTAGTGCATAGTGTAGTTTAAATGTAATCTTTTTAAAGACTCTTTTTATATTCATTTTTAATGACTTAAAACAAAATGTTTCATGAAAATAATTTTGAAAAATTATTTAAATAAAAACTTTAAAGTAATTAAAGCATTTCCTTCAACTAGATAAATGTTAAGTGCCAACTACAAATATTATGTTTTAAAGATTCACATTTATGACTTTTGAGAACGAAAAAAAAAAAAATCAAATGTTTTTTGTTTGATGAAAATAATTTACCAAAATAAAATCAAAAGAAACAATTTCTTTTACCTTCATTTGTTAAGTGCCATCTACAAATTTCCTATGCACTGTTGATTATCATACATGAGGCAATGTTTACCACTTTTAAAGACAAAAAGTATTATCTGCAAAATATATTTAAATTTTTTTTTTTTTTTTTTTTTTTTTTTTATTATTATTGAACAGTTTAAGAAGTTACTTAGCACAATATCGACATTTTAGCTGTCATGGAGCATTAGGATGATTCTTTAATTATAATCTTTCTCAGAAATCCTGCACATATGTAGGAAAAGCTCTAAACTTGGCAAGGTCATATCTTCTAAAGTAGACTTGAAACCATCACAAAATTTTTGGGTGAACTTGAGCAGGCATTGTAGATGTTAGGCAAAAAATATGAAAATTGAAGAGAACGCATTTTCAATAGACTGACTGTAAGCTACATAAGTAAAAAGTTGTTGATTTTGGGGTGATGTATTTGGGTGGGTAAAATAAAATTTTCTATTAAGTGTAGGCTTGAAAATTAAATATTTGGATTCTACACTTATTTGCTCTACATACCGAGATTCAGCGACTTTGAGCAGCCTTAATTTAAAGGCAAAATAGGAAAATACAACCCACCCCCCCAAAAAAAAAATTTGCAAAAGATAATATAGCACCCTTTCCTAAGTCATGAAGGAGAACCTTTGTGCAAAATTTCAAGTAATTCAGTGTTGGTGGGTGTAATTCCCGGCTGAATTAACATTAAATTTTTTTTTTTTTTTTTTTTCTTTCAGTGTAACGCTAGAAGACTTTTATAATGGTAAAACTGCCAAGCTACAGTTATCCCGAACTGTTCTCTGTAAAGCATGTGGAGGGTAAGTATTTTAATTTCGTTTATTACGGTTTTTAATCAGGGTTTTTTTGGTGGGAGAACCTTTTAACCGCTTTCCATAAAATAGCTTAATGCAGATTGCCAAATTGAGACTATTACCACATTTTGTTTCAGAGCTGGTGGCCGAGGAAATGTTTTGACGTGTCGGATGTGCCATGGCCATGGTATTAAGAAAACAATGCGCCAGCTTGGACCTGGCATGATGCAAGAAATACAGACCACATGTCCAGAATGTCGTGGTGAAGGTAAAGAGTAAACCTTTTTTCTGTCTTTGTCCTTTTTTTTTTTTTTTTTTTTTCTGTTCTTTAGAACAGTTCATTTGAAATGTTTCAATTTGTTTACAATATTTGTTTGAATCTGCATTGAAAAATAATCTTCACCCACTGCCTAATCGGCAAACTATTCAAACTAGTCTGTACTTGCTTTAAAATTGAAACTTTAAAAATATTAACATTCTGTTTCAAATGGTTTACAAATTTTTCATGTTTGTCTTGTGACATATTGCAGTTCTCATTCTATACAATCAAGAATCCTGTTTCACAGCTTTTATTGTTGCAAAATTACTTGACATTATGTATGCAGATTACAATTATTTTAATCAAATTACTATAATTGATACATAATTATATTCCATTTTTCTATTCTCATCAAAACCAGTGTGCCACCTAATATCCAAAATTTTATCTGGATGGAATTATAACTTAAACTTTACACTATATTAACTTTTATATACTTTGTTCAGTTTTTCAGTTAGTAACAATAACTTTTTTTTTTTTTTTTTTTTTTTTTTTTCTTCTACCTTCTCAGGAGAAAGTTATAGTGACAAGGACAAATGTGTTCCATGCATGGGAAGAAAAGTGGTAAATGAAGATAAAATTTTAGAAGTTCATGTTGATAAAGGCATGAGAGATGGACAGAAGATTTTATTCAGAGGTGAAGGCGATCAGTTGGTATGTATATATTTATGTATATGATAGATTGAAAGACTTTCCTATTTTTGATCTTTTTAAACTAACGTTGTGTGGTTTCATTGCAGCCTGATGTTGATCCGGGAGATGTCATTATCATCTTAACCCAAATTGAGCACAAGAAATTTGTTCGAAATGGAGAAGATCTTTACTATAAGCATACTCTTGGCTTAACTGAGGCTCTTTGTGGCTTCGAAATGGTGTTAAAACATCTGGACAAACGTCAGTTGCTGATAAAGTCTGAACCTGGAGAAGTCTTCCGTCCTGGTAAGTACAATCCATTGTTCAATGACTTCACCAAGGTATTATTGAAAATTTCATAAACACTTTCTTGCTTTCTTATTGAGCTTGTAAGAAATGATTGTAATTTTTCTGTGGCTGATTCTACTTGTCGCTCTTTCAAGTAGATGATAGAGTACTAATAGCTTTTCTTTTTCTGTGTCTTGTCATATATGCTTTCTAGATTAATCTTTTTATTTTAATATGCAATTCTTTATTTTAGGGGCCAGGAAAGTTATAAAGGAAGAAGGAATGCCAGTTTATAGGAACACATTTGAACGAGGAGATTTAATTATTGAATTTAATATAAAATTTCCACCCCCCCACTTCATTGGAGAACCAGAACTCAAAGTAAGCAACTTC
Organism: Acanthosepion lycidas; assembly: GCA_963932145.1. Taxonomy (NCBI): domain Eukaryota; kingdom Metazoa; phylum Mollusca; class Cephalopoda; order Sepiida; family Sepiidae; genus Acanthosepion; species Acanthosepion lycidas. The sequence continues at coordinate 16,261,964 of OZ010606.1, forward strand.
ATTTTATTTTTTTCTTCTCACTCTCTCGGTGAGTTACTTGATATCTATTGATTTATAGTTGAAGTCCAGGAAATTTGGGTGCAACTGTTTCAGAAATATTTGTAACTAAAACTGGTGAGTTACTTCAACTGTATAATTCTTTAGGGTAAGAACATCTGCTTATAACAGATTTATTGCTTTTTGTTTGTGGCTTGTCAACTGCCTCAAAGTCATTGTTATAAGACATGGTGTATTCATCTCATGCAATGAGAAAACATTTTCTGATTACTTCAGTACATTTTCTTTTTCAAATGTTCAATTAATAATTGAATAATTCTGAAGTTTGAATATGTTGCTTAGCCACCTGCCAACATGGATTTCAAGAGGCTGTTTCAAGGACATTATCTGTGTGTGTATATTTAGCCACATCATATTCATTTTGGAGAGCTTCTGTCCTTTATGGGACATCTTTGTTGCCAAGGGGGGAAAAAATTAGTCTCTCATTGAAAAGTACAATGTTCTGCAAATACAGATGTTGCCTGTGGGATAGGTCTTCAGAGGGGCATTCTTGGTAATTCTTCCAATGTGTTTGAGTATAAAATTTGTGAGGCCTTATTCAGTAAGTACCTTTTTGATGTGGAGTAATCTCTCCTGTGAAGTTTCTCAAATATTAGACATTATCTCATTCAGGAAGAAGCATTTAAACTGATTTGAATATTCAGTAATTCTGAACATGATCCAATTTAGATATTTTAAGTAGCAATAATCTGGTATTTAATAAGAGCAAAAACATTCTGTAGCTGAGAATCGAGTTAGCTTTTATCTAAATACAGTTGAAGATTTTTATAATTGGATATTTTAACTGAAGTTTAGGCATCTCTGTCTTTTATGTGCAAACAATAGCCGTCTGGATCCAATAACATGGCCCGAGAATGGCTGTAAGGTAACTGATTGATCGAAACTTGTACATAATTGAGTTTTTCACTTGTCAGTTTCCCTTGTTTTATCATGAGGTTATCATTTTTGTACAGCCAAGTCATTGAGGATTCAAGAAAAGTTTGGCACAGGTCTGCTTTGAGAACTTTGCATTCTATGAGGAATTTAAATGTTACTGACAAATGGGAATTTTTGTCAAATATTTTGTTCAAGCGCCATGTTGGATTTTCCTATATGACAAAAACAAGCATTTTAAACAGCCGTGATGAAAGTCAAAGATTTGCTACTGAATTAGGAAACATTATAGGGCTGAGGTTGTATCTGAATGCTCCATCAGTGAAAATAGGATGTGGCTATATATGGAAGACAACTCATGGGTGTACATAACAAATCTTGTGGCCCAAAATATCCTTTTCAAGAGTTTTAACTTTTTATCTGAAATGCCCTTACAAGCAAGTTTTCTATCTTTGAAAATAGGAATTCCTGCCCTGATAACAATTCAGCTTGGATTTCTATTCACTTTAAATTAAAGATGAAGTTGTCGAGATGCTATCATCCAAAAATGCTGTTCTTTTACAACTGTGAACACTTTGAAACAACCTGCGTGATCACTCATTAGTGCTTTGCATAGCATCAGCATACTGAAAGTTACAACTAGTTGTTTAGAGTTGGAAAGTTTCTTGATGACTCTTCCCTCGTTTGTAGGATTGCATCATTCTACTGAGGATCTGAGATAAGTAAATTTGGAGGAATTTCCTCATGAAGCTTGGTCAGACTTTAACTTGATAATTGTCTTGACACCAAAAATGTCTTCTGAATTCACTTGCTGTAATGCTCTTGAAAAATTCTTTGCTTTTGTTTTTCTCCAGAAGTTGTTTTTTAAAGTATGTAATAGCACAACTGATGCATATTCTTAAGTCATTAAGAGAATGAATAAAGATTGTCATATTGGGGAAAAATGCTCTACTCTATGCTGTCAGGTTCTTTATTTGCTGTTTCTAGAGTCTCGATTTGCTTGGGTGGGATTGCCTTTTTATGCTATTATGATTTGGATTTAACCTTGCATACTGTAATGACTCGACAGTACAAAAATTACGTCAGTGGACCTAAATTGTCTGAATTAGTATAGATATGTATTCTGTTATAAGCGGTCAGATTTAATTTATACAGCCAGAAATTTTGGGTGTTTAAGTAAAGGCTCAATAAAAACTCGCAATATTTTAATTCCAAACATTAAAATGATTTGTAGAATTTTTCTAGTTTTGCAAATTCAATTTTCTTTTAATAGGAGTTGGAGAAGCTTCTGCCAGAGCCATCACAAGTCTCTGTTCCTATGGATGATGATACAGTAGAAGAGGTCACTTTAGTTGAGATGTCTGCCTCACGAAGAAACAATAGACGCAGTGAAGCCTATGAAGAAGACCATGATCACTTCAATCATCGAGGCAGTGGCGGTGCCCATATGCAGTGTGCACATCAATAACTTGCTAGTTTTAGCATTATTATATTGGATTCTACTTTTTCACTCCAAATATCTGCAACTCCTTGTAAATTCCTGTACAACATGCAGTAATAATTATAACAAAAGCTATTTTTCTTCTTTCACCATTTTCTTGAAAGTTAAATCACTCCCATTTTCTTCCCTATTCTTCAAGCAAACTTGCTCTAGATAACTTTCTGCCAGAGCAGAAAGGAGTGGACATTTACTGCCTTCATTTCTCAACACAGTGTGAATACTTGTGTGGGTGTGTAGATGTGTGGTGTGTAAATGTTGCTCAATAACTGGACAGCATGCTGCTACCTTGATATTGGTAGTCACTTTCTACCCCAATATATATTCTGGCATGGATGAAAGTTTTTTTGGCAGGGTGGGGGTGTGTGTATGTATGTATATATATATATATATATATATATATATATATATGAGTGATACTTGCACATAAGTGAGAAAAATATTAGGCCAAATTTCCCCATACTGCAAATTTTCAAGTTTTTGTTTGCCCTCCTCTCCAGACCAAAGCTTATTAAATCCACTTGTATGCTGTCTCTCAAGGGTTAAAAATCATTTGAGCTGCTTGTTCAGTTATGATAGCTTCCATTCATATTTTCTATGCTGTTTGTGTTTTTTTTTTTTTGTTTTTTTGTTGTTTTTTTTTTCTTAATAGCAAGTCTCAAAATACAAAACTTAGTTAAAAGTGCAGGGAAGACCTATCCTATGTAAACTTGTTAGCCTTTAAATCAGTTTTAATAGTACAGGTCCTGGCTCTACATTGTTCTTTCCATAAACATGTTTTGTCATGTATTTGCATTATGGTCTCTATCACCCCCCCTCCAACTCATTGAATCTGACAAATTCTAACTTGCACCTCTTATATTTTATCCATAATAGGCCAACTGTTCCATTACTAATTTTATTTAACTTGAAGAAAAAAGAATGGTAAAACTCTAACTCCTTGTAATTTGATAGCTGGAACTATCCTCCCTCTACTCCTAAAATGTTCAGGTGCAAAATAAAATGATTACATAAAATAGAACACATGCAATCTTTTTTTTTTTTTTTTTTTTTTTTTTTTCTCAGTTGTGCTTCTCTAGGTTAATTTCTATTTCATTATCTTGTAGGTGATTGCTGGACTGAAATTTCTACTAAAAAAAAAAAAAAAATTGACTAAGATGGAAGTTGGCTTTTATATAACAATTTTTTTTTTTTCTTTTTCTCTTTCCCTCCCTCTAAAATGAGAAGCTATTGTTCCATGGTTGTACATTTGACTAAAATGATTCTGAGACTGATATAATTGGGTAACTTCAAAAAAATCATCATATTTAACTTTGGCAAAATGAATTCAATTAACATTTATTTGGACACATGTTGTCTGCCTCCCAGGCTAATTATTCATTATACTAATATTAAACCTTTTTAAAGGTGTTGTATTTTTTTTTTTCTCCTCTCCTTCCCTACCCTCTACTAAGCATATCTTGTAAAGTTCAGTTGGTATCTTCAATTTAACCTTTACAGGCATAAATATTTCATTAATTGGAATTTGTTTTATTTTACAAAATAACTTGATTACTTATTACTTTCTATCAATTTTATTTCAATAAATGAAAAATACTTAGGTGAAGTCGAACACTTGTTCTTTTTTTCCTCTTTTTAATAACTTGAAATAGGCTCTTGATCAGTACCACTCTACTCTGTTAAAAATGTTCAATTGTTAATTTTGACTAAAATGAATTTCCTCATGCTTCTGCCATTTCACAAGCTGTAATGAATATCCTCCACTCATTCCTGAATGCCAGAACAAAAATATAGTACATAATTTTTTTTTTTTTTTTTTTTTTTTTTTCATTGCATCCTCTTCCCCCTTGAATACATGGGAATTTGTCATGGATTAATCAACCCTATGAAAAATGCAGGAAAAACTAAATTTTATTAATTTCTCCAAGCTTCAAAACCTGGTCCACAATATCAGATTACCTTAAAATTAGTGTACAAAATGTGTGAGTGAGTTGGCTCTTGTAAACATTTGAAGACTTGATTCAGGAAAGTGTTATACATAACATTAGATAAAAGCCCCCCCCCCCTTCAACCTCCCTATTTGTTAGAGAAAGCTATAAAATGTCTTGTATCCTTCTTGCAAAAGTTCTGTTTGTAAATTGGTATTTATAGCAAAAGGCATTGAACATATTGCAAGAATACAATTAAAATGACTATTCATTCAATATAATTCAACCTGGAGTTGTTTCATAATTATTTAATTGCAATAGTTTTGAAGAATAAAACTTGGATCCATAAATATTTGTGTTTAGAAATGAAGCTTTATTAAATTATATTTAGTAAAGTAACCTCTTAAAATTTCCAAGATAGAAAAATAAAACTTGGATTTAAAAAAAAAAAAAAAATTAAAATTCTGATTTGAGTCTTGTGCAATGTCTTCAGCTAATAAAGCAAAAAACCAGTTGAATGCACAAGTAGGAACATGGATTTGCTTACTGCAGGCTTTTTTTTTTTTTTTTTTTTTTTGCTGTGGAACTTCTCAAAATATCAGCTTCATTCCTTCTGTATCCACAGTAGCATTGTATATGACAGCACCTTTCAAGTCCTGAAAAATAATAAAAGTCTTCTGAAGAGTGTCTCCATCGTTGGCTGAAAGATGTATTTCTTTTATCAATCATAAGATGCAAGATTTGTATTCAGAAGAGTTAACATTGAAATCTCTTGTGTGGGTGTTTTGGGTATTCTGCTCCCCATTTTTCTCTCGCATTTACAAAAAAAAAAAAAAAAAATTCCTGAAAAGGGGGTTAAATTCTACCTTGGCTGAAATTACGATATAGATATATATATATATATATATATATATATATCCCAAGTTGAAAAGGGACATCGTGTTCAGATCTCGACTGCAATTATCTTACTAGTAAAATAAAAAAATACTTTTTTTTTTTTTTTTTTTTTTTTTTTTACAAAGAATGATCAGAATTCTTTTAGGCTTATCTCTCTAAAATACTGGTAGATTGCAAACTTATAAAAGCATGAAGGCAAATTGCAGTTGGCAGAAAAGACAAAAGGAAAAGTTAAGCAGTTCATGAATTGTTAATTTCCAGAGTTTTATCTCAAATCATTACAACACGAAATTGTGCATTGGATGTCACAGTAAAAGGGTAAGGAGTTTTAAACTAGTTTGTAATTAGATGCAATGTATGTTGGGAATATAGCAATGGAAAAAAAAGATGACAAGGGAAATAGCTATTTTTGTTTTTGGAAGGGAGAAAGTGCAGCAAAACACGCAAGGGGGGGGGGGTAAATGTTTATGGAAAGGGTGTATTTGATAGGTGAAAAGTAATGGCATTGCTATTAATTCTGTCCTCCTAAGTTAGCATATCAAAAATCTGAAGATGTGTGATGTGCTTTTTGTAACATCAGGCTGTCATAGCAACTTAATCAGATAATCACATATTGGCACTCTCGCTGACAGACCTAACCTAATACCATCAGACTCATCTGTTTGGAGCATATGAAGGAGGCACACAAGAGGATGATCAGGTGAAACATGCACATGGCTAAGAACTGAGGTAGGGGTGCATTCAAAGGTGAAACACTGCATTTGGTGACTAGATTTGGAATTCTGAAACTTTAGTATTCATTTTGGTGTGATATTCAACTGCTTGTAAAAAGAAAAAATGGTATGGTTTTGAGTGATAATGTGCCTTCCTTCAAGGAAGGCTCATAGTATCCATTTACTGATGGAGTGTCATATAACCATAAAGTCATTTAAGCATTGATAGCAATTATAATTTATAAAACAATTTGCGACAAAACATTTTTAAACTCTTATTTCACTGGCTCTACAACAATAATTGGGGAAAAGACTTTGAACTGATAGTTAATTTGTTGTCATCTACCACATTATAAACATTCACTGCATAATGTCAATCCTTCATTAATGCAAATTTTGTTTCTGTCTGGATTCAATATGTTCATATTCAAACTTTTGAGTCAGTAATGCTCTTGGCTATCATTAAGATCAGAAACATTAAAATTTAAGGACAAAAAAGAAAATTTAAATTTGCATGACATTTGTACATTATCAAGATGTGAAAAGCAAAATTCTTTACTATCATTAAATAAATTCAAAGTTCAAATGATTTAACTGATTAAGCTAGAATTTCTTGATCTGAAGAAGCCTTTTCTTTTTAATAAAATTAATACATTTTACTTTTACAATATTAAATATTTAGTTTAGCCAGTATTAGCTGGTATTTCTATTATTCAATAATAAATACAAATAGCAATTAGATCAGATGGACGGCAAGGTAATATGTAAGCAAGAAATGTTAATGAAAAGTATTCCTTGTCTAATAAAACATGCATTAATATCTATAGAGAGATTAGTTTATTCTTGTCATATTAATTACCTGCTAACAAAATTTATTTTTGATTACAATGTGAGTGGGACATTAGAAACTGCACAAAAGTTTGTGTAGATTGATAGTCTGGTAGGACCAATCAATAAATCAGTATTGGCAAATAATGGTATATATATATATATATATATATATATATACACACACACACACACACACACTGCCAACATAAAGACTTACCGGGATTTTGGAAATTATTTCATTCAGTTGAATTTTGAGAGAAGAATCTTTAGCAATGGCATAAAAGAATCCTCCACCACCAGCACCTGCTAAAGACATTCCAAAGACGTGTGGCCGGAGATTTTGCATCAGGTTTTTTATAGCTGCAGGTTCACAGCCAGGTGCCATTTTTTTCTTTAGTTCCCAATATCTGTCCACACATTGTCCTACCAGTGGTAGATTACCTGAAGATAAAACAAAAATGACTAAAAGGAATAATAGCTAAATTTGTAAATTTCTTTTTTATTTTTATTTTTTAACTTTCAGATGTTTATGAATATACCATCCCATAATATGTCTAAAGTTTTATAAATACTTTCGTTTTGTTGTAAAATCTGATGGGTTAAATATTTTTCTAAAAGGCCTAAATGATAATACATACTATCCAGTCATCCCATAAATAACATCTGGAATATGATAGCAGCTGATTAAATATTTAAAATATTAGGTTGGTGCAAAAATAATGACGTAATAATGTCATTTTTTAACATCAAAAAACAACATTATTACGTCATTATTTTTGCACCAACCTAATAGTTAAAGATAACTGCATGATAATACATGCCTAAATTTGGAACACAAGTTTATAATGGTGTGACATGGGTGCCCCAAGGTGGTGTAATGGTTAGCAAATTTGTCTCGCTAGATCAATTATGAGCGAGTTCGATCCTCACTGCCTTGTGCCACATCTAAGCTACGCTTGGAAAATCACTATAATGATGTGACAGTAAAGCAAGAGTATACATGTGTACTCTGATGATTAAAAATGAATATTTTATAAGAATATATAAATTGATACAGTGGCTCAGTGAAGCTAAACAGGCAAAATTATAATTCAAAATGGGCTCCTTTTAGAGGAAAATTTTGTTAAGTATGTGTTGGTCTATTGTCACCAGCAGTTAGTTTAAACACTGCTTTGAAAGAAAAGATGCTAAATTTGACCAATTGCAATACACAACCCCATCCAGTGAAGATCACATCTTAAAACTTCATTTGAATTTAGAGTAGTTTTTAAAACAGATATGAAAACTTTTTCTTTGTAAGTTTTTTGACTTGGAGGAAAAGAACAAAAATGGCATGATGCTTGTGAGTCATTTGGATATTGATAATGATGGCAATTATGTTAATGAATAAATTCTAATTAAACATGAAATTTTATATTTCTGATCCCAAATTTGAACATTACTTATGGGATAACCAAGTATAAAATGTTATTTTCAGTGGTGTTTATATATTTCTAACAGATTTTATATAGGAGACTGGAGAACATAGAGGCTTTTGTGGTTTTTGAAAAAAAGATACTTTATAACAAAAGAAAACTTACTGTGGCATAGTGTAGTCAAGAATAAGATTTAATATTCTATGTACATATGTGTAAGCATTAAATGTCCAGAAATTCCTGACTCCTCAGAAAATTTTTCATATATAGAAATGAATTTACTTGTAATAAGCACACATTCATAAATGTTTCTATATGTTTAGATCTGTAGAGTACATCTCTTGATAGAAAAATAACTGACCATCTTGAAAAGCAGAAGAACAGAAATGAGCTAATTTCTCCAGTTGGTCAACAGTACAAAGAATATCTTGTTTTCGGGCATACCAATCGCGAACAACATTCTGAAAGATAAGGGAAAAAATACATTTTAAAAATTAAATTAAAGCTACTTAAAATGAAACAAACAAGTTACAACAAATTGGTAATATTTCAGATATATAGATAGCTGATAAGTAAGCTTGTCTAGCAGGCCAATTCCCTTGTGGATTTAGTATTTAATGATCATTATAATGAATCACTTGGATTTGAACATAGACTTAATCAGTAAGCCTTTGAAAATATTTCTCAGGGTTATTTGAGGGTCATGGATGTAGGTATCTTGTGTAAAACAGGTTAGGATGACCCTGATCATGGCAAACCCTCTACCCAGGTGGGGAATGCAGTGGTTTGATGTGTGCCTATTTTGCATCACTAGGAGCATTGGCCAATTATCTTTATTCAGTAGCTTGATGTATGGGGAATAAAACTCCACCCACATTATGATTAGATAAGATCTGAAGAGAGTTGAAACTATTGCAGGCCTGAACTAGCTACATATAACAAAACTTAAATCTCAGAGAATTTTATGGATTTGTAATAATGACAATGCTTGAATAGCTTAATGTCACCACTGATGGCAAGCATATATATATATATATATATAGAGAGAGAGAGAGAGAAAGAATACTTGGAGGAAATGGCTTTAGAAAAGACATCGCTAAAGCAGTGGCTGAGTTATATGTATATGACACCATACTCTGGCCACACTAGGAAGCTGTACAAATACTACTGGACCATGATCAGTTCACAATGGAAGAAGAAAATAATCAGCTAGTCTTCCTGGATGTATTAATAACTCTTATGGAGAATGGGTTCAAAACTTTCATATACCACAAGCCAATCTTCATTGGACAAGGGATCATTCAATGTCCACAACACTGCAAAAATCATAAGTGGTGACCCAGATGCATACCAGCAAGAATGATCAGCATCAAGTGTACACTTCAGAATAATAACTACCCAGCAAACAACATTAGTTCCTTGTTTTTGTGGGAGCAGAAGGGACAAAGAGGAAAACACAAAAATTGGCACAGTCTGTCTACCTTACATCAAGGGCTTATTGGAAAAGATTTAGAAAATCTATGATCCAGACATCAGGATGTTATTCAGAAGCAGTTTGACTACAGAGAAATTTCTGCTGAGTAAAATCTGACATGGTCATGTGACCATGAATTGCATGTACTCAATTCCTTTCAGTTGTGACAGAATATAAAGGTGAAACAAGCTGGCCCCTAAAAGTAAGACAGGAGGAATATCAAAAATATGTAATGAGCAGTGAGACAATGAAATCATGCATGGATGATCATGTATGGAAGGAAAAGGGTAGTCATCAGCCTCTGGCATGAAGTGAAAATACTGGACAAGAAAGAATACTGGGAAGTTAGATGTCTGAAAGAATCAGTGTATATGTTAGGCTAATACCTCTTTAATGAGCCTAGCATAGAAATAAAGGGTCGCTAATAAAGAAAATAACAGCAGCAATCAAAACATGACAAGCAGCAGCAGTTACAGCATTATTAGCAGGTAATCAAGGTTTAAGGCTCCAAGTTAAATACAATATACTGGCCTAGTGGATTAAAGCATTGTCACTATAGGATAATCGTGGATTAAAGTGTTGGTGTGTGAATTTGGTAACATTGATTGTGAGTTCAATCTCTAAGTTGAGTAGTATGTACTTGGACTCATTGGAAATGAGCAAACAATAATTGAGCAGTACTAAAAATAAGAATTAGACTATATCCTTAGACATGGGCATTGGAATGAGAACATTTTGCCCCCGTAGATTAAATAAAAGATTCAGTTCAGAATTCCCTGTAGATTGATATACACCTGATGAAGACTGGAAGGCACAGCAGCTGATATGTGATAACAATAAAATGAGGACAATAACCTGAATGTAACCTTTCTTCCTCAAAGTGTCTTTTTGTCTCCACTTACTACCAAATCAAGTTTTCCTGTAGTCATTGATGTAAACAAATTCTTTGTTACACAAAACAACACTGGTCATTCCTTTTTTGGCAGTGTGTGTGAACATTATGAGATTGTTATATTTACATTTGGGCTATTGTCTTCATCTTTGTTGTAGTCATCATAACATTTCAGCTATTGTGCCCTTCTGCCTTCATCAGATGTATATCAATCCAGGTAACCTACAGGAGATTTCCAAATTGAACTCTTTATTTAATCTACGAAGAGTAGATTGTTCTCATTCCACTTTCAATATCTTGTCTAGTTCTTATTTTTAGAACTGCTCAGTTATTGCTCTCCCATAACAGAGTATTGACCCTGTTTAAAAGTTAAAGTGCATAAAATTAGAGGAAGAGGATTTGGAGGGATTACTAACTGGATAATAATTATTAAATTCTCACAAGAGTAGGTTGACAGAAGAAATTAAAAAATGCCACTTTTAAATTGTTTTAAAATAATAAAATGAATTTAAGAACCGTTCCATGGAGAATCAAACCCAGAATTAACTAGGCAAGCAAAACCAAGAAGACATGATTAATGTATTGTTTGAATTTCTTAGATCCTGAAAAATTAAAAGGATTTTGTTTACACTATGCTAACTGTTCAGAATATGTATGATCTTACAAATTATGCTATACAAGCAATAAGGCATCTGGATTATGTTAATCCACTACACTGTTTATGTTTATGTTGAGTGCCTATGAAGACAATTATCTTCACAGAGAGATACCTAGGAAGATTCTAAAGTAAACAAAAAAGTACTATATGTTTTGTTTTTTAACAGGTCTCCTAAGATTAAGATATCAAATTTTGGCTGGGAAGTTGTCAATAAAATGACAGCCTCAAGGTCAACAGACAGATGAAAAATCGGCCCACTAGAGATTCACCATGGTTGCATTTCTAACAGCTGGAGTGAAAACACTTAAAGTTGGAGATCTGGCCCAGCCAAGAGATATCAGCTTGGAGTGGTTTGGGATTGCTCATAAGAAAGTTGTCATTAAAAAGCACACCTGCAATTACCAGGCTGAAGTGAAAACACAGACACAGGCATGACAGAAAAATTGTGGAAGCATCAACTGACTTTGAAGAACTAAGGAAGAGTTGTTTAGTGTTTTTGATGTTTCTCAAATCACCATCCTGCAGTAGAGAAATTGATTTTGTAGTAGATAATAGACATTTTATCAACCAGTTTTTCTTTATATTCAATAAACCTGATGTTAAAGTTTTCAACAGTGTTGTGCATTTTATTGAAACAGTTCTCATTCCAGCCTGATTCCAACATGTACTTAGTTGTAAAGAGACAAAAGTTTACCATGGTCACAGGCAAAAATTATAGACTTCACTGTCAATCCTAATATAGGATTGTGTGAAATCTGAATCAACTTTATCAAGACAACATACCGGCTCTGACTGAGGAGGAAAAAGAAAGCTGGATGACCTGTAATGTTAGTATTATTCAACAAGTTAATGACTAAGAGGAAAAAGAGAAGAGACAGAACCTGGAGCAAGGGGAGTGTGGTGCGTAAGATTGCAGAGCGATAGGTGTTGTTAGACGTATCAATGAAAAAGAGTTGTCAACGTTTGCATGTTTCCAGTTAGTTCAAGCACACACTATGCAGCTCAGGGATTGAACTCACAGTTACTATGCTATCAAATTCATGAACCAATGTTTCAATCCACTAAACTATTGTCTCGTAGATTGTGAGATTTTTTTCTCACATGTAAATGGAGCCCATCTTGGTTTTCTCTTGTTTGATTTTCAAAATCTATACAGTCCTTTGTGACAATGCCTTCTGCATGTCACTGTACTGTACATGTGATGACATCCAAGGTTGGCTATATGTGTATATACACCTGACTCGCTATGTTCACAGGTTTGGCTGTAATCGAATTCAACAAAGAATAACAACAAATTCTTTTCAAGACACTGATTGGGAAGTAGTGATCAATACAATTTCTCACTTAACTGGCAGTGTCCTTCTTTGGTTTTATTGAGGTGAATTGCTATCTTACTAACTTCCAGCCACAAAGTAAAGACCGTTACACTTGGTGCCTGACTGTCTCAGTGACTCAGTCACTGCTGGTTCCTTCGTGTTGACTGACTGGGTCATTATATGTATTCTGGGGTCCCACCACCCCTATCTGTCCACTTGTGTTCAGAAAAGGAGGCCACCCATTCAGCTTTCGGGTGGTCAGTTTTTCAAAAGATTATCTAAAATTGCTAACAAAATTTTATGTTTGCCAATTCAAAAGCAGGCTGAAGACAAGGTTCCTGAAAACTCTGGTCTTTAAACTGGCTTAAAAGATAGACTGGAGACAAGATTCCTAAGAACCCTCTGGTCATTAAATTTACTTAAAAGGAAAAAGAATCTATTTATCTTCTAAGGATGTGTGAGAAATTGTATTGTTACGCCCTTTATCTGTCATCCATCAAACTGATACCACAAAAAGAAGCTTACACATTTTATAATGAAACATTTTAGACATATAGAAAAAATCAATGTGTTGATATTGATTGTAAATGAATAAATAGTCTTACCTGAAGCAAGTTCCGGGCCAACCTTGTCTTTCCAGTGTAAATTAAAATCAGAAGTTTATTAAACTCTTTGATTATTGCAGAACTCACAGGATGTTGTTTCAAATCAATGAATAAAGGGATTTTAGCCTCGGACATGCCTGTTGTTACTCCACCCAAAAGTCCAGCTACTTGGTCTTGCCAACCACCACCAGTTGTTAAAAGCTGCTCCAGATAAATTATCTGAATCAAAAACAGAAGAAACTCCTGTATTTGTAATAACTGGGCACTAACCCCGTTCAAATGTTTAATTGCTTGAAATTACTGGATGGGGATTTGGAGGGACTACTAATTGGATAATAATTATTAAAATTTTCAGAAAAGTAGGTTGAATGGTTTAGAAAAAAAATGAAAAAAGGAACAAGTTAAAAATTATGTTTTAAATAACAGAAATGAATTTAAGAATGGTTCCTAAAAGAATCAAAAAAGAATTACGAGCCAAAATTCAGTAAAATTGTGCAAAACCAAGGTTCCCCACCCTGTCCATCACATGATTGATGTGTTCAAATTTTCTAGTTCTGAGAAATTAAATTTGGGGTTTTGCTTACATTCATACTATCTAAAACATATATATTCTTACAGAAAAGAGTGACCAAAATTCTTTTAAACAAAGAAAGGTTCATACCTAAAATCCCAAAATTAGGGTTTGTTTGCGTTCATACTGTTCCTTTCAAAATGCATATTTTCTTACAGAAACGAATCATCAAAATTCTTTTAAACAAAGAAAGCCATCTGAGTTACACCTAAATCTCAAACTTGGGGTTTGTTTATATTGATGCTGTCTGCCCAAAACACCATCACATTACAGCAAGAAAGGACAGAAAATTCTAAAACAAAGAAGGAGCAATGTGTGTATTAACAGATCCTCTAAGATTAAGATGGTCAGGGTTGAGAAATGAGATATATCAACGTCAAATTTCAGGGTGGGGGAACATAGATGATCGGACCCAACAGAGTCATCAGAGATTTGCTCTTGTCATCACCTCACTCTAACCCACATGCATTTCTGTGGCTGGAGGGCACACAAATTCACACATGACCACAGTCTTGCTTCCACTAATTTCATACCAATTACTGTTGGAATTGCTACCAAGTTAGGTGAAACTTTTACTGTCAATGGTCTCTCTGGAAATTTGTAAACTGGTGGTTTTTGTTTCACACCACGGAATTGCTTCAGAGTAGGATAAGACTGGTGCACTACTTCAGTTTTCTTTATGCTAAGTGTAAGACCAAAAGCTTTACATACAGCAGAGAAATGATTTAGTAAATTTTGGGCCTCCTCATAGGATGTCACAAGAGCAGCATCATCAGCAAACAACAAATTACAGATTATTTGTGTATGAAGGTGGGTCTTGGCTTTGAAGTGTTGATGATTGAAGAGTCCACCAGTTGTTTGAAACTGAAACTTGACACCACTCTGTGTCTGCAAATGCATATTTCAGCATCACTGAGAAGAAAAGTACAAAAAGAACAGTGGCCATGACACCCCCTTGCTTGGTGCCGTTCGTGACATCAAAGGATTCTGACATCATACCATCAAACATGATATTAGATTTCATTCCTTCATGAAAGATGATCACTTTTAGCATGTTTTCTGGAATGCCAAGTTTCCTCAATTCAAGTTTCCTCTCAATTCACAGTGCCAAAGGGCTTTGCCAAGTCCACAAACACCATGTACAACTCCTGTTGCATGACAAAGAGAAAATATCTTGTCAATGGTGCCACAACCTGACTGAAAACCACACTGCGATTCAGGATAGATGTTGTCAACAAGGTGTATAGTGATTCTGTTTAGAATCAGTCTAGCTAGGATTTTGCCTTCAATAAAAAGGAGTAATATCCCCACCGCCATGATTATCACAGACACTCCTGCTGCCCTTGTTTTTGTAGAGATGTTTGATAGAAGCGTCTTTATAATCCTGTGTCAGCCTGCCTTCCATATCTCCACGAAAAGGAGATGCAACTTTTCTACCAACTTTTGGCCACCATACTTCAGGATCCTTAGGAGTAGGTGATTTTCCAGATGAAATCTGCTTGATAGAGTCACTTACTTCTTGATAGGTAGGTTCAAAAGACAACTCCAGAATTTCTGGATTTTAACATTTGATGAGATGGCTTCCTCATCAGTAACTGAAGTGGTGTTTAACACAGTTTTGAAGTGCTCTTTCCAGTGATCCAAAATGTCTGAACTATCCATCAAGAGAGTTTCATCATCTGCCATGGAGATTAGAGCAACACCACTTTTCTGAGGCACGAAAATGTTCTTGAGGCTAGCTTAGAAAGCCTTTACATCCTTTCTATCTAGAGTTCAGTGGCCTTTTCAGACCACCAATGCTCTTTCATGGTTCTGAGAGCTTGCACTGAGGAGCTGTGATACAGTGGAATAGTACTGTCTGTGAATGACATAATTAAGCTCTTGAAAAATATATTTCAAATGAGCACTGTTGAGGGATAAGCTGATTCTATAAACAACAAGCCACCTGCACTAATGCAAAGCTCTTCAGTAAAATGAATTGGAGCCTTCTGACTGATTGGCGTTTATTTACATTCATAAAAACACTATGCTAGAATTAGCTGTTTCTCTCTGTTGAATGATGATATCTCAGTGGTAGAAACTCTGACTGACACCAAATTGGTTGGGTTTTGGATGTCTAGTGGCACTGAGGAGCTGTGAGACAGCAAAACAGTACTGTCTGTGAAGTGAATGATATATATATATATATATATATATATATATATATATATATATATATATACACACACACAAGAGGTTATTGAAGAAAAAGAAGGGATTCCTTGCAAAATCAATGTGCTGACTTATGGGAAATGGTTCAGGCTCTTCAGCATATATTAATCACATATTTTTATTTAGTGCCATAAGAGTTTTCATTTGTATGTTTATTTACAAGTGCAGAAAGAAACACATTACACTCAAGGAGGTATGAAAATGATTTCTAAAGAGAGGTAAATATAAAAATCTATTACCAAATGTATAAGACTTCTTGAGTCAACCTTTTTCCCTGTAGCAGTGCAAATGGCTGCTATTACTGCCCCTGCCAAAATACTGCTGGTGCCTAATCCTAAAACAGTTATTAAAAGAAAAAAAACATCATTCATGAAAAATATTTACAGTTCAGAATTTTCTTGAGAATAATTTAAATAATAATTTAAAAAAATGTTATTGCTATTAAAATATACATAATGGAAGAAAGTAAAAAAAAAAATATATAATTATTCTGGATGATAATTTGAAAAAAAAAAAAGACAGCTCACTGTTTTTTTTTCCTCTTTTTCTTAAGCTCAAAGAATTTAAACAAATGTGCACTCGGACTAAAAAGATAGAAATATTGTAAACAGGGATAAGATATACATATATGTTAATAATATATCAACCAGATCAGATTAAAACCTAACAGCCATTCCTTACTTAAGAGATTTAAATATGGTCTCTAAAACTTTCCAAATGTGACTGGTTTAAAACAAAAAGCATACCCATATTTTCTTCATTTTTGAACTACTAATTATACTTTTTCTTCCTCCATTAAATATGTCTATTTTAACAGCAATAATAAAATTTTGTCCACCAAAGAAAATCTTTTTAAATAAAAATATACCTTTAATAAGGCGATTTTATTTAAAATAAAAGATGTGAGGAAAATTGTAATATCTCAAACATTTTTTATGGTTTTTGTGAATAATTTAAATTAAAAAATATTTTTAGAAACTTTCTCATTAGTATTTTAGTACTTTAATTAAGATTTTTTAATGTTCTAATGAATATTTCAAATTGGGAAAAGATTTAAGAAAATCTTTTCCCATTTTGAAATGATGAATGCTTTTAATTAGGAAAAGATTTTTTGAAAGCTTCTCATATGTTTTATATTATGAAAAAATATTTTAAATTAAAACTAGATGAAAATATTTTAAAGGTTCTAATGAATATTTGAAATTGGAAAATATTTTTGAAAATTTCTCGTGAATATTTTGAATTAGGAAAATATTTTCTTTTAAATTTCTCATAAAAAACTCATTCAATAATTATAAAATATTTGCTCATTTTTTTGTTTATGTTCCAATACATGGGAAATTGTACAAATTGTAAACAAGTGAATAATTGGTAAAAACAAATATAAATAAGAAATTTAAAGAAAAGTACAGATTTTGTTTTTATTTACAATTTCACTTAGTACTCCGTAAAGTTTGATTTAGATTTCCATGGTAGACAAAAAAATAGATAAATTATTGAATAATTTAAAAAATAAAATATACTAACTTGAACATTTTTAATGTTGGAATTTTTCTGATTGTATAAAAAAAATGAACTAAATTCAAAACATCTAAAGTTTTCTAATTTTGTGTGCACTTACTTTGAACTCAAAATAACTTAAAGAATACATCTCTATAAAAGTATACATACAAAACAATATCTTTTAGATCACAATCTGGGTAGATAAAAAAAATAAAATGACAAAATAAAGCACTAGTCATAAAAAGTATGGAATAAGAAAGAAAAATCAGCTAATAATAATAACAATACCCGATCCTTGAGGAAGGTTAGTCCAAGTATGAACCTCGAAGCCTCCTTGATATTTGGACATTAATTGTTCTTTTAATGACATAGAAGAAGAAAGAGTGATTGTCTCAGTACAAATAAAAGCTGCTTTGACTAATGCCCCTGTAGAAGAAAAAAAACAAATAAAAAAAAAAAACAGATAAATTATCAGTCATTTTAAAGGTCATGGTCACCTAAACAGTGACCATAACTACTAAGTAGTGGTTTAGACCTCATTGGTGTTTCCTCTCTCTATTTAAGCTAAGCTGAATAAATAACTGAAATGTTAGCTCTGTAGCTACAAACTACTATTTTATTTTTCAAGAGCTTTGTCCATATCTATTAAATATTTATACAATATATTTAGTTTATAAATATAATAAAATTCCTTTTTAAGCATTCTACAGTATTAATTATACTTTTCAAAATCAAATAAAACCAATGTTAAACTACAATAAAATGAAAAATTACTACAAAATTTACTTAAAAATTGACATATAGCTAAACACAAAGTTGCTTTTAACACTGTACATATTATGCATAATTTTTTTGTGAGAAAAATTGAAAAGTTTATGACTGGTTCTAGTAAAAATATTAGTAATGTTAATTCTTAAATAAAATACTTTATATTAAAAGTTAAAAAAAAAAAAAATACTTTTCCTTTCAGAATTAGTTTGAAATTTTATCTTTATAATTTTTTAATATAAAGATAAAATTTCAAACTAATTCTGAGAGGACAAGTATTTTTTTTTAACAAGAAAATCTTTTGCTTCTTGCTAAACCTCAGGCACCAAATTTCTGAATTCCTTAACTCATAGATAATTATTAAAATTATTTCTACCTGATGAGTATGGATTAGTATAGTCCTCCATGTCCAATAAGTTCTGAATGACCAACTGACTGACTTCAGATACCAAAACAATCACAGGACTGAAAAGTTATAAGAAAATAAATCAGATTGAAATAAGAAATGACAAATTTTTATTCACATTCTAAACATTTTCTTTTTAACATATTTATTAATAATTCAATACAAATTGAATTTCATCCATTTTTTTCAAGTAGATATCAAAAGTCTTAACTCTATGTTTTCATTTTATATCTGTATGAATTCAAGTGGAGCTATGATTTCTTTCTTTGGGGAACAATGCTATTAGTAAATGAACAGTATAGTTTGAGAATGAAGATTTTAGGCAGGAGTTTGACAAATACAACATACAATATTAGGGGAATCTTAGAAATATCTTTGAAGTTTACTTAGCACTTTATTGCTTGTGTTATATTAAGTGTATGGTAGTAAGAGAAAGGAATAATGAGGATTAGAGTGAAACAAATGTTTATTGTTGGTACAGAGTACAGGAATATGGTTGGGTGTATGCATAGTGCCGGGAGTTGAACCATTTCTGTGACAGTTTGGCTGGAGTCACAGGACATGGTTGGTGCACATTTGGTTGATGGAGGTCATGGTTGTAGGTTGCCTTGTCGGTCGGTCAACCTGTTGTGTTGAACTGGGGTGACATCAGATTGATGTGGTCTTGGTAGCCCTGTTCTGTGGAAAGGTGTTGACTGTGAAGGGAATGCCTTTTAAATGAGTCAAGGTAGACTGAGATTATGATGGGTTTGGGAGGCCAGTTCTGTGGAATGGAGGTAGCTGCATTAACTGCAAAGGGAATGTCTTGAAAACCAGTCGAGGTATAGCTGTTCTGTGGAATGGAGGATGCTGCATCGACCACAAAGGGAATGCTTTGTAGATGAGTTGAGGTAGAGCTGTTCTGTGGAATGGAGGTCACTGTGTCAACTGTGAAGGGAATGCCTTGTTAACGAGTCGAGGTAGGCTGAGGTGACAGCATGGGCTGGTGTTGATGAAGGCTTGTAGCTGGGAGGAATCAAGTTTGGGATGTTTTGAGTCAAAACTGGATAGCTGAGGTTGTAGGTCAAGCCAGGAAGTGATAACGGTCATTGAAATGTATGGTCATGTTGAATGGTGGCGGTGATGGCAACAGTAATAGTGTGGTGGCCAGTTCGCAACTCTGTTGTCATGGTGACGGTAGCAGCAGCACCCGGTGTGCAATCAGGCAGCCATGCCGCAACTGTCCCTGGTCATCCTCAGAGCCTGCTTTTAAGCAGGTCTGGTAGTCCCAAGTGTTACTGGTGGGAATGCTTGTGATTGGCCACTGCTGGATTTCACTTTGTAGACCAGAAAATGACTTTTGTTATTTTGTCTTCTGCCTTTGTAGCAGTCACATCTGGCCATTGTGCAGAATGAATCAGAATGAGATCTAATTGTGATGGAGTATAACACTTGTGTGTTCAAATTCTTTAACAGTTGTTGGTGGAAATAATTTTACTTTATTTTGTTGAAAACCAAACCACACATTTAACACAATTTAATTTTCATGTTTAACTTGGGCAAAATGCAGTAAAATCTACTGGAAATGACCAATGGAGTTTAGGATTTCTGAAGTTAAAACAAAGTTGGTTTTAAGTTGTGACACAACAGGCTAAATATAGCAATTAGAATTATGAAGTTTTAAATTGTAGAATAAGCAGTACAAAGTATTTCTGGGACTCAAAACCAGATTTAACTGAAAAATTACAGTTCATGAAAGTGTTTTCCTAGAAATCTTATGAATGTCTTAAATTATCTTAAATTTAAAATCTTAACAGAGTTATTCAAACTTGGTTGATAGTCAAAACATTTTCCACACATTTTATTATTTACTCTGGCAATAATATCAATGGCTAGAATTTGCTGAAAATTTAGTGTTTTCTGGAATGTGAGATAAAGTCATAATTAATAATGAATATAGCATAAGAAAAATATTTTTCCTTATGAAGGTTACAAAAATTGGCTTTCTATAATTTAATGGTGAAATGAGGAGAACAATCATGTTGTCATGTGAGAACAATCAAATTGCTTGATCATTAAAATGTAACTAAATGTAAGTTTTCAGTTTTATCCTTTTATTTTCTAACTGAGAAATTCATTTAAGAACCATGATAGTCTTCAAATTTTTCAAAACTACCTTTTTATGCTGTTATAGTTTTCCAGTATCATGTACATCGAAAATATTCTGGACTTATTTCTACAATATTTTTTTTATTTATTTAAAGTAAATTTTTTGAAACTGTCCAGAATGTAATTTTGTCATCAACTTGAAATTTAGAGGATTTTTTTTCTACAAATGCTCATATTTTTCCATTTCAGTTTTTCTCTAAAATATTTTGATTTCCTTTATTTTTTGTAAATTGTTAAACAGTTGGTTTAATAGAGACAGGGAACTATTATGTTGGGTTTGAAACCACGGTTGGTCAATTTTTCTTAACTTGATTACTTTGTGAGCAAAAATAATTTGGAAAATCTCCACTTTTTGCATCCTTAAGATGATAAGTTCCTCTCACAAGTTTGGTTGAGGAAATGGTGGAGGAGGTTGAATGTTTGGTTATCACTCCTGGCTGCTTCTCCCAGTGACAACTACCATAAGGCAAATAATTGTCTGACTTATATTGAAGATTTCTTGATGTGTTTGGGGATCGGGATAACTGATTAATGACCCTCAAGTAGCAATCAATCACTTTCCATACCAATTTGTCTTGGCAATCTTTTGTTCAGTTCCAGCCATACTACTGTAATTTTCCACCATTAGGATGAGATGATGCTTGTTACATTTGGATAATTAAAGTCTCTGCTGAAATGCTCCCCACCTGCCTTAATTCTAAATGTACTTTCCAAACTCAACACATTTTTTCTTTCAGTTCAGAGGTTCAGTAAACAAATTAATCTCTTGAATAAAGTGTCTGTAAATTATGATTAGCTGGACAGAAAAGTACATGTTCTGATTTCCATCAACTAGCAGACTTCCAGGTAAATTATTTAAATTAGTTTCTTTGTCAATTCTAAAATTTCTTTGTCAATTTCTCAAAATTTAATTTTTCTTTTCTTTCAAACCATATTTCAAAATAAAGAATTTTATTTGGTACAAACTAGATAACCTTAGAGTATTTGTAAAATTAATTTACCTAGATCACTCTTCCAGGTTAATTCCATTTTGATTGATTACCAATTGTAGAATTCAATTACTTATGAAATCCACACTAGTAATAGTCAACATTTTAAACCACCATCCTACTATTTTCATAGTAGTGGAATTTAAATTGAGATACAGTATATGTCCATCCTCATTGGAAAAAAGTGCAAATTTAGCTCTTCAAATTGTGTGTGTGTGTGTGTACATTCTAAATTTTAAAATAACTTTCTCAGAATAAAACAGTTCAAAAAATCAGAAAAGAAACAAGAGACAAGTTATCAATTTTGAAATTCAAAATAGTTAATGTGAGTTTCAGACCTTAAAATAGAATTCTGGAAATCTTGTAACAGCACTTTCATAAAAATCTAAAATTATATTTGTCAGCTATAATTTCTCTAATATTCTTTTATATCATAATTTATTAAACCTGTATATTTTCTTTCATTAAGTTTTTATGGAAAATATTAATTTGAATGTCATAATAACTGCTTTTTCAGGTGAATTGTTGGAACATCTTAGTCATCCAAGTGTGAGGAGATAATAGTTGTTATGTTAGCAAAATGAAATTATTGTTGTCCTTGTTATATGCAGATAAATTTTCTGATAATTTCAGTGGAAATTATAAAGTTTCAGCCAAAATTAACAATAGCATCTAATTTTATATCCTTTTATGTAGCCACAAGATGAAGCACATCTAAATTGGTTGCTAAAATGTATCTAGGGTTTTCCTTTTTAAATAAACATTATTTCACTGTTATTCAAATAAAGCATATCTATCATAAAACAATCTACTCTCCTAGAATTCCTTCTGATAATATGCTTATTTCCTTTTGATAAGAAATAAAAAAAATATGAAGAAAATTCTAAATATTTTAAAGAAATATTTGAAATGAGAAAGAAAAAGAAATTTATCAACTATATTATGAATACATTTGATGAAGAAGTTGGATAAAAAGAATCAAAAACCACACAATGAAAAAATACAATAAGAGAATGTTTTTAAATTTGTTTCCAAACTGAAATTTTTCAACTGCTGTAGTATTTCAATCATTATTTATAAATTCACATTTGAATGTCATTTAACTTCAATTTAACCTCTGTATAAAATATTTTAGTATACTTTTATATTAATGAATTACTGAAACTTTGAATAAAACATTTAAAACTAATATTTTTAGGATTTTGACAAAAATATTCCAACAGAATTATGCTGGAATTAATTAACAATTGTTATTATTGATATAATTTTTTGGTACTTGGCTAGCAAAAGAAATGTGTCACCTAATTGAAAATCAGTTCATTTAATGTTTATTATAAAACTGTAAGTATTTGATAATATACTTTCAAGAGTTGTATCTGTGGTCATTTCAAGACTACAGAGCAAGTTGTTATATTCACATAGATAGAGTGTGGGAGAAGATACGGGTCTGTATTAGAGTTTTGAATAAGACCAGAGCTACTAAAAATTAAACCAATTGATTTTGGGGTGTAGGCAGCTTATTTCAATTGCCTGTGGCTGGTTTGTATGAAGAAAAAAATTAAATGTTTTGAGAATTTTAAATAAAAATATCAAAAACGTGTCTGGAGTAAGATATTTTTATTGGTATGCATACATAAACACAAAACAATAAAAATTAAAACCAGTAGATGTTACATTAAAATTAAATAAAGAAACTATATCATCAGCAAAAGGTGATCAGAAAATGTATCTTTTTGAATAATAATTTTACAAGTATTGGTAGAAAAGATATTAATGGTTGCTAATAGATTATATAAAAGAATTAGAAATTTTGTTACAAGAAACAGTTATGAAAACCCAAATAAAAAAAATTATGTAAAAATGGATTTATGGTACAATTAGCAGTTATTTAGCTTTTAGAAATAATCTTTTAATAAGATCTTTTAATTCAAGTGTTATGCACCAATCACTGGAACAGTCAGTCTATTGATCTCACTTGATGGTATATGAATCAAAATGTGCTCAAAAAATTTTTTCATAAGTGAGTAGTATGTAAAACTGAATCCTCTATGTGGTAAAAAATTATTTTAAACTTTTTTATTGATTTTAAATGCATATACCTAATTTGTACATTAGTAAATGCTTTGAAAACTATCCTTTGTTAAGTAAATAAAGTACAATGAATATTATTCAGAACTCTTTCTATTTTTTTATACTGCATAAAATTTTAAAAAACAAACTTCTGTTTGTGGTTATATATAAAAATGAGAAAAATATCCAATTAAACAATGCATAATTATTGTTTCATGACATTATAGAACATATTTTGACAATTCTTCTCAGACACTTACTACAACTTAATATTTTTTGAAAAATATACTTTTAACAATTTTATTCTCTGGAACAAATTATAAAATGTCCTCTTTTTACTTTGGATGTAACTTTCTTTCTAAAGATTATTTCAATATGTTTTTTAATATTTCCTATTCTATCGTTACAATCATTTTATTAAATGTTGCCTTTTATAATTGTGGATTTTCCTTTTTGATTCTTTAAAATACTTTCCATCGTCATTATTCATTTATCACTAAAAGAATAGATAAAGGGAAGCAATTCGTACTTTTGCTAGTGGCTGGAAAGATATTTATTTTAACATTGACACCATTAAATAGGAGAGTGTTATTAAACAGATTGAAATCATTAAATTTAATAAAAGATAAAAAAAATTAGATTAAATGTTTTTTGAGATTTAAGGCATTATATGTTCTCCAAAAATTTGATGTAAACACTAAAGAGGACTAATGTAAATTTTAAGTGTTGACTCTGTTCAATCATGTTAGTTCTCAGCTTGGTATCTATGCTGACACTACAAACTAATCCTGTCTTAATATTCTTATCAGTTTGATGATGTCAAGTTGGCAGCTGATCTCAAAAATAATCTACAATCTGTTGTTAAATGAAGAAAGGTGTCGCTTGTTAATTTTAATGTCTCAAAAGCAAAATTGCTCTATTTTAATCATCTGAGAGAACCATTTTTAACCTTTCATCAGTATGGCTGATGCTAACCTCTCAGTTAATCTGAACAGTTATCCAAGTTTAAATGACTTTAATTTCTGGACAACTTGTATCAAATTAAATCTGAAGAACTGTAAATATTCTATTCTTCAATGATACATATTTTTAAACATTCATTTCTATCATGACTAAATGAAATGATATTTTTAATGATTTTTTTGCCATGAAATGATGGCATATGGCCCAGAACTAAGACAACATCTAAATAGGTATTACCTATTTTAAATAAATAGAAAGTTACAATATACTTTTAAAAATCAATAAAGCTTATACAATTGTAAAAATTATTCTAATTTCCAAAAATGTTAAAATTAAGGATGTATACTATGCTACTTATCTTTCATATTGAAACAGAGTGTATGCCATATTTATACAAAATCTGAGATTTGGGTATTTTGATACTGTGGTGAATGATGAGACTGAAGAAAATACCTTTGGGCAATTAAGGTTTTATTCAACTCAAAAAGGCACATGAGGTGTAAACAAAGATAGAGATTTTAGAACTATTCTATGAAGGAGAATAATCTCTATCTATAAAAGGCAGGATGTGTGTGTGTGTGTGTAACGAATGCACGGTCGCAATTTTCAACGGATTTGTACCAAAATTTACATGCACATGCTCCAAGTTAGCGGGAAGGCCAAGACTGACTTTGCATTTCCCAACTCCCATCGATAGTGGAAATATTCATGCTTCTACGGCAGTTTTCATGTAGTTTGTGGCCATTTTGTACTGGCCAGAGTGAGAGCCTATAGCTGGCTGCCATGAATAGGCAGGAAGATTCTATTGGCCAGTGTGAGACTCAACAGCTGACTGACACAAATGTTAACTAGCATGCTAGCATGCAAAAAAAATCGATAGCTGCATTCGTTACAAGTGGGAAAAATATAAATCTGCATGGCACTTTACTCCAATTGGCTCAATGTTGATTCTGATTCCACAGAACTTGGTTGGGTGTGAAAAAGTATTTGTTGTTAATATTCTTTTTTTCATTCAGTTTTTCCAGTTACAAGTCCTTTTTTAAAGCTGATCGTTTTGTGTTCATTTTGTTTAGTCCTTTTTTCATAACAGATTTAATGTTTAGTATAGAGCTTAGAAAAAATTCGCAGTGTGAGATAGGCAAGAAGTAAGGCATGTAGCAACATCAGCACGGCAAAGGGCACTCCTTTAAAGGCAAGGAAGGGCAAAAATATTTTAAGTCAATTGATAACGATTGCTGTATGAGTCGTACGATTTTTGAATCAAGCACGGGCAACGCGGGCCATGCTGCTAGTCCCTTAATAAGGGTAGATGACTATAATAATATTATTATTTTATCACAATCACCACCATATCGGAAAAGCAATTGGGTGTACATGCATTGCGATAACAAATAGAAATAAATAAAATTGAGTCCTTAAATGTCTAAGAAGTTGGGTGGTTTTACAACTCGACTAGAGCGACGCAGCATTTGTAGACTATTTATATGTCCTTTTGTAGAATCGTTCATAGTTTGTTGGATGGACAGTTCACAATCACTGTATTTAGGGGACTGATTTCCTGGCTGGGTTGATATTAGTAATTCCATGGGAATATGAACCTGTCGTAAGGTTGCTGTCCTCAGTTCCTTTTGGGCTAAATGTTTAAGTGAGACAGTGGCCTCACTACCATCTAATTTCCTGATGTGAGCATACTGTGGGCTTACTTCCAGGAATTCCACCTCATCAACCAGTGGTTCATGCTTGTTATTCTGGGGACATCGTTTCATCAATATTTTACTGGGGTGACTTAGCCATGTGGGCAAGGTGGTCCCATTAGTTGATCG
The DNA here is from genome assembly GCA_963932145.1 of Acanthosepion lycidas. Classification (NCBI taxonomy): domain Eukaryota; kingdom Metazoa; phylum Mollusca; class Cephalopoda; order Sepiida; family Sepiidae; genus Acanthosepion; species Acanthosepion lycidas. The sequence goes on from OZ010606.1 coordinate 16,288,573, forward strand.
TCTGTTGAACTTGAATAGTTGTTCATGTGACATACAGTTACTTGTAGTGCACAACAATGAACAACTAGCATGTAAAGCTTCAGACAATGTGATTCTGAAAGGTTCTTGGTTTTTAGTACTAGAAGTATTGATTGCCAGATGACACCATTGTATCTTTCTACTTAGCCATTACCTTCTGGATTAAAACTTAAGGATTAGTTCTACTAGTGACAACTCCGTAATTGTGTAGGAATGTTTTTGTTTCTTATGAAAGTGTTAAGGGACTGGATGCAAAAGTTCAACATTTGGTATCTACCTATCAGCTCTTTTTGCAAAAGGTTAAAAGTTGAACCATCAGATGCTATAAAGTTAAAGAAAGAAGTATATAATAAATTTCCTGAGGTATTTTCGAGCTGGTTGGGACGATGCAACAAACTTAAGGCCAGAACTGAATTAAAAGAAAACGTCCAACCAGTATGTAAAAAGAAGCAAAATGTGCCATTTGCTACCATAGATGAAAACAGTAAAGAGTTATACAAGGCAGCAAAGGAACTATGTGTGACTTTGCGAGAGATAAGAAGAGAAGCGGAAAAGGATGAATTTATGCAGAGGACGAAGGTAAAAATACAGTCTATGTTTGACAAATTATTACCAAACAAGAACAAAAAGCAGTATACACCTATTGTACCCAAGAGATCATTTAAAACAGGAAGAGAAAATTTACCGAACCTCTGATTATCAAACATAAGAGAAAAAAATACTAACTCTCCCCAAAAGGGATCTAAGGAGGGGGTGTTTAGAGATCCACCCCTTTTTCATACAAGTGGACTCACCTAGTGTGTACTTGTACTGCTGCCGGTAAATACCCGGAAGTCAGAGAGTGATACAGTGAGAGTGTGAGGTAACCGCTTTGTAGAAGTCACAGTTGCAAGCACATACTCAATTTCCCAGACTGTATATATATATTATTATTGCTACTAACCGCATTTCTGGATCTACTAACCGTATTACCAATTGTATTATTACATTAATACATTAATTTGCTATATTTCATTCCTGCGTTTGTCATTCATTTTGAGACCGGATTTCATCCCAAAATCCACAACAGAAAGAAATGAGGATCCCTTGTCATTATGGATGTAAGCGGGCATGTCAGATATGGAGAATAAATTGGACAGGCAGCTAATTTATAGTTTTAGCTTCCATGTTTGGACATGAGTAGACAAAAATGAACCTGGGAAATTCATCTATGATGGTTAACAGATACTTGTTGCGAGATGAGGAAGTCAATGCTCAGATGGTTAAAAGGTTGAGTGGCTTTGATTAGGTGTAGGTTAGATGGTTTGTGGAAATTTGGTTTTATGTTTGGAAGTTGGCTATCATCGTGTAGATTTCTTCAACAGAATATGGTAAGTTTTTACTTCAAATGAAGTGCATCATTCTGCTTACACCTGGGTGACACAAAGATTCATGCAATCTTAACAGTTTGTTGACAGAGAAGGTAGTACAACTGGTTCATGTGAGTGTCCGCTGCCACATTCTCTTTACCTTCACGTTACTGGATGTCAAAACTAAAAGAAGCAAGATTGATTCTCCAGTGCAGAATTTTCTCATTTTTTATTTTCTCATGATTTTGTGCATCAAACATAAATTGCATAGACTTCTGGTCAGTTTTTAAAATGAAGTGTCTACCAATTAGGAGGTGCCTCCATTTCTCAACAGCATCAACTGTTGCAAAGGCCTCCTTCTCTACCGGTGAATAGTTTAACTCACTGCCTTGAAGTGATCTTGAAAGAAAGGCAACTGGTTGATTGTCCTGACTGAGTACTGCTGACACAGAGTTGTGTGATGCATCAGTTTCTATGACAAATATCAGATTATCACTGATTGCAGTCAGACTGGTATCTGTCAGGTTAGATTTTAGTGTCTGGAAAGCTAACAAGGCCTCCCCTGATAGTGGAAAAATATGTGTTGATTTTAATTTTTGATTTTGTCGAAAAATTTCTTGATCCATCTTGCATAATATGCAAACATTCCAATGATACATTCTAAGGACTTTGGGTTTTGGGGTGCAGGTAGTTCCATTAATGCTCGCAGACACTCTGAGTTGGGCTTGATAATCATTTTGTATATGTGATATCCCAAGTGATCAAGTGTCTGGGTAGAGTATTTGCATTTCTCCTCATTGTATGTCCAGTTGTCCAGTTTGGCAGCCGTTTGGAAATGTTGAAGGATGACATCATGTTTTTCCAAAGTGGTGCCACAGATTATTAGATTGTCAACATAGACATATGTATCCTGTAGATCATATTTCCTGATAAATTCATCCATCTTTCTTTGGAAACAAGCAATCCTATTGGTCACACCAAATGGCATCCTGGTAAATTGGAAGAGCTGACCCCCAGATTGGAAAGCTGTTTAAGGCCTGTCATCAGGATGCAGTGGGATTTGGTGATATGCACTTTTTAAATCTACTGTGCTGAAGTACTTGTACTGGGCTTGGCTGCTTGACAGTACTCTCAATGTTGGGCATTGGGTATGCATCTAGCAGTGTATATTTGTTGACTGTCTGGGAATAATCAATGACCTTTCTATGGTTTCCATCTTCTTTCATAACTAATGTTTGTGCCCTTCATGGTGATAGTTCAATGATTCCTTCTTTTAGTAAATGTTGCATCTCTGAATCAATGAAGTGTTGGTCTGGTGTTGAAAATTTTTGTGGTTTGTTTGCAATGGGTTTGCAATTTGTAGATAAATTAGCAAATGAGGTCGGAGTGTTGACATTAATAGCTGTAAGGGTGCAAAAGGTTAATGTTGGTTTGCTACCATCATACACTTTTGTGCTGCTCTTGAAAATCAGTTCCATGGATTATATCAGTACACAAATCACTAATTACATTTAGATGAACATTTGTGTACTTATGTCCAACAAGGCTGAGGGCCACAATACAATATCCTGAAAATTCTGTGAGCTGTGTTCCTGCAGCTATGCGGATTGATCTCGAGCTCATGTATTGTTTCAATTTAAGCCTTTTGGCAACATTTTGATTTATGAAGCTTCTTTCAGTGCTTCCACTGTCAATTAGTGCTTTCAGTTTTTGTCCTTTCATGAGTATATTAGTGGATACTTTAAAATCCAGATTCAGTAGCAGCAGAATAAATAATTGAATGTTTGGGGCTGTTATAGATCGATATCGTGTGAACTGCGTTGACAATTGCAGTTGACTGAGTACTGGACTTGCTTGATTGAGTGGCACATTTTTGCAAAATGTCTAGATTGGGAACATTTATGGCAGGTCACTTGCCTTTTCAGGACATTTTCTTTGTGAGTGATGTAAAATTCCACAAAACCAACATTGTGATTTTATGCTAATGTGGCTTTTGCAGGTGTTTCCTCTTCTTTGGCAGCTGCACACATGGCCAGTGTGGATGGATTCTGTTGCATTTCAACACCATTTTTTTGTGCAAGGTTCAGAGAACAAGCCTGACTATAAGCATTCTGCAAGTCCAATATTCTATTCTTGAGGAGTCTCTGTCGAATAAGATTAGTGTCCAGACCGTTGATGAATGCATCACAAATGGATTCCTCTTGATAGTCTTCTGCAGTTTGTAATTGCAGTCTTTAGACAACTCATGCAATGGTTGATTGATTCTGGCAATGACTTGTGAGGAGTTGACATGCAAAAACCTCATTCATTGTCTTAACATAAATAAGCCATACAAATAAGTTTGTATGGCTTCCACATATGTGTTACAGCTTTCTATTGTAGTCATACACTGTCTGGTTTATGTGACTTGATAAGACACTGAATTTAGTTGGAAAAGTGATCACAGCAGTTTTTAAATGAACTAAACTTATTGAAAAGTGTCTGAATAGCGTGAAAATAGTTGCCGAAGGTCTAGTACCAAAATTTCCACTCTTTAGCAGCCATTGGTGAATTGGGGTCCTGATTGAATTTTTCCGTTTTTAATATTTTGTCCATTTTGAATAATTTTCAGTTGAATTCAACTCAAAAAGACACAGGAAGTGTAAATGAAGATGGTGATTTTAGAACTCTTCTATGAAGGAGAATAATCCCTTAATAAGGGCACATAACTATAATAATAATATTATTTTATCACAGATACTTTTCCCAGAGTGGATACACTACTATAATTATTTACATAAATTGACAGATGAGTGCTAAGAATTAGTTTTATTTTCTACAGTCTTCTGCTATTGATAGCATACCAAATTACAAATTTAAAAAATCAATGCATGACTCCTTGTATTTAACCTAGAAAGGCAACTCTTCCTACATTTACCCTCTCATCTCTTCTAATCTAAAGACACTGATTTTAAGTTAGAATTAAACAAATGAATTTCAGTCTTGCAATCCAGTTGTAAATTCCGCCGTTTTTGTAAGTTTGGTGAAAGTCACTTAACACTATATTCAACATTTGAATTGAAGGATTTTTTCAAGAGCGTTTTGCTTTTTTATACTTCCAATAAGTAATATAAGTAATTACTGAAAAGTAAATATCAGAAAACTTCAAATTTTAGATTTTATAATCATTATTAGGATTTTACAGTGCTTTATGTCTGATATTTGTTATTTTAACTATTAATGCCACAAAAGGTTGAGAATTACATACTGCAGGATATACGATAAGGTGTTAATTCTTAAGTTTTAATATAAATATATATAATTGTATATGTTAGCATGTATTTACACTTGTATATCAACTATATACTGACATAATGGTTTTTATTAATCACAATAGCAAGACTAAGCAACATTGAGTATTGTGTCATTTTCAAATACCTGAGAAAACAAAGATTAACTTTCCATCAAATGTCTATTAAATAAACAGAAAATGAATTTGGTAGACAACTTTGGATCATGCAGAAAAATTTAATAATTTAATAATTGTCTTCCAAAGAAAAAAATGAAATCAAATGTGATCCACTAGTTGGAAAAGTGATCACAGCAGTTTTTAAATGAACTAAACTTATTGAAAATTAAAAACGGTAGTCAGATGCATATGGTGTTCCTTTAACCAAATTAATATTTTTATTAAAATATTAAAAAAAATAAGCATAGGGATTAGAACAATCTCTATTCACTTAAAAAATAGTTAAAAAAAATGAAAAATAAAGAAAACTCACTTTTTAATTCTTTTAACTTTGGCTCCAATTGGTTTCTGGTAAAAAATTAAAAAAAACATAATTGTCAGTCTTCATTTATTCAGTAATTTGTGTGAGCACAGTCAACATGCCCTATTATTATTGTTATTATTATTATTATTCACTTTAATAGGCATTTTTGTCAGCCTCCTCTTAATGTCAAGTCATTTCTTATTTAAAGAATATATAATATAATTATTTGCAAATTCTAATTAAAATTAATTATCATTGGTGTGTTGCTATGGCTAATAAAAGAATGCAGACAGGTCAAGAATACATCTCTACTTATTCCTCTTATTTTTTTTATTAAGAAAGCACAAGGAAACAATTCTAATTGTTTATAATTTTGTCAATTATTTACTTAATTAAAAATGACTAAAAAACAGGGTGTTTTCATTGAACTGGAATTAGTCTTATTCTTTAAATTAGGAGAATAGTCTTAAAATGCTCTAAAAGTTGCACTACAATGTGCATTTTTTGTTATAGCAAACACATATGGAAAGTGGATTTTTATTATTAAAGTGAAGGAAATGCACAAGAATCTGTATGATGTTTTAAGCAGACAAAAATAACTTTGGTATTATTTAAAAGTGAATAATGGCTATATAACAATATATATGAAACAAACTAGCCAGATAGGTAAGCTCTGGGAGAATTGTCTCAGTTATCAACTCTTTCTGTAAGGTAGATCTATAAAAGTTGTTAAGAGCCTGATCAATACTGGTGTCCCCAATGCTGTCTCCTTGGTCCTACCCTCTTTCTACTTTATATTAATGATCTGGCCAAGAACACATTCAGATCCTTAGTAAATATATAAATACAGATGATAGCACAATGTACATCACCAAATATCTTGATGACAAGTCCTTGGCAGTTGAGCTCACCTCTGACCTATCTTTCACAACTCAGTGGAAGAAAGACTGGCTGATATCATTCAATGCATCCAGAACTAAATTAGTAACTTTTCATCACCACCAAGCAAACTCTAAATCTGCACCAATCTCACCTCAAATGCCTACAGGTTCTAAAGTTCACTCCTGACCTCAAATGGAATATGTATATTCATACCATTACAAAAGATGTTGGAAGAATGGCCAGTTTGTTGTATTGCTCCATAAAATACCTAACTCCCACTGCCATGGTATATTTCTTACAAGACTCAGATCAGTCCATATATGGGTTGGTACTGTCCAGCCTCAACAGTTCAAAAGCACTGTTGGGGTCTTGTGGGTGATGAATTATTCTCCACCCTGCAATCCTTATCTCACAGAAGAAATGTTTCTAACCTCTCAATAATCTATCTATGACAGTTGTTTCAATGAGTTATGTTCCTTAATTCCACCAGTTCAGACCTTCACAGAAAGGAGCCACCATGCCATGTTCATGGTGGCAAACAATCTCTATTTGTTTGTTAATGAGCAAGTGCTACTTGAACAGCTTCCTCTCCAGAACTGTTTTTTTGTGGAACAGAGATTTGAAAGAATGTTTCTCTGACAACTACAATTTTGGTCTCTTTAAGTCCAGGGTCAACTGATACATATTCTACATGTTCTTATAATTTGAATTTCTTAATTCTTCCTTCTCTGACAACAATCTCACTCAGTCACCTTCTACCTTAAATGGCCCTTAAAAAAAAAGAAAGAAAAAACATTTTTTATAGGATTCATAAAATGGGAATTATTAAGAAATAAATTTATAATTTAATGTAATAGGTTCAGTAATGTAGCTTGATTAAGGCCATGGTTAGTGTGACTGAATAAAGATAATCATGATCACTAATCACATGACACCCCAAATCATATGACTAACTTGTATGCATCATGCTGATATGGCTTTGGTTAGGGAACACATAAATTGACCAATGGGCATTTACACTTTGCTAATAAAAAGAGATAGTTTACAGGTTGCCCCTTCCTTTCAAATGTCCATTGCCATAAGGTAGAGCATAATAATTATATGGCTGGAAATAAACAGATGACTTTAAATAAGAAAATATCACTCCTTGTTTGATGTTTTTTCTCTCTCGGTTATCTGTAGCAAGAGCTCTCAACCATAACTGCATATATTTTTCTAACAGAGTTACTGGTATGGATTTTATCAGTAAATGCATTAATACCTGGTGGCTGTAATGATATGATCTTAATTATATCCCTTTGACTGTCATTATGTTAAAAAAGTGAGCTTTGTCAATTATCCTTAAAACAGTATAGAAAATATGGTTGACATATTAAACATATGGTGTTTGTTGCTTGTTATTACAAAACATATTTAATTGGTGGCAGTGGTAAATTCTGCAGAAAACTTAACCAAAGGAGAAACTGAAAAAAAAAAGGAAGGAACAATGTCTGGGAAGAGTTTGAAATTGTTATGGAAAAGTCATCAGAATTCTCTACAGAAAATTAAGGATTTGGTATGCAAGGAGATGATACTCACATATTTCAACCCTAGGCTGTCAAATAATAGAAAGAAGTCATTGACATTGAAATTGATTTTGTTCAATTTTCATCTGAGAGGTTGACAAAGCATAATGTGCTGATCAAAGTATGTGCAATTTGAGAGATCTAATTCTATGAGGATGGCCTGACACATTCAAAGTAAACACAAGAATGCAGCAATGGATGATCTACCACTTCGTCCCCAGTCCCTCAACCTCCTGCATCTTCCTCTTTGGATTGAGGTGTCCACTCGGTGGAAACCAAACTTAGGGGTAACTGGTCATACGCTCCCTGAGTACCCGTAGATTATTTTGATCGGTCAACTGGTCAAGTCCCACTTGTTAGTTTTTAGATCCAGTAAGTGGCATGTTGTCCATACATTCACGGTCGACTGGGGGTTGGACATGGCTATGAGAGTTGGCGGTAGGAAGTTTAGAATGTGGCAAAATAAAACAAGAAATAATATCTGCAGAAGCCAGACAACAATGGGGGGAAATATTGACGTCTTTTATATAAGAAGATAACATCAAAACAGAGGTTACAGGGAGAATAAAAACATTTGAAAAGAAAAAGACAAAATGCATCCAACGAATTCCCAACAGAGAGAGGGTTTGTGTGTGATAAACACATATTGGATCACCTGGGGTAGGTTTATGACTAGTAGTCCAGTCTCATACAGACTTCTCAGAACAGGGGGCAGTCTTCCTTCTCTAATTCTCCCGCAAATCTCTTGTGACTCTCTCGACAATGGTCTCATTCTCCGAGTCTCTCTCACGTTTTTTTCTAGCACCACGACCCATAATGGTCGCCTGTGGGTGCTCATGCACATGCTGACGATGTGCTAACCGATCGTGGTCTCTCCCGTCTGGCCTCTTCCGTCTCACTCAACCGTCTGCTTCTCTCTCCAGCATAACTACGCTGGTTTATATAGATAAATCTGTTTGATCATGAATCGACCCTTGGCCCGGCACACAATTATCATGAGTGCCAAAAACTATCCCTTGACATGTAAACCGATTCTCCAATTATTTACCACAAGTTCTTCTCGCTTTCCCAAAATTATACTTTGGGATATCTAAACATTGATTCAACCTTTTAATCAAAACAAATACTGTTAAACAAAACCAAATATCTTGTAGCCTGAGTAAGCTCTATTTCAATTTTTAACCAATAAATTTTATTTAGATCATTTTTTCATTGTTTTTTCTAATGACCCAGATTTAAAACATCGCCTCCTGCCTGAGATCGTGTTTCTCATCGGTAAACACACATCTTAACCCAAATTGTACTTGATATATAAACACCATTTCCACTTCCAGTCAATAAAAGTTATATTTGCGTGTGTGCATTCATGTGAGTGTGTGTGTATACCTCTCTCTGTTACAATGAAATGATTATTGAAATAGGAATTTTGCTTAAAGGATGCTGCATCATGATTTGAAAATCCATGCAAAAGGATATATAGCACAAAATCCACTCCAGTCATCAAGGAGCAGAGAAATGCAAGCTTAAAGAAAAAGGCTGAGTATTCTGGAGTGGCATCAACAGTGATATCGTTAAAAAATGGTACAACCAGGACTTTATGTGCTCCACTATTTTTGGAAAGCACCCCCACCCCCCTGCTCTTTAATTCCAAATAGAGCTGCTCATGCTCCACTCTGGTTGAATATCAAATGAGACTTCTTCTTTGCTTTTTGGAGGGCTCTGTAAAGCCCTGAGTTTCAACAATGTGGCATATTCCAGAAACATCAAATGGAGCAGTGTCGAAACCTTTATGCTACATGAAATTCCACTAAGAACATGACAAATTGTGTCTACTAACTTATATCATTTTGGTGGACATGACTTTCTTCTGGTTGTTGATTATTATTCAAAATACTAATTTTTGTGCAAGCTGACTGAATTTTCAAGTCAAAAATTTGTAAAGCTGATGAAGCAATTATTTGGAGAATTGGGAGCTCCAGAAAGAGGCATAAGCAAAAGTGGACCCCATTATAATTTTAGTGTGTATAACAAGTTCCCCAAATAGTGTCAGTTTGAACCTCACAAATCATCCCCAAAATACCCACAATTATATGGTCTTGCAGAATGTTGCTTACAGTTAGTTAGATCTGCCATGCAGAAAGCTATACCGAGCAACCAAAATATTGACATAATCCTACTGTGTCTCCAGACAACTTCTATAGACCAGGTGGTTCCATCATTAGGAGAGCTTTTGTTATGGAGTGGTTTCACAGTGGAGGCTTGTATTTGTACTCAGTCGGTCCTAAAATAGGTTCAACGTACAAACGTTAGGAACTTGATATAATAGGTAATGACGCAGAGAAATCTAGTTGTGGTCACTGATACTTTAGTATCTGACTAACGGTCGTCCGGCATCGACTGACTGAGCGACTCCCACTACTCCTACTTATTATAGGTGGGAGAGTCTATTAACTATAGAATAGGTGTGTTCCACTATAACATCCCCCCCCTAAAACTTTACTCCATAGGAGTAAACGGTTTTCTTTATTTATTTTTCATTTTTTACAGGAAATATGAAGAAAAAACAACAAAAAAAATTTCATTTTTTTTTCAGCAACATCATAGCATATCTCCTACATTTTTTTGATCCACTTTTAAATAATCAGTTGCCTGTCTTTTTTCTCCTGGATTGGCGTACCTCAGGTATAATTGTTGCAGGTATTGTTAGGTCAAACGTATTGAAAAAAAACCACCTCCATCAGTGTTTCTTCTGCTGTCAACCACGTCTGAAAAACGTTGTCTGATCTGGTTACTGCACATAAATTTTTTGCCTTTCACCAAGTACATCATATAGTCAATCCGCTTTTCTATTTTTTGGTACCTCCATAATGTTACCAGAAACAACCTTCTGCTTTGAGCTTCTTAAGGATGGAGTCACAGTTTCTGTACGTTCTTCTTGTGGTTCTATTTGTTCAGCCTCTAGCTTCCCTTTTGTTGATCTTGTGCTTCTTAACGTTTTCTGTGGCGGCTTCAGTTGACTCAAATCATTTAATAATATTGCATGTCCTTGGCTGCAGGTAACTCGCTCCCCAGTTTTTCTCTGTGTCGGCTTCATCTTTACTTTCTGGAGCTTGTTTTTCATGTATATTGTCGGTGTTACCCACTCAACTTTTTTAAATACACCGGTTTTCTCTAATCTGTCCAATTCTTTATCTATCCATTCAATTGAAGCAAACAGCACATTCCTTTTCTTTTTGGATACCGCCTGAGCTTTTAGCTGGAATTTTGCCTCCATCTTGGTACACGTTCCCAAACCTGGAGAAAAAACAGTAGGAAATGTTTCCTTAAGTTTCTTTACTAATTTTTGGGCTTCGTAGTTTAAATTTTCTACTTTGTAACAGAAAGAATTTCTCGGTAGATCCCATAATTGAAATTCTGTTATCCAATTCGTACCAAGTAAGTTTGTGGTATTTTCTATGACAAATAGTTTAGCTTTTTGCATTTTTTTATTTAACATGACATTTGTAACAAATTCTCCAATAAATTGTATTTTTTCTCCCGTCACTGACCTCGCGATTTTATTTGTCTTCATTAAAGTTGGTTTCCCCAACTTCTTCCATGTATGCAAATTTATGATAGATAGGTCGGAACCAGTGTTGAGTTGCATTTTTATTTTTTTATTACTTATTTCGATGGTAACAAATTTTCTGGTTATAACATCGTTCACCTCATTGGACTTTAATTTTCTTATTTTATTGTCTTTATTTTTTGACCTGCAGTATGAGCTTTTATGACCCACTCTTTTACAGTTGAAACATTTTTTATTCCTAAAATTGCAATATCTGTACCAGTGAAGTTCACCGCAAGCAAAACATGGCTTCGGGAGTTTTTGTTTATTTTTCTCTGGTATTTCACTTTTTGCTTGATAATCCACAATTTTAGAATTCTTTTTGGTAGACTGACTTTCTTTTTTGTAGCGTATTTTCCTTACATGCGAAATGCCAGACTGTTCTATCTTTTTCAAATCTTTCTTTACGCTAACATATCTTGTGCAGTCTTCTGCTAACTTCTGTATCGAAATCCTTGGTTCGTTTTCCAATTTTGACAGCACTAATTTTCTCAACTCTGCGTCTCTTTCCGATACCAGCCCTTGAACAAACACTAAGCACTTAAAATTGTCAGCGCTTAACTCTGCTAGCTTGAATTCTTCACAATGCTTGTTCACATTGGCTGCATACGCTACATAGTCTTGTTCGTCATCTTTCATCAGATTCAAACATTTCCACCTCTTGTGAAACAAAGATGTCTTTTTACTAAATAATTCACTTAATATATTTACCACCTCGGTAAATGTCAACTCGCTAGTTTTTTTTGGTAAAATGTAGTTTACCAATTTGTTATGCTCAGCAGTTCCTAACTTGCTTAAAAGAAGTCTAACCTTCTTTCCTTCAGACCACATGTGGCAGTCCTCGTTATACACGTCCGTATATTTTTTATAATACTCCACAAAAGTTATCTCTTCATCTGGACTGTACGTGAATATTTCATCTGAATTCCATATTGTATTTTCTGGGAAAGAATCATTTTGTAGATTTTTCTCTTTCCTCTTCTCAGTTATTTCCAGAATTTTATTTTGAAACTCCTTATGCATCTGTTCCATTTCTCGTTGAAACTGCATTTGTTTATTAAAAGTTTCCCCCTGTAGTTGCATCTGGAATGTCTTCTGTTGCTCTAATATTGTCATCTGTTGTTCCGTTTGGAACTTAAATAATTCCTGGAATATATTTTTGCATCCCTCCATCTTCGCAAAAGTTTACACAATGCTTAAATATTGTAGAGGGGGGGGTCCTATGAATTTGCAATTCGTGACCTATTTGAGCAAACTGTCTTGTCGAAAAAAAAAATTATTTTCTCAGTTGAGAATACGACTGATTTTTTCGTCACTAAGTTGATGTCTTGTCTTTCGAAAAACTTTGCTAAGTTTTTTTTTTTTTTTTTTTTAAATATGAATCCGAGATTTTGTTGCTGAAATAATTGTGATGAGCAAATTTTTTCTTTTTCCTCTGTATGAGTATGAATATTGTCACCAAATGTTGTGGCGAGTGAATTTTTTTTTTCTTCCACCGTATGAAACCGAATCCCTTCACCAAATTTGTTATGGCGGGTGAATTTTTTTTTCTTCCACCGAATGAATTCAAATCCCTCGTCGCCAAGTGTGTTATGGAGTGTGAATTTTTTTTTTATCTCTTCCACCGTATGAATCCGAATACCTCGTCACCAAGTGTGTTATGGGCGAACAAATTTTTTTTTCTTCCACCGAATGAATTCGAATCCCTCGTCGCCAAGTGTGTTATGGAGTGGTTTCACAGTGGAGGCTTGTATTTGTACTCAGTCAGTCCTAAAATAGGTTCGATGTACAAAACGTTAGGAACTTGATATAATAGGTAATGACACAGAGAAATCTAGTTGTGGTCGCTGATACTTTAGTATCCGACTAATGGTCGTCCGGCATTGACTGACTGAGCGGCTCCCACTACTCCTACTTATTATAGGTGGGAGAGTTTATTAACTATAGAATAGGTGTGTTCCACTATAACAGCTTCTCAGTAACAGCAAACTTCCAGTGAAATGTGTGAACAATCAGAACTGAAAAGATGAGTCCATACAGTCTCTACCAGAGGCAATCTCTACAGAAAATGTACTATGACCAACATACATACCTCAGTGCTGGACAGTGTGTCTGAGTACAAAATCGAAATATCAGACAATAGTTTAGCAGACTATTATTTTTTAGTGGAAGTGTATCTTGGCTCTGACTTCTGGAGGTTGACCTTTGGGGTCAGATGCAAACCAAAATAAGGAAGTCGATTTTGATTGGCTGTGCTAGATAGAGAAAGATTTTTCAGCAAATTGTTCTTACCCATTTAATAAAAATAGTTAAGTTAAAATTCTCCATGTGTGATGTCTGTCATCCCTGACACAAAACATTTAGTGATTTTTTGTCAAATTGGTAACATTGACCAGACCCTCCCAGGGATCAGGCACAGAATAAGGGTTACAATATAATGTGGAAATGTTCAGAGTTATGGGAGACTCAACTAGGAGAATAAGAAAAAACAAAAAGAAAAAGTAATCAACATATAAGGACAGGAAAAAAGAAACTGTAAGTATGATGTTCCACTACTCACACACATCTAAGTAAGAAACCAAAATAAGAAGTAATGATGAAAATAAAAGTACAAAATGTAAGTAAACAGGTCTTGATGGACAGACAAGAAAAAATTTATGAAAAAAGGACAAATAGAGAAAAAAAGAAAGAAAGGACAATGTATGAACAGTGAACATCCACACTTATGCATACACACTGATGTGACAATGTCAATTTTGGTGAAACATTTTAGTGAGAGATTGATTAATTGTTGTTTCATTTTATCTTTTTACAAAAGTTTAGAACCATGTGTGAAAATCTATTGTTTATTTTGATTAGAACACTTTAATATTTTGCGTGCATAGAAATGTTTTATTTTAGAATTATTTTGTTAATTGTAATTAACTGATTGTTTTGTTCATTTTTGTAGCAGTGTGTGTTTTTTTTTAATTTAAGAGCCATGTGTGTGTCCTTTTGCCTTTATTGGTTGAATAATTAAGTTGTTAATTGGTGAATTTTTTAAGTTGATTTTTGTGGAAAAATTAAGTTAATTGTTTATCGGAATAAGTAGATTTGGCTTGCATAGTTTCGGATTTCTGAATGTGCTTGGGTCTGTGTTCTGGGGTGAAATTGTCACACCTGGCTATGTAGACAGGGAAACCGGACAATGTTAGGAGTAGAATGGGAGCTGTAAGCTGTGGAGTATTCATAGAGAATGAATATACTCTAAGATATCCCTAGGGCTGAGGAATGAATTTGACAACCAAAAGGAATTTATCAGGTGGCTTGTGGGATGCCAGGTAGATGACTGAAGGAAGAACACCATTGTAACTATGGTAAAGCCAGTAATGAATTAGTTAGGAGATGCTGAGTGGGTGTAGTTGTTTTCCCCATGGGGTCAGCAAAGGGTAGAAGGAATTGAGATGATGTGAGTTGAGTTTAATAATAGTGATTATAGAAAATTAATGGTGGTAAATTTGTGAAGATTTGTTCAAGTAAATCTGGTAAAAATACAAATAACAAAGTAATTATTTGGTTGTGGTTGAATAAATAGAGTGACAATGGACCGTGTATACTGTGTCACTGTGAGTAGGAAATAAATGTGGGTCATAGCATATTTAAAGTGTAAAATTTAGTTGGTAAAGATGTAGCTCAGTTATGGAATTGGTTGACGCTGTGGTGTGGGGCTTTTGGCATGTATTGTGATTTTTGGACCAGTATTTTTTCTGTGAATTGTACGTATATTTTGTATGGTAAAGAGGCAAGGAATTTCGTCTTCTCCAGGAATACTGGATTGTAGAGGTGGTACCTGCTAACCTGGGTAGTGGGGATTGGTGAGGTCAAAGTTCACTGTTGATTTGTGATTTGTATCCGGACTTTCATCTGAGGTATTGACCTTGGGTCATGGAATTTAGTGACTATGAATAGACAAAGGATTGTTTGGTATTCTATTTTTTGTTTAAAAAAAAAGTTTGTGAAGTATGAAAAAACTGGTCAGAATTTTGTTATGTTCATTCTCTTTCAGGAATGCCATATGTGCATGCCCGAGGGGGTCACATGACCAAAGTTCAATGGAGAAAGAATGTAAGAAGCACGCCTTGCGAGCACAAAAGATTTAAAGGGTATTTTAGAGTAATATAGTTGAATTAAAATTCATAAATGAATCTTTTTAATGATTAAGTAATTTATGTTAAATAATAGTTTAGTAGACTATTATTTTTCAGTGGAAGTGTTTCTTGGCTCCGACTTCTGGAGGTTGACCTTCGAGGTCAGATGCAAGCCAAAATAAGGAAGTCAATTTTGATTGCCTGAGCTAGTGCCGGAATGATAGATAGAGAAATATTTTTCAGGAAGTTGGTTCTTACACATTAAATAATATAGACGTGTTCTCTTTAGTGTCTGATTTTGGTTTGATTTGGTTTATTTAATTTAATGGCATATCCACCTCAAAGGGTTATTTAATGCCAACAAGAATTTTCGGATAGGTTTGTATGAGTATGTATTCTTTGTAGGGGATCATTTTGTAGATCAGGTTTCATTGAAATATTTTGTAAAGGGTGATTTTGTCTAGAGTCTGGCAATAATTTTTCCTTTAAAAATTGGTTACAAAACAATTGTAGGTAAGCAGATTTGGTAAACAGTTTTTTTTTGTTTTTTATATTTTCCTGTAGAGCCCAATTTCTTAATGAAATTTATGATGTTACTTGGATTGGTATTTTCAAATAGATCCTTTAAGTTATCCAATTTGTAGAGTCTGTTTCAGGTTTGCTGGAAGTTACAGCAATTTTGTAGAATGTGTTTAACGGTATATGGTTTCTGGCATGAGACACATATTGGTGCTTCCTCATTTTTTAGTAGATGTTGGTGGGTTATGTATGTGTGTCCTATATGGAGTCTAACTAGAACCACCTCCTCTCTTCTTATCTTGCTGTAATTTGACTGTATTTCACTGATGATTGGTTGGATGTAGAGTAGTTTGTTGTTTAAACAGTTGTTCCATAATTGCTGCCATTTTTCTTTAATGCTCCTGTTTATGGTGGGTCGGAAGTCAGTGTGTGACACCTTTACATTTGAGAGGGCTATGTTCAGTGATTCCTTTGCCATTTTGTCATCATTACCAATTCTTTTTATGCCAATATGGCTCAGCATCCAGGATAAGACTATTACAGCATCTTTTTCCTTATAAATAGAGTTAATCCTATTTAATAATTTATTTATTAAGGGGTTTCCCAGGTTTTTATTCTTCAGAGCTGTGAGTACAGGTAGTGAATTTGAGAAAATGATGACTATTTGGCCCACTGGATTCTATAATATCTAAAGCCAAGAGTATGGCTGAGGCTTATGCACTGAAGATTGAGGCTTTGTCAAGCTATCTTTTCTGTATTGTTATGTTGTTAAGGATAGCAGAGCATCCAACTATGTCCAACATTTTAGAGCCATCAGTGTATATATGTTTATGATCTGAGTGAGCTTGGAGAACATTATAGATTTAGAATTAATTTTATGGTATTTAGTAAAATTTAGCAGAATTGCAAGGTATTACATTAACCAGGGTAGGTTTTTTTGAGTTGGTGGTTTTAAGAATTAGGGTTGGATTTATTTGTGTTTTGCTGATGAGATTTTTCATGTAAAGGCTTGATAGCATTTTCTTTTTTATTAAATAGGTTTTTGTATTTAAATTTCTGTTCTTTCAAGTTTAAGAGTTAGATCATTGTGCATTTTTTTCAGCTTGCAGAACTGGATACACTTTGTTTTGGTTGTGGAGAATTTGAAACCGTTTTTGATATTCCATTGGTTTAATTTATTTAGGCACAGTTGCAGTTGTTATTCTGCAGTGAACATATTTTTTGATCTGTAGCAGATCAAAAGGTCATCTATATATAATGAGCGATTGACTCCTTGATTCAAGCAATTAACAATGTTGTTAATTTTTATATTAAAAAGGGTGATGGACAGGATGCAACCTTGTGGAACTCCTTCTTGGATTTTTGAGTCCAAGGGAGTTGATCCTACCCAAATTTTGAAACTTCTGACAAAAAGTTATTTATCAAATTGGGTAATCTGCCCTTTAATCCTAGATTGTATAGCTCTTTCATTATTCCATGTCTCCAAGTTGTCTCATAAGACTTTTCTAGATCAAAGAAAATAGCTATTGCATGTTCTTTTTAATAAAGGCATCTCTAATGAAAGTTTCTAGGTGGATTATGTTGGCTATAGTGCCTCTTTTATTTTGGAATCCACTTTACAGATTGTTAATTAAAACATTAGTTTTGAGGTACCAGTTCAATCTTTTATTTACTATTCTTTCTAGGGTTCTGCATATGCAACTTGTCAATATTATGGATTGGAAGTTTTTTGTCCGATTTGTCTTTATCTGGTTTGGTATAGGGATTACAGTAGCTTGTTTTCAGCTATTCAGTAGTTTTCCCTTAAACCATATCTCATTTAACAGATATTTTAAGGATTTTGGGGGTGGGGGAGTTGTTTAAGAAATTCATAATGAATTTCATCTGGGCCAGTAGCTGTACTATGCGATTCACTTATGGCATTTATAAGTTCATGTAGAGTAAAAAGATGGTTGTAATCTTTGTTGTTTGAGTTAAAGTTCAGCTTTTTTTCTCTGCACAATGTCTAACTTTTTGGAATTGCTATTTGTAGATTTTTCTGGTGGAATTTTTTTTAAAGGTTTCAGCAAGTAGATTTTCTATATATTTTTTGCTTGTTATTTTTATGTTATTTTGGGAAAGGTGATTTAGAAGAAATGATAGATTTTTGCCAGTGATTTTCCTTATCATATTCCACACCTTTTTTGGTTTCGTATTTATGCAATCTCTCCATGATTTTCTTTTAGCTTCTTTGATGGCTCTACGTGCTATTGCTCTTTTTTGTTTAAATAGATTTAAATTATGGGTTGTAGGTTGAGTATTAAATTTTCGTAGTGCTGCTCTATGAAATCATATTGCATTTTTGCAATCTTTGTCGAATCATGGTCTTTGATGTTTAATTGATTCACTGCTTTTTGGTATACATTTTCTCCCAATTGCTATTAATGTTTCAGATAAATATTCAATAGATTTTTTTTGTCATTTTTGTTGGTAAGTTTTTGACAGCATTGGCTTTTATATTCCCTCTAAACTGCTTTGTTTAGTTTCCATCAAGGAAGATAGTTTTCAATTGGTTCTGAACAGTATAATTGGGTAGTGATCACTGCTGCATGAATCGTTGAGAACTTGCCAATTGTAATCCATAAAAATAGACAGGTCACATAGTGATAGCTCAATAGCTGTGTATGCAGGATGCAGATATGTGTTAGACTTATCATTTAGTAAACATAAGTCATTGTTAATTACATTTTCCAGATTTTTCCATTTTTTGTCTGATTTCTTGGATCCCCACATAACATTGTAGCTGTTAAAGTCACTTAATATGAATGGTTTCAGTAGTTGTTCTATTAGTTTATTTAGATCAGTTTCTTTTATGGGATTATGCAGTGAGATGTAAATAGAGCAGACGTTAATTGTACTATGTAGGATAGTTTTTGCAGCCATTGCTTGTAGATTGGTTTCTAGAAGTATTTTACTTTGGGGGGATGTCAATTCTGATTAGGCTCGATACACCCCCAGATGCTCTCGATGGGATCTTAATCATATATGAGTCATGTATTGAGTATAGTTTTTTATTATTAGGAAAGTTTCTTGAAGGCAAATGATGGAGGGAAGTTATGAGTAGGAGTAATTAGGCCTTGACAATTCCACTATAATTTTTTGCATCATGTTTATTTATTAGGGTGTTATGAGTTTTTGCTTGTTTGCTTTATGTTTAGTGGGTGAAGTATCCAAAATTTCTATTCTCTCTGGTCTGTTAACACTTTGTTTCTTGTTATGTTTTGTTCTTTGAAGGTCTTTTGATTTTGTTTCCTTTGTTTCTTCATTAGGAACAGTCATCATTCAGACAATCTTTGTCTGAATGATGACTGTTCCCTTATTTGAGATGGGATAGAGTTTTGTTCATCTATGTCCATTTCTCTTGGTTCTTCTACGATGTACTGGGTTGTATTATTTCTTTTATCAACCTTTTGATTCTTTTGTGAATATTAGGAGGGTTCTATTTCTTGAAGGATTTTTGTACTTTGGATTGGGGTTTTTGGAATTATTTGTTTTGTATTTATAGATTCTTTTATGTTTGAGGTTGACGTGATGGGATTTGTTTTAACTATGGGAGTTTGATATGTGGGATATACTAAATTTTAGTAGTTCTATTAGACTTTTTAAATCATTTATTAGAGTTTTAAGGTCTTGGTTTCTTAATGCATTGTTCTCATGGATGTCATTGTGACACTTCTAGTCATTTTATTATCCCCTTACATGAATTAATAAATTAAGAAAGCCTTTATTTTCATGTTATTTGCTTGATCTTTTGTAAATTTTCTTTTTTGGTTTTTACTTGAATTAGAAGTGTGTTATTTTTCTTTACAATTTTGTTCTATCACAGCTGATATAACCTTTTGCAACATAAAAAGTGACACTTCTGTTACTTCATCATTTAAAGATTCTATGAAAATTGGAAATTGTTTTTTTTCCTTATGTTTCATTGTTACTTTCTGTTTTGGAGTTTTCTTGGTTCATTTATAAGAGTTAGCCATATAATTTTGTTTTTGTATTTGCTGCTGGAGGCACATTGGAGTAATGGATAGTGGCTTGGAATTGGAGAACTGAGTTTGAATTCCAGTCAAATCCATTACATTCACTTACATGCTAATACCCTTGGAAAAGGTATGAATCCTCTTCTTCTCCCCACCCCAGCTATGGGTGAACAGCAGGACAGACTGGGTTCTATAGCCTTGGATGGCAAATGGTCTACCGCAGAAAGTTTATTTTTCTCGTTTGTTTTTATTTTCTTCCTGTACCCTCTTCCCAGAGTTTATCTGGTTATTTTTCGTTCTATGTGTTTTCGTTCGACTTTATTTTTCTTTGTTTATTACTATGTGTTACTTTGTTCTGTGTTCTTTCTTTTAAATATCCATAAAGTTTTGGGTTTTATATGTTAATTTCTTCTGTAACATATTTGTTTGTAAATTTTGTGTTTATTTTGTATATTCTGTCCAATTTTTTTCTTTCCTTGTTTATCGTTTTGTTTTAAGGTTGACCGTTTTTTATTGGCAGCCATATCATAAATTGTTTTCCTACTTTTTCCTTGTATAACGCTTCGTTTGATTGTTTAATTTGTTGCTTTCTCCTCTACCGTCTTTTTAATTTTTGTACATTCTTCTGTTTTGTCATTGTTTTAAATTTGTTGTTTCGCCTTGTCCATTTTTTCTCATCTGTTGTATGTCATTTTGTTTTGCATTTTCTTTTGTCTGTTTAAATTTGTTCCGCCTTTAGGCGAACCTTGTTTCTTTGTTCATCTATTTAAACTTTTGTACGTCCTGTTTTGTTTTTGTTGTTTTTTAAATTTATAGTCTTGCTTACAGGCAAACCTTGTTTATATTGTTTTAATTTTTCTCATCTGTCGACCTTTGGTTTTTCATTGTATTGTTGTTATTAAATTTGTTGTCTTGAACCTTGTTTATTTAATTTTACTTTTTTTGTAATATTTAATTTTTCTCGTCATTGTCTTTTTTTCACCTATAAAACTTAACTATTTTTTCCTTTTTCACTGCTCCCCTTCCCTTTGAAAATGGAGAAAAAAAAGAGTCCCCTCTTTTTTAATTATCAAAAAGAAATCAAAAGTGGCCGACCTTATAAAGACAATCCCGCTAAATACATGGCATTAGTTCCTGTTAGTGAGGAAGCCATTGGTAGCCATGAAAAAACAAAAAGTTTGGAGGTCAATAATGGCCAAACTAAAAAAAAGTATGGTTGCCAATAATGGCCAGGAAGCAGACCCAAGTTATGGAGGCCAGTAATGGTCAAGAAAAAACAAAAAAAGTATAGTGGCCAATAATGGCCTAAAAGCATTGTCAAAAAATACAGAGTCCAATAATGGCCAAAAAGATAAAACCGGAAATAACGCAGAGGCAGGGGATTTGCCCTGTTGTTGGAAGTCCCCTCCAAAATACATTATCGATATAGCAGAGTTTCTGGAACGTGCCAAGAGTTACGCACACCTTGTTGTGGAAGGTGGCCTCTTGCAGGATCCCAGAGAACTAAAGAAGATCGAAAAAAGAATAGTGTCAGTCTTCATCGTCGACAAGCATATGCGCAAAATTTGTTGTTTGATGAAAGACACAGTGGTAAAAACACTTGAGTTCCGGGGGCTTAAGCCTCTAAGAATTGTTAAGGGCTCAGGTTTTTTCTTTTGGGATGTATTGCTACGCACACCTGAAGATTGTGTCAAAGCTACAAGCAGAAAAATAATAACTAAAGATATCATTCTGCAAACAAAGTATGAAGGCCGGAGATGGAATTATCGATATACGAGGTATATACGGTTTTCTTGTCGCAGCATGGCGAAATATTAGGTGCTTCATGTTAGATTGAAAAGCCTTCCTCTTGGGGGCCTGAAGCTGCCGGTCATTGTGACTGGCTGCAAACCAATGTGTTGGAAGTGTGGAGAGACTGGTCACCTCTCCTCTTCCTGCTCAGAGAAGGCCTCTGGAAGTCAGGCCCCAGTCAACCAAAATACCCCTCTGACTGCATCTTTGAATACTGTTATGCCTGTAATGGGCATGCCAGCTTCCAGGACCTGAGCGGTTAAACCCCCAGTTGGGCCTACAACTAAGCCCCCATTCTCTGAAGAATGTACAGTGCAGTTGTGGAAAAGGTAGAGGGGAAATGGCAGGTTGCTGGCAGACAGCGGGGTCCTCAGTCCCCTTAAGTCCCTGGGATGAAAGGCCCTGACAATCCCACTCCCTCTGTCAACATTAAGGGTGATGCCCTGGTTTCTCAACCTACTCTTAATGATCTGTGCAAAATCTTTTGTGAATAAGAGTGATTCCCACTATCTCACAAACAAGCCATAGTTAGGTAAACTGCTGCACCACAGAAATGGGAAGATTTAATCTGATAAATATAACCCGAACAATATAACTTCCAAACAATAAACACACTAATCATTTAAAAATGAAAATAAAAAGAGGAAAGAATGGGTCTTTGTTTTAATAGTGCTGTAATGACTGGTATAGTGAGGTGACCATGACAACCAAAAGTGAAGTAGAGAATAAGACTGGCCATAGTTAGATAGACCACAGCACTACAAAATTGGAAATGGTTAAATAAATGGATAATTGTAATTCTTGATGAATAAATTCCACATTAATGTGTCTACAAGCAAAATCAGTTGTATGTTTTGAAAGTCAATTCCTTCTTAACATTTCTTGTAAATTGCTTCCTTTGATCCTGAGGGTGTTTCTGCCACTGTTACCTTTGACTTTCTCAGATCAAAAGCATGAAACAATGTGGGTGGAGAAGATTGGTGGGTGGAGTGAGACACTCAGTCAGTGACTCCAGGCATATGGAACTTGAGAGGGTGATGTGTTTTTCTACTAACAACAAGGCCACTAGACGGCCAACAAACTTCCAAAAATGACTCCACTTACCTTTCCATTGACAGTAATAGACACACCTGTAACAGCTCCACCATGCTCATAAGTTATGGGAGGAGTGTCAGACCAACCTCCACTCAAATCCAAACGAGCAGGACATTCAGCTTTGATCCAATGATCATAATCTGGTAACATACAACTTTGGAACTCTACAAACTGCAGCAAATAAAATAACATTGAATTAGTATTTCAAAGATTCATGTTTAAAATAAAATATAATTTTATAGAAAAGATTAAATTGTTTTTATATAACATAATTATAAAGAGTAAAGTTTCACTAAAAGAATAATTATTAAAAATATTTGCTGCCATGTTAGAGAGACATGTAAATAAAAGCCTATGAAAATATTACACTGCATCTAATGTATTAATATTATGAAAAGGTGGCCATCTCCCAAAGCTTGAAAAATACACAGCTTGGATTAATTGCAGTGAATGTTTGTCTCTCAAATATCTTTGTAAACTATGTGACTGCAAATATGCTGAAAATTGTTTTGAGAAAACCGGTAATTGTTTCAATCACTAACAATTAAATAAAAATCATTAGGTTTTGATTAAATATTTAGAAATTTATTTAGAAATATCTACACAAACTAAAAAAAATATGACTGAGATAATGCCAGCAAGTGAGAAAAATTATAGATTCCTTATCATATGTATTAGATTTGGGTTCAATTGTTTTTTCTAATTATGTATTAATTAAAAAGTTTATTATTAATTTCCTAATACTGAAAGATCTTAATTTCCTGTGGGTAAAAAGAAATATCAGGAAATTTAAAGGGATCTTACTTTTTTACCAGTCATCACAGCATGTCTAATTAAAATCTGTGCAGCTCCTTCATAATGTCTTGATGCTCGAATCAGTAAGTCTGCTCGATGTAGCCAGTCATTTCTTACTTTTGCCAAAGCTTTCACACCTGTAGAAATTTGATTTGTCTGCAAAAACAAAAATTATTTGCATACTTATTTCATGATGATTTTATCTTCATTTATCATTTACATATTTTTTTCCAAAGGAAATTAGAACAAATTAAATTTAGGAAACATGTCATGAATAATTTTCATTTTTTGCCTTTAAAAAATATTTACTTATGAAATTAACCTAAAAGATTTCAGTTTAAAAAGAAAATAAACTACTACTACAACTACTACTAATTTGTCTTTAATGTCTTTTGTTGGACACCAGCCTTCTCCAAGGTCTGCCAGATTTTTTTTCTGAATGTCATGGTGCTAAAACATTCTGAACTTGATGCTTGAAATAGTAAGTCTGATTTGTGCTTTCTTATTTTCTGCTAGCTACAATTTAGCTTATTATGTCAAGAGATCCACTTTCTGTGTATTGCTGCTTTCTAATATATTGTTCTATTTTTCATTTTTTCCTGATGAGGTCCAACAGGATTCTTTCCTCTACCCATTGAATGATTCTTTGTTTGGGAGCCAATTTCTTGATTAAATTCCATGTTTCAGCTCCATAGGTTACTATTGGGAAGATGAACTGGTCATTGTATAATCTTTTCAAAAACAAATAAGATCTTGTTCTTGAAGACTGAATTTGCACTGGCAAAAGCTTACCAATCTGATTGTTTGCTTGAATTCTTGTTCTTCTGAGAATTTCAATGTGTCTCATATAATGATTTTTGTCAAATTTGATTGTTGTGTCACTGTCTTTTATGTATTCCTTGTACATGAATTAATGTACAAGGAATTAATGGAACTCATGTGAAAATTAACTTCCTTCCTTTCTTCATTGTTAGTATTGTTTGGAGATTTTTTTTTTTTTCAAAAATGATGATGTTGGGGGTCATCATCAAATCTGCAGGGATCTTGATCTTCACTATCAATTTTGATTTATCCAATCTAAATTTTGGAAGACCATTTCAGTCCAGTTGTAAATAGTTTGAATGAATTGGTGTCACTTTGGTTTATTGTTTTTTGAAATGAAATTGTGTTGAGTCTTTGTACAGCTTTATGAAGGAGCTACTGTATTTGTTGATGCGTTGTAAAACTTGGACATACACAATGTTTACACCATCAGGTTTGATTGAATCAATGATTTTGGTCATTTCCACCAATTTGAAGGTATTTTTATAGTTGACAGATGCTGTATTTTTTTAACTTGATTCCTTGACTGGAAATAGTCAATGATTTTCTAATATATTGGTGATGACCTTTGTAAAATCTTGCAGACATAGCTGAGGAAACTAATTTAACTGTAGTTGTGAAGGTATTTTTGATTTCTCTTTAGATTGTATTGTTCCAGTCATGTAGAAATTTGCTTGAAAAGTTGGACTAGTTTACTTATGATGGTACATGTCTTTGATTAGATTTATTTTGTTTTGGTTTATGGAATATCAATTTCAATGGCTTATTTAATTCCAACAAGATTTTTATTGCTGGCAATTTTTTTTTTTAAATGTATTGCTTCTAATTAATTTTTCTCAAAAAATGTATTGCTGGGAACACCAACAATTAAGAGGTGGTTCCACACTCCTCAAAACCTCCTGATCAGAGGCCTTGCTGTTGGATGTAGGTTATTGTCTTACCCAGGATGTGGATGTAGTTTATTATTCATTCATGTAGTTCTTATTCAGGATGTTCGTTGATTAGATTGATGATGATGATGATAACTAGTCTGCCTTTTTTGTTTGATGATTTACTCTATTTCCAAATAATTTCTAGAAAGTAATCACATTGATGATTCTGGGACATCTTGTTCTGTGATTTGTGGCCTTTATTTTGAAGAAGAGGGATTGTTTTAGGACTCTTGGACATGATTGGCAATTTGTTTCCAATCTATTCTTAGGTTTCCATTTTCTTTAATCCGACCAGTAATTTGAAATCTTCCAGAGCTGAGATATTATCAAACATTTTGAAAGCCTATTTATTTGATGACTTCCTTGATAATTACTGTTGTGTAGCTTCATTTTTTAGGGATGACTTTGTTGAACACTATTTCAATCTTTTCTCTGGTTGTTGGTTTGAAACTTTTTGTAGGAGTTTTTCTCTTTCTCTTAAGAATTTATTAGTGATTTATTTGTTAAAATAAAATTGTTTATATATCATAGAAATTTTGTTTCAGATAGTGCTATAAGCATGTATATATGAGTTGGTGTTGAAAAGTTCATAGCTAGACCTACTTTTCAAAATTTGACTAAATGAACAAACATTAGATTTTTTACTGAAAGGTCTTCTTGGTGAAGGACAATAAATTTTTAGGAACTCTTATATGTATACTAAGGTGTAGAAATGTACAAATAAAAGGTTAGTGAAAAATAAATGTGAAAATCCTTACTTCGAGCAGATTGAATGCTTTATTCCAAGCTATGTTGGCTGCAGGTCCACTACGCAGACCACCTTTTCCCTTGGCCATGCAGCCCAATAAATCAGCAATATTTGCCAATGTTCTAGCAGCAGTGGCTGGAGTCTGACTGCATTGTATAGCCACTGAAAGAAGATGAAAATATTAAGAATAGATTATTGTCTTCATCTTAATTGGATTAAGTAAATATTTTCTAGCCCCAGATAAAATATGCATAAAATATCTCATTGCATTGAAGCATAAATAAGACAGAATTATCAAATTGCTTTAATCATCATATATTTTGTGCTATATCTCTCACAAAAATAAAAGAAATTCAGGCCAATAAACCGAGTCAATTCTTTAAAATTGCAAAAGCATGCACATATGTTATGTGCACAGATATTTAATCAAAATAATGGATTTACTTTGTGTTATGATAAACAGAGAGAAAAGTAATGTCTAATGTGTCATGGAGAAACATACAACAGAAAATATGATTAACAAAGAAAATGCCTTGCAACAGAATATATCCTAAAGATGACTGTTCGAGATGTTATTGCCATTCATGTTAAAAAGTCAAGAGCTATCTAGCATATTAAAAAAGAGCAACAGTACTTCTGAGGAATGATATAACTTGTTAGCAGAAAAGACTGCATCTTAGAAAATTGTGCAATGTAATCTTAATTAATCAGAAATTATTAAAAAGACAGTTGCATCTAAGTGAACTTAGAATAAAAGCTTATAAAAGCATTGTGATAAGTCAGAAAATGAAGTACCAAGCTGTCACAGTGATTATTACAAACACAAAATTAAGATAATGATTAACTCATCAAGGAGTTGGCAGTCTGAACTCAAGGAAAGATGACATGTTTTGTCAAAGCTTCAAAAAATTAATGGATTTTAAGTCTAACTGAAAAACATAAATATTGCTTAAAAGTAATGTTATAATGCACAAATTTAGTAGCTGTAGATATCCTCTAAACACTGACTCAAAGTTGCCCATGAGCTATAGTTATAGCTCTCTTTATGCTAATTACCTATTAGCTAAACCAATCTCATTACATCTCCCTGAATCTTTTGGGTTTCATGCCCTGCATGGATCTAAGGCTTCTCCTACATTCCTTCCCCCTATCACTGCTTTGATGAGTATTTCTTGTTATGGGGGGACCTTGATCTAGTTTTTTTATTCTCAGTGTCCCATGTTTCATACTCCGAGCCTTCTGAAGAACTTTGATCATCCATTGATTCTTCTGTCTTGCTTTTTTGTTAATTTACATAGTCACTTGAACTAGCTTCGCTTAGTACTTCCTCATAATTTTGGCTCACTTTTAACTGGTCTGCATGGGCAACAATATTTTTACCATTGTTGCATATTAATGCCGTGTTGTATCCTTTTTGCATTATGAAATTCACCTTTTCCAGGTTGTTTTCTTTATTTTTTTTGTACCATATGTTTTCATTAATAGAGTAAGACTTGGTTAATAGAGCTCTGTCCATTAATGAAGATGGACTCTCTAATCTGTCAGCATGTGGTATTGTTCTGTAACTCAACAATAATCTTGGTAGGACATTTTCCATCTTTTTTTGCTGAGAAGAAAATGCTTTCAATCCCATCTTTATTCTTTAGATCATTCATTCAGCAATCCCATTTGATTTAGGGTGGTAAGGAGGTGTTTCATGTGGGACACAGCCAATCTTCCTTAACCACGAGCATTGACTTTCGTCACAAAATTCAGGAGCATTATCAGTCACTAGTGTTTTTGGTACTCCGTTTCTAGCAAATATTATATAATTATATAATATTTGTTTTACACTAATAGATTTTTTTATCCTGAACTTGAAAAACTTCAGGTCAGGCAGAAAAAGCATCAACCAGTATTAGACATAAACCTACACTGTTAACTTGTGTGGGATCCATATGAACTCTAGACAGAACTTCTTTTAATTTAATGAAGGCTGTTTGGTGTGTACTAGTCAATTCAAACTCCATATTCTTCTTTCGCAACTCAGAAAACACTTCAATTTTTTCGGAATATTTTGACAAGAATTCTTTTTTATTAGTTGGAGAAGATACATTTAATATTTTTTGTATTAATGTCAGGTCCAGCGAAATACTGTTTTTCTGAAATTTGGTAACCCAAGAATGTTAATGCTTTCCGATTATATATACTTATCTTTGTTTATCATCATACTTACCCTCGTCCACTTATCCATTACAAATTTAGTTTCTTGTTTCAGTTCTTCAATGGCTGCACCTAAACATATATCATCCTGATAAATTATCATATTTTCTACTCTCCCCGCTAAGAAATTTTCCATAGATTTTTGAAAAATCGAGCCAGTTGTCTTAGTTCCAAATGGTAAGCATCTAAGTAAGCCTATGGGAGAGTTTATTGTTGTGATTTCCTTAAATTCTATTTAAATTTGGTGGTACACATTTTTGAAAACAATTTTTGTAAAATATTTCACTCCTGCCAGAAAATGTAGTATGTTTTCTATGTTTGGAATAGGGAGGGAATCTGAACAAATCTTATGATTTATGCCTACTTTGTAATCTCTACAAATTTTAAAATCATCATCAGGTTTTCTTAAAAACATTTGCTGCCTCTGTGTTCTACATATTGAAGAATGTCTTCTTCTACCATTCTTTGCAGCATATCAACTACCATTGGCTTTATATGAATGGGAAGCCTACAGCTTTCAAAATATGATGGATAGATATTTGTTTTTAACTTAAGGCTCACGTTATAGTTTTTTAATGTCCCAGTTTCAGGACTTCCACTATTCATAGTATCGCACCCGGCCGGAAGCTACTGCCGGCTACTCAAACGTCTAAAAAGTGCCACCGCAGAAAATAGAACGAATGCCATTAACTCCTGGTGACTCAGCTTCAGCAGCGACAGCAGCAGCGGGCCGACCTAACTTCAGCAGCAGGCCGACCCAACCTCAGCAGCAGCCGAACATTATATGCGATAGTCCTTTTTAGGACTAACCTGGTCACATGATATGTGACAGTCCTTTTCAGGACTAACCTGGCCACATGATATGCGATAGTCCTTTTTAGGACTAACCTCGACCCAACTTCAGCAGCAGCAGCGGGCTGACCCAACTTCAGCAGCAGCAGCAGGCCGACCCAACCTCAGCAGCCAAACATAATATGCGATAGTCCTTTTCAGGACTAACCTGGCCACATGATATGTGATAATCCTTTTCAGGACTAGCCTGGCCACATGATATGCGATAGTCCTTTTCAGGGCTAGACTGGCTACATGATATGCGACAGTCCTTTTTAGGACTAACCTAGCCACATTATATGCGAAATTCTTTTTTTTTACAACTACCAAGCTGCATTCTTACATGACTGTCATTCTAAGGACGAACAGGCTACACCAGCATCGTCTGCACCAATCCTCTCTCTTCTTAAATGCCGATGCGCTCTTTACTAAAGGGCAGACATCCGGGGATCGACGGCACCTCAAATACCGATGTTCCATCTGCCTGCCTCAGAGCTGC
The DNA here is from genome assembly GCA_963932145.1 of Acanthosepion lycidas. Lineage (NCBI taxonomy): Eukaryota > Metazoa > Mollusca > Cephalopoda > Sepiida > Sepiidae > Acanthosepion > Acanthosepion lycidas. The sequence continues at coordinate 16,318,123 of OZ010606.1, forward strand.
CACCTAGAACCCTAACAACAATCCTTCAACTGGCACTTCCTGACTTCACGATTGAACTACACAAAACAATTCCTTTACCTACATTTGTCCAGATCGACAAATAAATCCGACGTTTGCTATTCTAAACCTCTGCCTTTGTTCCTCATTGTCTTAGCTGTTCACACCTTTCTTCATTAAAAACTTGCGGGGCGACATTCCTTATTGGCCCCACAACAATAGCATTAAGTAAACATGTGCTATTAATATTTATCAAATCAGTTCCTACTAAACTGTGACTTTTTATACAGTCTGCAACCATAATAGTGATGGTTTCAAATTTATTTTTTGTCTCAAAAGTGCCTTGAAAGGAACCTAATATTTTTTATACATGTTTCATCAAACTGTCTTAATCTTACTAAGCTTTTCTTTAATTTTGGTTTCAATAATTGTTCCCAAAAATTCTTCAGAATAAGACTCACTTCACATTTTTAAGTTTACAGTGTTTAATTTAATATTCATGAAGGTATTCTTTTTGTTGCTCCTTTCTGTTGAAAAAGTGTTTGACTTTTTATATTGTCGTGTATTATTTCAACAGTTTTTACACTGGTATCTTACCATCTACATATGACTTGAAAGTGATTTTTCTTTTTGCACTTATTACATGTCTGTCCCATGCTGGACATTTCACTCTCTTTGATTCATGTTTAGTTGTAATATCTGCGTTTTATCATTGTTCTTTTTACTGCACACGTGTATAGGTTTTTCTGTATTAGAATTTACTTGTTTTTGTACAAATAACCTGAAGATCATTTGTCTTATTTTTACTTTTTGTTTTGCTTACCTAAAGGTATATTTATCAACTTTGCATTTTCTACTCTTGTTTGTTTTTATCAATTGACTAGTTTAAAAGCCACCCTATTGGGTGGCATTTAAGCTAGCTTCTGTGGAGTGCTCTTGATTGGATCTTTGGGCCAACAATGACACTTCATAAATGGAGTACATATTAAATTTTTATTAAACTTGAACAATATTTTTCAAACAATTTTTCAAAACAATGATATAATTTGTCTATTTGGAACTTATTGCAAAACTGCATGATAAGCAACATTTGTGGTTTTCCCATTCAAGGTCACTACAAATAGTTTGTTTCCATTCACAACTGTTGAAAAACCAACATAGAGCTCCCGTGAGAAAAGCAGGGTTCCATCAGATGAAGTCCAGTTACTTTCAATGATTGCCCTTGGGACTTATTGACTGACATTACATAGCTCACTCTCACTGGAAACTGAAATGTTTTGAACTTGAAAGGAAATAAGGGGATTCTTGGAATTAAAACTCTTTCCTGGAACATTAAAAATCTCTGCTTCCAAGAGATGAGAAAGCATCTTCTTGACAATTAACCTTGTTCCATTACAAAGCTTTGGAGGATCCAGATTTCTCAATAGCATAATTGGCACATTTTCTTTTAGTTTCAGCTTATGTGATGGCATTCCAAGATGTTTCAATGAGTTCAGGAACTCTATTGGATAATTCAATGCCTGCTCTTGTTCAACCACAGTGTCAATGGAAAAATACTTCATGCTTTCTTTTGGAGTTGCTTGGAGAAGTTTTCAGTTGATGCAATCCACAGTTTGATTCTTGGGAGCTAATATGACCCTCTCACAAAGCCAGTTTGAATCCATGAAATGGTGTTTCATGTTTGGATAAACATTGTCTGTATTTCTGAGATGAGGTATTATGTATGCTATTTACATTGTTCAGACTATTGTCCTCATTTTTGTTGCCATATTTATCACAACGTTTCTATATCTCTAAAGCCAACTCTCTAGTTAAGATACGTAGATGACATCTTCATACTCTGGCCACACCAGGAAGGTCCAGGTTCTACTGGACCATGTGAACTCAATAAGACCTTCAATACAGTTCATGATGGAGAAAGAAACAACACACTCCCATTCCTGGATGTTTTAATATCTTGAACAGAGCATAAGTGGCAATCCAGAGACATTAGATAAGGAATTGGTCAGTATAAGCAGTACCCTGGGTACATGGCAGCAGCCCCAATAAACTAGGATGGGCAGGTACAAGAGGAGGACAACAACACTCAGAAAACAGTCTGCCTGCCTTATGTGAAGGGGTTATTGGAGAAAATACAAAGGATCTGAAGTCCATATAACATCAGGACAACCTTCAAAACCTTGACGACACTTTGCAGATATCTCTTCTGAGTAAGACCTCCCTATAGATGAGAACATGACTAAAGACTGTGTATACACCATCCTGTGCAGCTGTGGAAAGAAATATAAAGGGGAGACAGGCTGCCCCCTTAAGGTAAGGCTTCAAGAACACCAAAAAGCTGTAACACAAGGAGAAGAGGAGAAATCAGGCGTGGCTGACCACATATGGAGAGAAAAGGGAGATCACTGCCCTCTGTGGGATCAGATTGAAATCATAGATAAAAAACATCAGTGGAAAATTTGTAAACTTAAGGAATCAGCACATATGCTAGGCCACAAAAACCTCCTGAGCCAACCAAGTATAGAAATGAATATAAAATGGGAACCAGTAATAAGGAGTGTCAGAGAAAAGCAATAATAACAATGAAAATTGCAATATGAATTCTGGTAAAAAACATGCAATGATAACAGCAAAAATTGCAATATGAGCAGTGGTAGAAAAATAGCTGCTGAAGTTTATAAGTCCCAGAAATTCATACATATGGCACAGTGGATAAAGGTGTTGGTTAGATCCAGTGACAGTATGAGTTCAATACCTGGGTAAGGCAGTGGAGAACTTAGAGAGGTGAATTAACAGGAGATAACTTATAACTGACATCCATTAGACATGGCACGTGGAACTAGAACAGTCTACCCCAGTGAGCAAAATAAAGGGTTCAGTTTAACATTCCAACCATCTGAAGAAGGCCGGAGTGTACAACGGCCGAAATGTTGTGATAAATATGGTAACAAAAAAGAGGACAATAGTCCAAACATTGTAAATAATGGTCAGTCAAGTCTTGGATACTTGAGACTGAAACTCCACAACCATTTTGGTCCATTTCAATGGTTCCATTGCCAAGCTGCAACAGCAAAGCAGCAAATCTTCCTGCTTCAAGGTCATCTGTGATTCTAACTCTCATATTTGTTTTCAGGATGAGTCTTTGAACATGGTTTCAGATGTAAGAATTTTTCAGGCAAGGATTTCATCAGTTGGAGTTCCTCTTGCAATGTCTGGTAATATTTGTCTAAAATCTCCAGAGAGTAGCAGGGTGATACCTCCCTTGATTTGTGAATTCTGTCTAATGTCTTTGAGTGTTTTGTCCAAGGTCTCAAATGCTCGCTTCTTGTGTGCCATGATACATTCATTCCAGACAATGAAGTTTGTCTCCTTCAGTAGCTTAGCCAAGTTGGTTCCTATTTTGTTGCTGTAAATAGGGGTTTCATTGTAGTTCAAATCCAATAGAAGTTTGAAGGTGCTGTGCAATGTACGCTCTCCAGTCAAGAGAGTAGCAGCAATTCCAGATGATGCTACTGCCAAAGCTACTTTTCTTTTGAGTCTCACTGCAGATAAAATAAGGTTAGTTACAAAAGTTTTACCAGTACCTCCAGGTGCATCCAAAAGAAAAATCCCTCCACTGTTGTTGCTGATGTCATCAAGGACCTTCTGATACATTTGCTGTTGTTCTTGGTTCAACAGGGACTAATTGTTTTGAACACATTGCTGCAGTTCTTCTATGTTGTATCCTGTTTCTCTCAAAATTTCTCTGTTTGGATTTGGCAGACCAAAATTTCTGAGATCTCTTTGTGCCAAGTTCATCACTTTGTCTTTAATTTCACAGAAAGCTAAATTTGCAATCTAAGGATTCAATTCCAAACCTGGATGAGCAAGTCTCATTTGAAGATGATGAGATATTTAAAAGTTTGAGAATTGTGTTGCTTTAATTGAAAAAATGTGACACACAGACATTTTCACATTTATTATATAGATAGTTTAAATTATTTTATTGTATGTTATAAATAATGACTTCATAATCTCTGAGTATTTTAGCCTGATTATATTTTAAGTTTTTGAAATTTAACAAACCTTTTGTTATTTGTGTTTGTTTACTTATGTCCTCAAATGTAATGCCCTGTGTTCCTTTGAATTTTGTCAGTAGGGCCGAGAGTGAGTGGAGGCCATATGGTCTGGGCAGTGTACGGCTTTCCTATACTACTGTCCAGGCCTGCACCCTGGAATGATCACTCCAGTTTCACCACCAAATGACTGCCAGATAAACAAATGTCTACTAGGTAACTCATCAAAAAGTAACAATCAAAGAAAAAAACAAAAAAATCAATAATAACAATTTCTTTTACACCTAAAAAAATTAAAATAGAATTGAATAAAAATTGTAAAACTCACCATCATCTAAAGTTTTAAGAAGATGCTCTGAAAATTCTGATGGTTCCAGGACAATACTGTTGTAAATAGGTCTTAAACTTTGGTTTTTCTGCTTGAGAAGTGTATCCTTTATATGCAGCTTACAGATGTTATAAAATTGTTCTCTGTTATGGAATAAATATATGTATATTTTCTAGATAAAACCAGATTGAAACAGTAAGCATGGCATATAAATGTAATCTTCTTCAACATATCTATTGAGGGTTTGGCTAAAGAGAAATGCATTGAACTGTTTCATTTCATTTGCAGTTCAGCAATCATGTGATACAAAATGATAATGTTATAATGAAAAATCAATTCTGTTATAAATACATTGTCTTCAAAAAGAGGCATCAAATCAACCAGTAAATATCAATGTATTGTTTGACCAATAAATAACTGATAATTTTGAAGTACCATGAATATTTTGGCTATCATTAACAAACAGTGAACTAGATGTAATCAAGAAAAAATGGCCACCCATTCAATAAGTCAGTGTTCAATTGCAAAGAAAAAATACAGGCTTGGTGAACAATAGCAGTATTGGATTTATGAAGAGATAATCAGGGTCATCATTACCCTTCAAACATGAGAAAATAACATGTACATGCAACATACTTTGAAAATTTAAGTAAAAAAGATCTTTAGTTATTACTAATTCCAAAAACTAATATTTTATAACAATATTCAGGAATATTGGATAAAATATAGATAATATACAAACTTAGAAGGGTTTTACAAAATAAGCATCACATTTTATTGAGTATGATGGTTTTAAAAATAATATGTACAGCAATTATATTTGTTACAATGAATGTAAAAATGGAAAAATATTGTAAATAAAGTAGATATTAGATTAATTTGTAATGAATATAAAGCACATAAATTTGTCATAGAACAAGTTTTGTCATATTTATATTTTTTAAAATATCCATACAAACAAAAAGCAAAAAATAATATATTTAAATATTTATAGTAGATGTGCAGGTGGTGTAATGAATAGCAAAATGAGAAATCAGACAGCCAAGTTCAAATTCCAATCAGATTTGTTACATTCACTTCAGTGTAAATACGCTTGGAAAAGGTATGAACCTATCTCTTTTTCTCCCAGCTATGGGTAAATAGCTGGGCCCTATATTCTTGGATGGCAGCCAGATTTAGGAGAAGGAAAACTGAATTCAAACCAGCCTGGAGAGGGTTTGGTTCCATCAGGCTATCTTACCCAAGTTATACCATTGCTGTTATGGCTGCAGTATACATGTTGCATCTACAACATTATGGGTTATGGTTATGGGACCGTGAATGATAAATAATATTGATAAGCATTTCCCAGTTTTCTAAAATTTGTTTACTTACTTTGTATAAGAATCTGAAGGAATATGAACAATTTGAGAAGAAAGAAATTTTACCTTCTGACAGAAAATTCTTTATTAAAATCAACTAATTTTAGAATTTCTGACAATGATAACCGCCATGATTCTCTCCATCTGTAAAGAAAAATGAAAAATATAAATGACAATTCATCATTAATATAGGATTAATTTGTTAAATGAATTTGTTTTCTGAAAAGAATTTTCCCAGCCAATTTCATTTGATGCATTTGAGCATTGTGTCATGTATTTTATGGTCATGGATACATCATTGCAGTTATTATTTTAGTTCTTTGTCATGAGAAAGGACACATTTTACTTGATAACAATCTAGATTTGTGCAAAATAAATTTAATTTTGACAAAAGTGAGATAGTAATAACCTTTTCAAAAGGTATCCAGTATCATCTTTTAGTTGACCCTGAAGCCAAAGCATCTCTTTCATGCTAATATTTTCAGTTGGGTGAAAAACAGGAAATAGTTTAGTGTCCATAAGTGTTTTCTGTGAAAGTTTCTGAAAAAAATAATAGGAATAAAACAGTCTGTGAGATTAATCATTCAAACTTAATTACTATTTTTTTTTTTTTACAATGACAGTTTGAATTCAGGAATATTATATTTCATATATATATATATATATATATATATTTGTTTGAATAAAAACAGACCACTTTAAGGTTCCATGTAATAAGTTATTTCACCACAACCCCTTTAACAGGGCTCTGGATCATCAGACTTTACTTCCAAAGGTTGAAATGAAAAATGAAAAGAAATTCACACGTTTTTGATGGACCTCATCAAGCATATGTAAAATTAACGAAGTGAGGAAGTGAGGTGGGAGAGAAGATCTTCTCTTCTAAAGATAAAGATCTTATCTTCTCTCCCACCTCACTTCCTCACTTCGTTAATTTTACATATGCTTGATGAGGTCCATCAAAAACGTGTGAATTTCTTTTCATTTTTCATTTCAACCTTTGGAAGTAAAGTCTGATGATCCAGAGCCCTGTTAAAGGGGTTGTGGTGAAATAACTTATTACATGGAACCTTAAAATTGTCTGTTTTTATTCAAACATATCTGCTTTGAATTTTACATTGAGCTCTCTGGATATCATCCTCCTTGGGTCTACCCATACGGATTACCTAGTTTTGCATAAACTATATATATATATATATATATATATATAAAGGTAAAACTCCCATTGGTATATAAGCCAAGTGGATCCTAGTAATATAAAAATATTAGAACTGATCCATAAAAAAGAGCTCGATGTATTTTATTTATACAGAGGAATATATATATATATATATATACACACACACACACTGGGTGCGATGGATAAATTGTCGTCTAAATTATGCAAAAATGAAAATAACACTGACATCTCATTTTAACAGATATATTTATCAAAAATATCTTGAATTACTAAAGAGTAAATTTATTTAATAAAATTGCAATTGGCTTCAACCACGGCCTCCAGACAACTTCAGAATCTCCTGCAATTCTTCTGGACGGTTTCCTTGTTTAAGTAGGTGACTGCTGCCATAATCCTTGCCTTCAGTTCATTATTGATGTTACAAGGAGCTTTCTTGGTCTCTCACTCAAATGCACCCCATACAAGTGTGTTGCAAGTCTGAGGAGTTATGTGGCCAGATGTAAGGGGTGATGTTGGGTTCTCCTGCTTGCATGGCATGATGTGGAGTCCTGTTGACAGACATAGGTTCTACCAGCAGCCACCCTCTTGACCCAGAGCAGCACTATCTCCTCAAGGCACTTGATGTAGGCATCTGTGTTGAGTCTGAGGCTATCACCAACAAATTTGGGAGCTTTTCTTATCAGAACTGTCAGAGTGAGTTTTCTCAGCTGATGTACCTTCATAACCACCATTAGACTCATCCAAGTCTTTCTGAATCTTCAGCATTGTCTTCAGATTGATACCCAAACACTCTGAAATATTCATATTAGAGCTTTCAGCATGACTGCCAAACAGTACAGCATGCCATTCCCAAATTTCTGGCAGAGTGAATTGCGGCATGGTGTTCTTTTTTCAGACAGTGCCTAATTGACCCTATTATATTGTACAGTCGACAAAATCAAAAACAAACAAGAATGAAATAACCGCCAGACAAAATACTGTTTAAAATAAAATGGTGTCTACTCAAATACAGTTATCCATTAAAAAAAATAACATATATATATATATATGTATATATATATATATATATATATATATATATATATAGGTAGTTGGTGCCTAAAGGTAAATTGTGTCTATTCTACATCAGACATTCTATTCTCATTAGCATCAGCATATCTGTACTTATTCAGTATGTAAGTATGCATTACAGATGTTGTTGTTTCAATGCAGTTCAGTTTCAGTAATTTTAGTTCTGATTTTCAATACAACCACTTTTTATATAATAGTAAAGAAATTCTGTTTAAACATGAATTTAAGCATACTTAATGAATACAGTTTCCACAAAAAGTCACCTACAAATCCTCTACAATCCTAATCATCACAAAAACTAGCCCAAAACTACTAGATTTCATCAGTAATATAACATGCAAAAAAAAATTCCCCCAAGTCTGACTTCATTTTTTATTTCTTGTTGAGAAAGGACACAGGTGTGTTCAAAAATATACTATAAATATTATTAGTCTTACCATCAATATTATTTTTGTTGTCTTTTTTATCTCTTTAATTTTAGAGGTATCACTATTGTAAAACTGGTTGAATATGTGGTTAGGTATGACAGACATGTTTGTGCCTGTGTGTATTTTAAAATTAACTTTTTTGCCATTCACTTAATGTCAGCTCCCCATGAGTCTGCCTATTGATATAGATCTCAAGAAAATATTGCTGACATTTTTTATTTCATGGACAGCAGTTGAAATACACATTTCTTGTAGTCCCCTTTCTTTTTACATGCATGACATCTCACGCCTCTAGTGGGACATTGTATTTCATTTTGCTACCACATTTGTGACACTTAAACTAGTTTTTGTTCTTTTTCTTGCCTACGTGTTTTTTTTTTGTTTGAACTTTGTATGTGACTGTCTGCCAAGTGTTTTCTTCCTTCAAGATGCACTGTTGCTGTCTGACAGATACTTCTAAAAGTAAGAATTTCCTTCCAGCTGCATTCTTTCTGATAGATGTGACTTTGAAAGTGCAACTACAAGATGATCTCAGATTAATTCCTCTTTCAAAACTCCATAGTTACAATGTTCAGCTAGCATACACAGAGCAGTGATGAAAGAATCTATGGACTCATTAGATCCATGTTGATGCCTGTTAAAGCCGGCTTGTTCATATATTATGTTTTTCTTATCAACCAAAAAATGAGTGTAATCTCTCTTTAACATCATCATAATCATTCACCCACTGCCCACACCTCAAACAAATTTAAGTTTTTTAGTATATTGTTAGCTTCATCTCCCATACAATAAATTAGTGTATTTACCTGATTTGCTTGTGTCACTGCATGTAGATTGCTGGATTGACAGAACGTTTCAAAGTGTCAAATCCATTTTTCCAATTCCAAAGATTTTTAAAAATCAAAGGATTCTGGTGGCTTTATTGTGAATGATACACATGTTGGAGCAGCCATATTGGATTTGTTCATCTTGCCCCTTTTTTCTGTTTAACTTAAAAACTTACTCACTGGTTTACTTCTGACACTGTATTGTGTTAATACTTAAAATACTTGTGGGCAAATAACAACATAATACATTTAGTCAAAAGTATCTTTCATCAGGTTTCATTTACACATGTTGCATTTTTTCTCCCACCACACCAACAGTAACCTTTACTCCTCCCTGTAATAGGGCAAAGTTGTTTCAATTTGACCACTTGGGTCAAGGTAACATCAGTTAGATGCTGTTTGGTTACAATTTAAATTAACTATTTTAAGCTGATCTGTGCATCAGTGTGCTGAAAATTTCTCAGCCTGGTCAAGAAGGAATTCCAAAACAAATTCTTGTGCTTCATCAATTGGTCAGATTGTGGGAAGTGAGCCAGGTTGAGGATTTTGGGAAATAGTTTGACCTCTTTGAATGACACTATGGTATATTCTGTCAGATGCTCAACATAACCTCCATAATGTAATTTTGGTAAATATTTTCACTTGTGCTAACGTTTTTCAATAAGACAAAATTCATTGTATCCTTACTTTTGATGACAATAAGAAACATCACAAACTTTTATGCTACTGAACAAGATTAATGCAGGTTTCAGATATTTATTTTTTGTTCCTAAAGTTATTCAACTAGAATGCATTGACTAAGATTTTGGGCTTTTTAATGATTTGAAATAGCTGTAATAGAAGTAATTTTCAAGTTCTCTAAAGGAGTTTTCTATTATGATATCAATGATATCAAATATTCATCAGTAATCAAATGTTACCTAGATATCTAAAATGAAAACATCACTTGAAATTTCTTAAAACTAAAAATTTTGATTTAACAACAGAATTTCTATTCCTTAAAGTGTTCCACTGTTAACGTTCAACTTTCATTCAAGTAAAAAACATAAACAGTTATTATGGCTCAACTTGTATTCATCTGATTAAAAAACATAAACAGTTATTATGGCTCAACTTGTATTCATCTGATTAAAAAACATAAAGACCTATTAAGGTTAAATTTACAAAAATAAAATATAAAACATGAAGAGCTATTAAGGTACAAGTTGTAATCACTTCCCCCACCAAATAATATGATGGGCTATTAATGTTCAACTTCTATGCATCCAAATATAAAACATGAAACAATATCAAGATTCAACCTTTACTCATTTACATATAGAACATGAAGATGTAGTGCGAAGCATGAAAAGTTATTGTTTCAACTTTTGTTCATCTAAGTACAAGACATGAGATGCTATTAAGGTTCAATTTACTCTCATCCAAATATGTAACATGAAAGGCTGCTAAGGTTGAAGAAGAAATTGCTGCTTGGATTGGATGAAAGGCTGCTTGGATTGAAGAAGAAATTTCAGATTACAAAACAGGAAGAGTTATAAAAGTTGAACTTGTCACACTTTATATGAACTTGTTGTCACACTTGTAATACGCTTGTGTTATGGCAGAATTTTGTCAACAATTTATAAGAAGCCTGAACAAAAATGTTCACTCTGACATGGGAACTCCAGGCATCTAAGAAAACTAATATCTATTACTGTAAAAAACAGTAAATGTGGCACAAGTCCAAAGACGAGGGAAGGAGATGCTTGTCTTCACTCCCCTAACTTTAACTGAGTTAATCACATTTACTAATCCAATTAAACTTCAATGTTCCTTTCACCTTAACAACCCATTTGTAGGAATATTTTCATACAACAATCACCAAAACAACACATGTTCTCACTGAAATTCTTATTAATACCCAATATTTACAATTCAAGTGGGGAGGAGAATAAAAATACAATGATTTTTATTAACAGTTTAAAAAAAAAAGAAAAAAAAAGAAAAATGAAAATTATGAAATGAAAGTTATTTACAGTGAATAAAGGATGAAAAAAATGTGTGAGTATGGGTCTCAACTAATGATTTAAATTCTGGGAGAAAAACATGTTAACTAGGCCAAAAGGGAGTGAAAGTGACAAAAATTAAAATAAGTTAATTAGTTGAGGAAATGCAGATAACCAAACTAGATCTGAAGAGAAATTGAAAGAGTTTATATTGAGTTCCATGTTTGAATTCATTTTAATAGAAAAGTGGGAAAAGCCTCCTGCTGCTAACTAGAATTGGAGTTGGGAAAGAACTATCATCAGCAAGGATTGGCTAACCTTCTCCTTGCAGGTAAGTCTATCATTTGTTTAAATAAATAAAATAAAATTAATTGAATGAAACCTTTACTGAATAATTGAGAAAAAGTATATCATTTAAAAATAAAATGTCAATTAAAAATTTATTTTTTCAAAAAACTGATAAAAATGTCAAGTTTAACAAAAAAAGAAATCAATATTTTTACACTGAACAATCATAAGAGGTGATCTGAAATAGTTTGAACTTTGTTCATTATTAAAGAATTTTATATTGTTAAGTGAAGATTAAAATGAAAATACTTCATTTGCATAGCAAAGATCTTGTTCGCTGATGCCAGTATTTTGGAGGAATATTTTCCATTTCTGGTTGCAAAATGTAGTGTCTTCATTTGTTAGTGGAACCTGGAAAAAGACAAGAACAGAATTTATGCACTAATTTAATGTTTTTTATCATATGAAAAGATAAATAAAATTCAAGTTTATCATATATATAGAGAGAGAGAAAGATAGATAGATAGATAGATAGATATGGGGAGAAAGATGCATGACAAAGTGTAAACGTTTTTGTGTGACAGGTTTTGTCCTTTAGGACTTCATCGGAGTATGTTTGATGCAACTATTCATGAGCATAAACAAGAGTCACTGGGAATTTTAACTTTAAAAATATATTTCTTTTATATATCTGTTTATTATAATTTAGCCAATTTCATTTAGATTCCTTTTTTTTTTGTTTCCATCACTTTTGTTATTAAATATCCCACATTGTGATAAAAGAATGGTGGAATATTAAGAACCCGGATGCAAATTTACTGTGGATGATCTAGTGATTAAAGCATTTTATAAACATTTTTGTCTTAGTTTAATTACTTTTAATTAGAGGAGGATATTTTTTAGCAAAATTGTGGTCAGTCTCGTTATGATGAGCAACTAATGTGTTTAATGTGTTGTTTTGTAAAATATCCCTTTTGTGTTCATACAATCTTTTATTTAAATTTCTTGAGGTTTCTCTGATATATTGTTTGTGGCTATCATTACAGGTAATAGAGAAAATTCCTCCTTTCAGTTTTAGCTTATTGTTTTGTTTTGTATTGATTAAGTCTTTTATTGTTTTAGACATAATTGTGACAAATTTTATATTGAGTTCAGATATATTCCTTTCAATTGTAGTTGTGATAGAATAAGTGGGTAGAAATAATTTCAATTTTTTTTCATTGGGTTTGTCAGAAGAAGCCACTTTTCTATTTTGGAATGTTTTACAAGGCTTTTTTGCATTGAATATGAAATAGATAAGGCTTGGGATAAGATTGAATGTATTTTCAATAAATTTCTCCATTTCCTGTAAATATTGAGGGCTGCAAATTCTCAGGGCTCTTTAGAATATGATGATTATTCTGGATTTTATTATTTATTATTATATATATAATATATATATATACATATATATATAAAATTGTGATGATGATAACAATTGTTATTAAAGATTAAAAATAATAATGATGTAATTTGATAAACAACTTAGCAGTTTTAATTTTGCAAAAGAAAGTAATTTTTCCTTTATTAAAATCATTTCTACAGTAATAGTGATTTCTTAAGCATTTTTATTAAAATAATAAAAGTTATAATTTTTGTTTGTTTGATGAAGTACTTTTTAAGAAGAAAATTATTATTTAATGATTAAAGTAGTGAATAAGAAAAAGTAATATCTAGTAGAACATGAAACCTGTCTTTGTGTATCTCTCCTTAGATGAGTGGTTGTTTTGTAATTAAGCTATGAGAGTGAAACAAGTGTTATCTTTGTTCATTATTCGTATCAATGATTTATTACAAATATATCAATCCTCCCAAAGTTGCTATGTATTGTATTATTGTGCAAGTATTTGCAACCTGTAAAAAATATATTAAAACAAACATATACACATTTGGATAGTTATTTACAATTAGTGAAAATTAATTCTTATAAAAGATTACATATATAGAAAATCATCCTAACACTGGCGAATATGAAATAAAAGTTTAAATTAAGCAGTGGTATCATTATATAAAAAGGCACTTTGTATGAAATGAAGTAATTAAGTACTTTACCATAAGTTGATCCAGAATCCCATGGATTGTTAACACATATTTGCTAGTTTGCAAAGTTTTTAAATGAATATTGAATCCCTGGATTACAATTGAGTCAGCAAACTTAACTGTCTTCTTCTGAAAAAAAAATTCTTAATATTAACATTATATAAGAATTAGATTTTTAATATAATTAATTTATAAACAACTGATTTGTACCCTAACCAAAAGAACTTGTATCAACTATTCTATACATAAAGAGATCATTAAAATATTTTAAATTGTTCACTAAATTTAAAAAAAAAAAAAACGTTTATAATTTTGAAAAATTTATGAATTCTTGATTAACTTTTATTTATTTTTTATTTTAACAAATTTTGACTTCCATCATGAAACCCATACTAATTATTTATTGATTTAAACTTTAACTAATTATTTATTGATTATTTGACTTTAACAATAAATATCAATGAATTTGGAAGATAACATTTTAGATGCAATGTCAGTATGCTGAAAAACAGTTCTAATGAAAAAAATGTAAATGTAAATAAATGTTAAATTTACAAGATTAATTTTTGATAATTTATGTAATTATATTTTAAAGAGCGAGGAGGGAAAACATGTCTTTTTAATAAATGATATTCAATGTGAGATAAAATTTCATTTGAGATTTTTATGTTTTTACCAACTTCATAAAAAATTGAAATTTTATATATCTAGGTTTAAAATTTAAATATACAAACTTTAAAATATCCAAATTAGTAAAAGCTCTATGTTGTACATTATCATGAATTTGTGAGCCTATATTTCATTGTACATAATTTTACAGAATGAATCAGACTGTTAACTGATGTTGTCATCTGTATCCAATTATTGGCATTGTTATCCTCTCTATTACCTTTCTCACCCCTGGTGGTGGTGGCGATGGCTATGAATCAAAGAGAGTTTGATGAAGCTATTCTAATGAATTTGATTTTGGCGGACAACACTGTGTGATAGAGAAGCTCACACATGGCTCAAAGAGGACTGAGACAGGTGAGATATGGCAAACCTGGTTGCATCAGGCTGTTGGATGCTTGGTTTGTCAAGGTCTGAATGGCACTCTTCTGTTTGGCCATTGAGATCGTGTCAATCTTTGCCTATTTTGCTTTTGGGGTCTTTGGGGGTTGGTCACATTCAGTCTGGTACCTCTTCCTTGACTTTACTGCCATGTTTAGCCCTACAGGAGTTGGAGCTTCAGATAGCTTTGCACCTGGGATCACTGGGACATGCAAGCCCTCTATTGTGACAATGAACAACCATATATGTTTTATACTGGATGGTGAAGTGAACAGTTCATTAACAAATATATCACTTTGAATTATTATTACTTTAATGATAATTATAGAAATGAATTAATAAATAAGAAAAGAATAAAAGTATAAAATTAACATTAAATATATAAGAACATTTTTTTATTATTGTTACTAAAAATAAATATTTGAGAGATAAATAATAAAGGAAGAAATTCACTACTGCACCAATAATAAATAGAAAAGAAAAAAGTAAACAAAATAACGTTATGACTCAAAATGCTTTCCCTAAAATTTGAAAATACATCCTCATCCATAAAAAAAATGTTATGTCACTACAATCAATGAATGAGAAGAGGATGAAAGAATAATATTATCGGCAAATGATGTTAAAAATGTTTGAATGATAAATGATAGGGAAAGAAACCAAGAATACTGAACCAATAGTCAGAGATGAGTAAAACAAACATTTATGTTTTACATATATAATTAAGTACATTAAATTTGGAGCTGTAGGTGGCTTAATGGTTAACAGCATGGAAAATAGATCAGTGAGACACATTCAAATTCTAACTGTTAATATCTTTCTTCTATATTTTTTATGAGAAAAAATCCAACTTTACTGGAATAAAAACATAAAATAATATAAAAGTAAGTTTTATTTACATTAAGTTCCATTTTAAGTCCACTACAAATGGACTCCTTTCCGACCTGGATGTGCCCGTTCATATAACAATTGGTCACAACAGAGCCAGGTCCAATTGTCACTTGACCTTGAAGAATGCTATTAATAACCACACTGCTTTCTACTATATCTACAGTGTCCTGTAATAAAGAAAATATACATAAAAAATAACAGTTCCCAGACCTATAAAAAATGTCAAAACAGGTAAAACTAAAAATAGAAATGACATTCAGTAGCTTTGCTAGTTTAGACCATTGGTACATGTTAAATAACACAAGTTCAATTTTTCTTCACAGTTACTTTTCTTGTTGAAAGTTGTGAAGGCTGAATAATTTATCAGCTGAAAAAAGAATAAAGAGCAATAAAACAATCAAGATACTAATAAGAAAAATGTGAAACAATGAAAATATTTTATCTCAAAAGTTTAGATTAAGAAGAAATTGTACTACAAAATAGTTTATGCAGTACTTTAAAAATCATTCATACTTTTTGCTACAATTTCAACTGATAATGATTACAAATGATAAGTAATTATTATGTTATTCAAATCCTTTGAATTAGGTTGACATTATTTATCTTCTTTTTTTGTTTCATATCTGCTTATCTTCCAAATTGCCACAAAGTTTGAATGATCTTTATAGCTGAGGAGCAAACAAAATATTGAAATAAATAATAAATAATTAGGATAATATTAAATATCTGCTTAATCTTCCAAAAAGAAAACTTACATCTAATGAAGAATGTGTAATTGGATTCCAGACAAGTGACTTGGATGCATTCATTTTAAGTGGACAGTGAATAATCTGAGAGAGAAATTCAGTAGAAGAAGTAGCCAAGTAATTGTATTGGCCTGCCTCAATTATATCTACAATGAAATAAAAAAAGAATCTGCAATGTTTTGTGTTATAAACAAGTGATTTTATTTGATATAAAAAATTTACAAATATAACAATTATTCATTTTTGATTTTACTTAATTTCAGTTGTTTTCTATTGCAACTACTCAGACTATCATTCTATGGCCGCATGGATCAGAAATGAAGAATAAGATTCATCATAAGTTTATTTTGTATTTCCACTCTGTAATGGTGGCTTGAGTAAATGAGGTAGAAAGCAACTGAAGATGGAAAAAATAATACTCAAAAATTAATCATGGTTGACAATACATCATCTAAAAATAATTTAAAACATCCAAGATTATGCTCAAGGTACCATATTTACACTTAAAATAGTGAAACTAAACTGAAGCATCTCTTTTAAGTTAAATTTTGGTTTATAGAACTGAAAGATAAATTCTTCTTACTGAAACAATATTAAAAATAAACAAATTTGTGCTTACAAAACATTTCAGGAAAATTACTCTTATGCAAAATTTATTTCTCATTCATTAATATTTCATTATTTGAAATGTATTCATTATTTTTCATAGTGTATTTAATAGAAGAAACTATAAGAATACATACAAGGACATATTTTGAAATCATGAAGTTCATCCCATAAAATCTGCCTGATTTCTTTTGTGAGCGTTTCTGAATTTTTTGAATTAAAATCATCTTCAGTCACACCAGTGGCCATTGGGAGTAGCACATCAAAGAAAAGTGATAACTGCAAATATAAAACCATTTTTATAATCAACTAAAACAATTTTAAAGATTTATTATTGAGTAATTGAAAATTAATTTCAAATTAGATTTCAGTTTTAATATATGAATATAATATTATTTAGAAAAATTTCAAAGAAATGAAAAGAATGATATTTAGAATTTATTTAGTTATTTGTTATTCTTAGTGGAACAACCTGCCTGCCTTTTGCATACTCAGAAAACTCAGAAACAAGTTTCTTTTATCTGAGAAATTCTCAAATATTAACACAAGCCACAACTTATACTAGATTTCATTTTAGTTCTAATATGTGTAAAATTAGATTATTATCATATGTTTTTTTCAACATTGATTTATTTAGCTCTTCATAGTTAATTTTATTTTTATAATGAGGATCACTCCAAATTGTTATTGTTTTAATTTAATGACTATTTTAATTTCAGCTTGTACATTAAATCTTCAAGAATAAGTAAATGTTTTAGTAAAAATAGCTCAATATTTTCTGCCATTATAGTACAATAGCTTTTCATAAACAATTTGAATTAGTTCCTTACAGATGAAGAATTGATTTATTTTAAATGTTTTAATAAATTTTTAAATAGATTCTAAATATTTCTTAATTTATTGCAATGATTTTTTAGATGAATCTTGATTTTTGGCTGATTCCTTATGCTTACATTCTCAAGCACAATATATCTACACATTTGATAAAATTGAGTGATTTTGCTGTGTTTTAGAATTGGAGTAAATTTTAATTTGTCAGACATGGTACTTTACTTAATTATGATTATTATATTTTATAAGTGATCACTGATGAGCCATGAATCCCCACCTAAATGAGAAAGATTTAAAGGAGTTTATGTATTAAAACTGAAATTAAAATTTCTGTCTTGAATCATTTAAATATGGTTTTTATATAAAATTTGAAACAACTTGAAAAATAAACATAATAGTAATTTAAGACTTGATGATAACAGAAATACCAAATATTTAATTACTCATGCAAGAAATAAAAATGTCATTTAGAAATCTGCTACATTTTATAGCTTTTAAAAATTAATGTTTACCTCTTTTATTTTTTGTCCACTGTCCAAGCCAATATAAGTACAACTATCAAGAGGAGGCTTGACATGAAATGAAAGCAGTTTTTCAGCAACTATTTTATTAAAATACACTATGCCACAAACCTGAAAAGGGAAAAGGAAAAGAAGTCAGAACTACTTAGGAAAAAAATATTCTTAAAAATATGTTTCTGATATTCAATATTAACAAAATTATATAAAAGTAAAAAAATGAGGTGAAATAATTTCTTTTTGACTATACAAATGTTTAAGCCATATGAAAAGGCTCTATGGGTTGTTTGTTCTGATAAGGTAATTCCTTTTGTTTTTGATATGTACATTTTGGACATTCTTCTGCCTTCTTCATGTGTAGAATAAATAAGAGGAAGAAAAAATTAATTAGAAACTTTTTCTTGATGTCTTATATGCCTGAGAAAAGCTGGAAAATAAATTGGATGAATAGATTTAAGAACATTAAAGACTTTAATTATCTAATTGATGATGTTTTATGAAGGAAATAAAAATAACAATGTATTTTTTAATATTTTATGTATTTTAATATTCATCTGTTTGGAAAAAAGAACTGAAAAACATTAACTTGTAAGTAAAAAATTAAAATGTTTAATTATTAATTTGAAAAGTGAGGTAAATAGCACTAGAGAGATTCAAATCCAAAAAATCATAAATCCGATGTTGTAATTCAAAGGATCATAAATCAATCTCACAAGTCCAATGTCAGAAAATGCCAAGGTTGTAAATTAAAAGGGTAAAAATCCAACATAACAACTCACAAGGACCTACATCACTCATGAAAATCCAAGCCATCATGGTCCAAAGTAGAATTCTTTTATTGCGGTATGAAAGGTTTTGTGATTGGTCGACACTGCTAAGGAAGTGCAAGCAATTACCACATTTTGAGGCCTACTAAAGTCAACCTGATCTGAATTCAGATTTTCTTTTTCAACAGATAGCACAGTGAACACAAATATTTTTTGAGGTAAGATTCAGTTTCTCCTTTGGTGTCATAATAAGTAAAGTAAAAATTAAAATGTTTAATTATAAAATTATACTAAATCATTAATTTTATAATTAAAATACTTAAAAATATTAAGATGACTAAACAAGTAAAATAATTTCTAAAAATGATAGTTACAATGAGAAAATTTCCAGATGGCTGTATGCAGGATAAGAGACTTGCATTGTCTGGTTGATATTTTATATCTTCTATATAACCCTGAAAAATGAAATTTGAAAAAAGAAATTATTAACAGAGATTTTTAATATTCAAAGACATTTTTACCATTATTAATTTTGATTTTGCTATTGTTCAGCACAGCCACCTCAATTTTTGTTAATCCCTTGTACAGTCTGCCACAGATACATATATATTGTTCAGTGTAGTTATATGTAGTTCAGTGATCTTTTTGATAACTAACTTGTACACAATACCTATTTCAACACTGTTAATTGCCAAGGCTCCACTTATAGATATAATAGGGCAAGTCCCCCAACCATGGCTTAATTTATAGTTAATCCAAGAAACACTTATTATTCCTCACAATGAGCACATTTACCAATGTCTGTGACATCTCATGCTGTAGGAAAATATAGAATTGTATCAGACTTTTGTGCAAAAAAAAGAAAGATGAAGATAACAATTACACTTAAAGTTACATTTGTAGATATAAAAGCCCACTAAAAATCTCTGCACATACAAAACTAACTAATTATATATAGATGCAGTAGCCAACAGAAACAAGCAATCAACAATCTGGATAGAAAAAAATGTTATAACACTAAACCTGATTATCAGCCAAACATTATGACAATCACTTGAAGATGGCTATAGAAAGGAATTACTGAAAATTGTGAAGGAAAAAAGAAATATTGTCTCTCAGTAATAAGTAATCTGAAAGTTTTGGATAAAAACAAACTATATTAATTTTTATGCTTTTACTTTTATTTACAAGGGTGGGATGAAAAGTTCATAGGCTGATTATGAAGGAATGATGCTAGAGCTGTGAAATCTTGCATGCATTAATTCCAACTCTTCTTATCAATAACTATTTTGTTTCTTTTCAAGTAAACTGAAATCTGACTTCAAATAAGACTTCATAATTAATAAGCTCTTGATTCATGCTAGAAGTAAAAGGTATATTGTCTGTATCATGTAATCTACATTTTGATCTAATTGTGGTATTTATTTCTTTTGTTAGAAGATACATAAAACAATATGAATAAAAACTTAGATAAAAGCTTGTAACCAATTATTTACTGCTTTTGTAATTTGGAATTTCAGTTAACAAAAATATATTGAAAACTGTAGACCAGGGGTGTCCAAACAAGAGGACCAGATTTGATGAGGTGAATATGTGTGAGGTAAGAGCCAGCCATTCTGCTTGGCATTCTTTGAACCATTAAAATTAAATGCAAATGAACTATCTTATGAAAATTTTATGGCCAATGGCATATTTTCATTTCTTCACATGGATAACAAATAAATTTAAACAGGTCTTACCAAAATCACTCAGCCTGTCATATCTGAAGTAAAATATGTCTGAGAAAAAAAAACTTCCATTAAACATTAAACCTGTTATTGGTAATTAATGTTGTCTGTCAACTTTTAAGTTAAAAACATGAATAGGAACATAACATGTAGTCCAGGTCTGGTTCAAAGGCAGTGATTTTAGAAATTGGCTGGAAAAGGCCAAGGTCAGGGTTACACCACCAGAGGGTACCCACATAATGCTGCTGCCATCTTTTGGTAAAACATGAAATTGCATTTCTTAGGTGTGTATTTTACATACTCTGATTGACAATACTGGCAGGCTGTAAGTGATAAATTCTATGACAGAGGAGAGGGAGCATATGAAATTTGACTGTGGGCCATAATTGTTCCCACCTCCGGGGCTGGACTTTGGGCATGCCTGCTCTAGACCCAGTTACAAGGATACAACATATTTGTCATTTCATAGAATTAAATAGTAATGCTCTCACCAAAAAGAGCAAATTATATATTTAAAAGTAGAAAAATATGATTGTGGTCATTTACTAGACTGTTTCACACACAACTATTTATGGAAAATATCATGAATTTTAATGCATACAGTCCAAACAGCATATCAAAATCTTTAATAGCCTATCACTTGATAACTGTATGAATTATAAAAAACTGCTGGTCTAAAATAATAAAAAGAGATAGACATCACCTGTTGATCAGTTTTAAAAACTCCATGTTCTTTACAGTAGTTTTCACTGCTAGGAACAGTAACAACATACACATCTGCTTTCGTGCTTGGCCATCTGATAACTAGAATTAAATGTGAAAAATCTAATTATTTCTATCTGTAAGAATTTTCTTCATTTCTAAATAAAATTTAAAGGCCTGAATAGAAGAAGTTTCTCTGTTTTTACAGAGATTTTAATTAATATATATTTTATTAGATTGGAACAAAAATTTGTAGTGTTTTTCAATAGGTGACAGCAATTGAACATTTGATATCATTTCATACATGATTGAAATTTATGACATATACATATTTTTAGAGGTGACATTTCAACACATCTTGTTATTATTTGTGTATGGATTGGGAATTTTAAATGTTTTCATATTAAAAGTGAAAATGAAAGAAAATGATATTTATTTATTTTCATCATTTCATACTCCTTTTATTTCTGGAAAGAAAAACAAAAGATATGTGCCATTTATGGAGATGGTGCCATAGCTGAGAGTACTGTAAGTTGTTTATAAGGTTCAGAAGTGAAAATTTTGATCTGGAAGAACAAGAATGTTACATCAGACCTGCAATCATTGATGATGACAAAATTAAAATGAATATTAAAAATAACTCAAGTTACATAATTTGGGATATTGCAAAGATACTCTACATATCTCTTATAAGAATTGTAAGACATTTGAAAACACTTGGGTTACATTCATTGCTACAATGTTTGGGTGTCTTATGATTAAATGGAAAAGAATTTAATAAAATGCATTTACATCTGTGATTCTTTGCTCAAATGCAACAAAAATCACTTATTTCATAAAGAACTATTACGGATGATAAAAATGGATTATTTACAACAATGTGGAATGAAAAAGGTCCTGGGATAAATGAAATGAGCCACTGTTAACTACTCAAAAAATCAGTTTACATCCAAAGAAGGTACAGCTTGGCTGGAATGTCCTACTACACCAGTTATATTCAACTGACATTGTACCTGAAGATTATCACTAATTTACTCAAAGATGGCAAAAGGTAGTGGAACAGAATGGTACATATATAGTTGAAAAACTATTCAAATTTTGTCTTTTAAATTCATTTTTAACCACTATGTATTTTTGTTCCAACCCAATATAAAACACAACATGACTTTTTATATTCAAACACCCTTATCTCCCCTGTTTAAAGTAATGACATATTCACTTTGAGTAACACAATGTGTGGGAATATTATCATAACAGAGAGAAATGCTAACTTATACACTACTCAAAATTTTGTTGTAGTTATTTTATTTTATTGAAAAAGAAATACAATTTAAAATATTATTTAGTTTCTTTAAAACAAAAAAATTCAAATATATCTGATATATTTTCCATGTTTTTTCTTTTATTTCTGGTTACTTTTTTTCTGTTTCAAGCATTTAATATTTCTTTCTTTAACGTTTGTCATTACCAAAATGAAATGAAACATATCTATCTCTCCTTAAATACTGTAAATTAGGCCCTCAAAAAAGTGAAAAAACAATGAAGTAATATTCAAAATTCAGAATTTCAAATATTATAGAAAAAAGTAGTGGACCACTTGACTGTACTTTGTGAGGCCATTAAGATTCAAACTTGGTGAGAATTAACAGTGATTTTGATCCATGTTTTTCTTATAAAAGGAAAGAATTTTAGTAGTCAGCAGTTCTTGTTCCAGTGTTCATGTCTAGGAATATGTTATCTTGTCATTTTTAGTACTGCTCATCCTGTTTCCAAATTTGAGGCTGTACTCTTGCATTGAACTCAATTATTACATCAAAAAATTCACAAACCAAAGATTTAATCTGCTATTGTACTTACACATGGACAGCAGAATATGAATAATCTACTACTGTAGATTAAATAAAGTGTTTAGTTTGAAATTCCCTTTTTACAGTGCATGGATCCAAGCAGGAGGTCAGGGAGAAACATTTTGATCTTAGGCAGAGCTCACAGATATTCTGATGAGTATAATGTAAGTTTTTATATGGCTGCAAATTCATTAAATGAGTATGACAAGCATTAACAGACATGAGATTGACAATGATTCTTGATTGATTGGATTGTTTTTATTTTTTTTACAGCTTATCAACCTTTTTCAGGTTATTTAAAGGTAGAAAATATTTTTAGATTGTAAAGTTGTTTTGGAGATAATAACAAATTACTGATACAAGTCCTACTAATTAATCCATAGCTGGGAGGAAAAGAGGTGGATTCATACCTTCCCAAAAGGTATTTGTATGTAATGAACCTGACAGGAATTTGAACTTGGCTCTCCAATTTCTAATTCTGGGCAATGGCTTTTTAAGCAGGCAAGTGATAACAACTTAGCAGTACTTATACACACACAGATATGCATATATATATATATATATATATATATATATATATATATAAATATATATATATTTAGTTTTATATATATATATATATTATTTATATATATATATATTTAGTTTTATATATATATATATATTATTTATATATATATATATTTAGTTTTGTTTTGTATGTATATGTATATTATATATGTATGTACGAGTATATGTGTGTGTACATGTACTTAAACATGTGTGTTTTTATGGTTTTAAACTACTTGTAATCTATATATGTATATAGACGTAATTACCTTAGAATTTATATTTGGTAAGTGTACATATGTATATGTATATGTATGTATATATATAAATATGTATATATGTACTCTTTTTATATTTTGTTTTGTATGTAGGGTTTTGTGCTTATATATAAATGTATATCGATTTAAGGGTGTGTATGTGTATATGAGTATGTCTCTCTCTCTCTCTCTGTATATATATATACGGATGATTAAATGGTTAGATTAATTTTTTGATATATAGATTTGTATATGGATATATGAATTGTATATGTATGTATATGTGTATATATATGTGTGGATGTATATATGTGTGTGTGTATGTATATATGTATATATATATATATATATGTA